>OX578139.1:126161457-126511457 GCA_951213105.1 Amaurobius ferox
TGTGCGTGTGTAAGACTATAGATACAATATCTTACGAACAAATGGAGCATTTCAAACGAGATGTGGCATACTCATTAATCAGTAAATAATGTAACCTATTGATATTAAATGTTTTCGAATGTTTGGATGCCTCCCCCCATTTTTTAAATTAAATTTTGAAAAATCATAATTATCAATATTGTTATATATGTAAATGTTATATATATGTAAATGTTATACTCAGAAAAGCGTTTCTTTTCATATTTATATATATATATAAACACTTTGTTGTAATTATTTAAAAGTATATTTTATAATTATTCGCTCGTAAAATATTCCTTAAAATATCTTCTTGGCAAACTTTTTAAAATTTATTTTAACAGGATCTTTATATAAGTATCCGTTCGTAAATTATTAATTGAAAAATATTTTTGGACACTTTAAAAATATTCAAACTTTTCTGTTTATGAGCATTCGTTCGGAAATTATTCGTTTAAAAATTTGTTTGGACTATTTCTTAAAAAAATATTCAGTATCTTAAAAAAATATTTTAGAAAATGTATCTTTGTCGTTGGTAAATTATCGTTCGTAATATTCGTTCGTAATATATCGTTCGTAAATATTCGTTCATAAATTATTCGTTTGATATTTTTCTTGGACTCGTTCTCAAAAAGTATTTAAAAGTAAATTTTTACAAGCATTCGTTTGTAAATTAGTGTTTGCTTAAAAATCTTAATCGAACATAGGACAGAATCTAACGGAATCGGATTTTTCATTTCTCTGGCAGAGGCAGATGAAATAGAGCTGTTCGAAAAATCCTTGTATAGTACTGACTACGGAAAAGAACTGAAGATAGCCAATATTTGGATTAAGGATTAAGACGACTATTTTCAACACTCAACAACATAAAAAGTAAATAAATATATAAATAAAAAATACAATAAAAATAATAAAACAAAACTTTTTTTAATTAAACAATATTGAAATAATATTAAAAATATGCAACTTAAATTCATTACAGTGTTAAAGAGCCCGTCTGTGAGAACTCTAAAAATAAGTATTCTTATAAATATATTATGTATACCAGAGATTCTAATAAATATGTTTTTATTTCTGTAGCATACTATTTTCAGTTAGTTTAGAATATAGATTAATATCTCAGCCATCCATCTTCATTTCTATTCGTATGATAAAATAAAAAAGAGGTAGAGAAAATCCTGCAAGTATTGTAGTCAAATTCCCAATGCATTGCAAAATATTTTGAAGAAGTATTTTTCTTTCAGGATTAAGGATTTGAATTCTGAAGTATTTTGTAGAAAAACATAAGACTTTAAACATAGCTTCATACTCAACTGGGTTCAAATTGTGTCTTGAAGAAATCCTGGAGGAAATTATGAGTTTTCTGCAGAAACGTTATTGAAAATTAGTATAGAAATGATAATTTTTACTTTCCTTATATACATAATGTATAAGGAAAGTATTGTGACGGGGTCGAAAATTCGAATTCGAGTTTTCGACGGGAGAGCACGTTTCAAGCATCCCTGATCACGAATCAAACATGTTTTAAGTGATGTCTCTGTGTGTGTATGTGTGTGTGTGTGTGTGTGTCAGTAAGTCTGTGGAGACGATAACTGAAGAACGAATGAACCGATTCGAACGAAATTTGGTACCAAAATCACAATCCGTAAACACTGGAGGCCTATTGCTTTTATGCGCAATCGAATGTTCAGAACACCCCCCCCCCTAAATTTTCGAGTGAAATTTTGAGAGAATCGTCAAAAAATCAAAACCGCTAATAAAGTTACGCACATAGACATTTTTTATGTAATTTTTTATTGGAAAACGATTGGCATAAATTTTAGAACGCTAACATGAACCTTTCTGGCGATATTGCACATTTTTCAAAAAATTATCAAAAGTCATATAAAATTAAAAAAAATATATTTCCTGTTGCTAAACATGTTCACTTTTCATATGTAATACCATGCGATACATTGGGTGACATCATTTTCGTGAATCTAGCTCGTTCCATTCATCAAAAAAGATACTTTGGGTAATAATTTTGTATTTGAACTCCAATAGTCATTTATCTGCTGAAAGAATAACTTATTTCTTCGTCCATAACTCTTGGCGAGATTTTGTCGACGAATTTGGTGGAATGTCGCCAACTTGGGGACTTTTATATGTTGCCAAATTCCCGGAAATATAGCCAAATTGATAAGAATGACGTTAAATCATTGAAAATGACGATCAATTGAAGAAAATTCAATATCTTTGAAAGAATATAAGTATCTACTATAAGAAAAACCTATTTTTTACTGTAAAAGTAGTATATTCATTGCATTATATAAGGAAAGTCATGTGTTGCCCATATCAGATTTTTTTTATTTGTGATTAAAAGAAATAAAAGTATGATATTCGAACTTTTGTCAGATCCCATGTATAGTTTCGTACAGTAAGTATGTTTTTAGGAATCGTAATAAATTCCTCAATATTAATTCGAACATTGATAGTTCACATGCGTCATAGGATATGATGAGCGACAGCCATGTAGGAGAAGAGATAGCGAAAATGTTAGTTTAGTATTTTGTACTCAAATTTACATACCCTCGTTATCTAAGAGGCTTAACATTATTTTCTTTTTTATTTTCATGCATTTTGGAACTGTGTATATTTTGGGGTCCCGTCACAGGGATTATTGATTACATATTTTTGATTCAAATTTTGCTTTTTGTGGAACACCTAGACATTTCATCTGCAGGAAGCTTGGCTGAAATGGCTAATTTAAAATATTAGGGATTTTTTTTTAAATATGAATATACTGTAATATGTAGGAAGTGCTCTAATATGTAGGAATTAGTAAAATATGTTTGATATGCTAACCGCAGGAGCCGACATTCAAAAATTTCGGGGCATGCTTAAAAATTAAATGTCTTTAAAATTTTTTAATCTTTCGGAAAAATGGTTGCTTATCATGAATTTAATGAATTCCTACAATGTTTGTAAAATTGATCAAGATGAAACATAAACCCATGCAGAAATTATATCCCCATCAGGGGCGTCGCCTAACCGAAATCCAGTATGGGGAACAAATGGCCTAAAGAAAACGTAATAACATAAATGAGAAAAGTATTTGCACTCTTATCTGCTAGTAATTTCTGTTATTACTTCCAAAATGTATTCAATCGGAATTGAGCTCTTGTTATGAACTCGTCAGGGATAAAATCCATGTTCAATTTGACAGCTATCTCCTTATGAGCATGCATAATTTTCACGATTTTTAGTCTCTGCTGCTTCATTTTTGATCTCAAGTAAGTCTTGAGTCGTCGGAGAGTAGAAAAAGATCTTTCAGCTGTATAGGATGTAACCTGAACTGTTAATGTTCGGTTTATTAATTTACAGAACTCTGGTATGAGCGAGTGGAGAGAAATGTGTTCTTTCCTTTATTAAAAAAATTAATTATATATACTGTTAATTTCTGTAGACTTCGGCTTTACCGTGTCCCAAAACGTATCCTGGTGTAGCGACAGCTTTTTGCCATCAATATCCGAACCGTAAATATATACTATTTGTTCTTTACATTTAACTTTTTTGAGGGCAACGTTTTCAATCATGGAAAGATGCTCCATCGTGTTTTTCTCAAATCTTATGTTTAGCAAACTTATAACATTGCCAACTAATTGAAAGTAAATTTGACGGTATATTTCTTTAGATGACTGAAATTGATAAGGATCACTTACTTCTGTTGTCAAATATTCTTGCAATTTTTCTAATCCATGAAAGGACAGGATCTTCTAAATACAATTCTACACCTTTGTTTATTACTCCATCCCATAAATTCTGAAAATTATTTTCTTCTCTCTGGGTTTGAATAGACTCTACTACACTTTTAATGTGATTATTTGCATCTTGAGTTCAAGGATGTTTTCTGGAGAGCAATTTTTAATGTATCCACTCTTTGAGAAACAAAAATAACAAATTTTGTCTTAAAGAAAAATTCGAATTCTTGATTTTTTTTTAATAAAGCCGCCAGTTTTCGCTCCTGCTTCACTAACTTCCTTGCACATACCTTCGAGGAACTTAATAATCGTTTCGTAATTTGTTTCCAAAGATGGAATGGAGCTAACTCTCAAACACCATTTAGTTGGGCAGAATGGTCGCAGGGAAACTGTATCGTCTGAACCCAATTGAAACGTTTGGAAAAGTGTTAATCTATTTAGAGATCCTTTTATAAATCATATTAACTCGCTCGCCAAAGTTAAGCAATCATGAATTCTTTGTAATTTGCACATAATGTCTTGCACTACCAAATTTAAAACATGCGCAAAACAATGAATATAAATAACCCATGGCTCAATCGACAAAATCCTTGATTGCAGTCCTGAAAGATGGCCGCTGACTTTAGTAGATCCATCGTAGCATTAGTCAAGGCAATTTTTATATCCAGACCAAAGCTAGCTAGAACATATGTTATTGCACATAACATAATTAGTTAATGATAAAAATTTGGGGGGTGCTGGAGAACCCGAGCACTCCCGCAGTCGGTGCCAATGATGCCAAACGTATTTATTCTACCGATAGTGTATGTGAGTAAGTAGTTCATAAAATAATTTGGACGTACTGTATTGTTTTGTTTTATTTTTTCAATTTTTCAATTTTGTATGGAGTCTTTAAAACTATTCCATACATTTTTACAGTATTTTTCTATTTGCCTTGGAATTACTATTTTGTGGAAGTAACTGTCAAAGAGAACCAATGTATTAGAAGTTTAAAGTCCACAACAGAACAAATATTTACTCTATGTCAAATTCTATAAAACTTTAAAGAATTTGGTGCTCAACCCATTTTCATTAATTTTAAGCCTACGTATGACAGCATTCACACAAATGGTCTTTTGCAGGTCGTGAAGAAATTTGAAGTACCTGAAAAATTAATTAGATTTGTGGATAGTAGGCAATACCTGGAACTTGTTCCATTATATGGATCCAAAGGGCAATCTCAAAACATTTTAATATTAAAATGGTGTTAGACAAGGAAATACTTTGCTTGTCTACTTTTCAACTTAACATTGGAGAATGTAATCAGAGATTCTAATATCCACACTAACGAAAACACCTTCCACAAATCTATTCAAATTTCAGAATATGATGATAATATTCCTATTGTAGTGTTATAGCGAGAACCACTAACTCTCTAAGGAAACTTTTCTTGTCTTGGAAAGCGCAGCTAATAAAATGCATCTAAAATTGACCAAGACAAAACTTACCAAAAGTGAAGATTTCCCCTCGTGGTTGTGACTGGTTTGTACAAATTTGAATCTGCCAAGCAACTTAACTACCTGGAATCTCAAATGAACTGCAGAAATAAAATTAATAAAGGAACCAAAGGCGAATTAAAGCTGCAAATCTCTGTTTTCATGAATTGGGATTTTTTTTCAGATCACACATAATTGGTATAAGAACAAAATTACAACTACTATGGTAAAGACCTACCGTACTACTATGTAAAGACCTACCGTACTACTATGTAAAGACCTACCGTACAATTACGTAAAGACCTACGGTGTTGTTGTTGTTGTTTCTTATGACCTGTTTTTGACAGAGTCGACACACGACCAGTGACGCAGGAAGCAGGACAGAACGAAGAAAGATACAAGATAAGAGAACACAGTTTATTACAACCAAGCATCACTGACGAAGGTCGGAGGGGATGCAGCTTCACATTTAGTCGAGGACCCAGAAGGCGGAAGACTAACTTGATCCATGCCTTACTCGGGATTCGAACCCAAGCCCACCAGGCAGCAGCCGAAGACGCTATCCACTTTACCGCCTGGACGGATGACCTACCGTACTTCTATGTAAAGACCTACTGTAATTTATGCTATAAAAACCCGAATTCGCACAGGATATAATAGAAAAGCTCTTGACATCTTTGAGTGAAACAGTATTTTTGGTGGAATTCAGGAAAATGATTTGTAGAGAAGAAGAAACATTTTTAAACTATATAAATAATATAAAGATTCTGACATAATTAAATACATTAAAGTTAACAAAATACAATGGGCAGGATATTTATTTGGAATGGATAACAACATTATCATAAAAAATTGTATGTCCACACTAATCGGAAAAAGACCTAAAGAACGACCCAAGTTGAGATTATTCCATTGTGGGGGCAAGGACTTTGAGGTTTTAAAGATTAAAACTGGAGATACATTACTCTAAGGGTGACAGATTGGAAAGGTCTTCTGAGAAAAACTAAGGGCCACAGTAGGCTGCCGAGTTATTGGTGATGATGGTGGAAGTACTGGCGTATGCTTGGATGTGCTGTCTGGTTCTAGTGTACTGATTAGGTGAGGTATAATATTATTTCCATGTGGTGCTGTGGGGCTTATGTAATACGCCAGGTGTTGATTTGCCATTCCGGATGATCTGACTGAAATTTTAAACAATTGCAAGATAAGTAAAACTGGAAGACAGCTCTGGCTGATCTAACTGAAATTTTAAACAATTGCAAGATAAGTAAAGCTTAAGCAAAGTATAAAAGAACACATTAATACATCATACATCTATTTCGAGGATAGACTGGATCCCCTTTGTTAGTGCAGAAGATCCCAGCGCATCCACGAAACAGCTGTATGCTGCATTATTTTGTTATTTGCGCTATTATAAGTTGCTGAAGTTTTTATTATCCTTTTCACAAACCGTATTGTACTTATTAATTGCAATAATATTTATTTATTTTTATCTGTACTTGATTCTATGCTAATAATGATCAATTGTTCGTTTTGTAATAAACGTTAATTATTGTTTGAATATACCATTAATAAAGCCTCATTTGTATGATGGATCCCATAAGTCGCTGTAACAAAATTGAGTGATAAAATTTTGTTTGGTTAAAATTTTTATTCTCATTTCATGTTATTGCCTTCGGGCGTGACAAACTAGAATAAGCAAAATGCCGGATGAGAAAGTGTATACGTTCCATATATATCCCAGTGACCAACCAGGAAATTGGTTTCCACTCTACTTTACTGTAGGAGACGTTAGTGTAGTCTTACTGCACTGTTATTTAACTTATACACAAATCATTGATTAACGAAGCACGTAGTCAAACTACGGAACATTATCATGTCGTGTTCTAGTATCTATCTAATTCTAGCTAATTCTAGTGGAAAGTGTAGATGCTATATTCCCACCGAGATGGAATTATACTTGTGGTGTCGAAATCTGTGAAAGTATATATTTCTGTTTTAAATGCTATTTCAAATCATGTAAATGTAAGATTCTTCGTCCGATAATCTGCGGCGAAGCGAATCTGATGAAATATACGTGTCCTTGACTCCTCCTGCTTGAAAGAGAAAAGCCGTTGAGTGCTGTTATTTTATGTTGTTGATTATTCTCACTGCATTGCGAGTGCTCATGTGTATGTATTTGGGACGTCAGATGCTGCAAATGTAGAGTGACGCGCTTGGCTTTGTTCGTCAGATTTGGATTTTGAGTCGGTAGAGGCAGTCAATTAAAATTTATCTGGTCGAAATTGAAAAATGGCTATATTTTATGGAATTAAACTTAATTATGTTTCAAATCTATTTCTTTATGGTGACTGCCCTACCATGGATAAAGATAAGTGTTGTAAGTATAAATACTTAATTAATTAAGGCTGGTTATGAAAACTTCCAGTTTCTGACTGGTTATAATAATCCAAATTTACTAAGTTACCAGCCAAATAAAATATTATAACTTCAAGTGTGACTATAATAGTTTCATACATTTCAAGGATCATTTAATATAAGTAAAATAATAAAAATATAACCATTTATTTGTGAAATCATAGAAGAAAGGAACGCAGAAGTTCCGTGTTTTAAAAAATAGAATTTTATATTGCATTCATGCTGTAGTGAACTGGATAACTTCAATTTAATTAAAGGCATTTTGTTGAACTTAAATAAATTGAAACTATTATTTCATGTTTTGTTTTACTTGCCATTTTTTGTGTTCGAGCCATTGTGGAGTCGATTTCGCTTCACATCAGGGAATGGATCGACAACTGGTGTTTAGTACTAACTACTCGATCACTTTTAGGCCAATTGAAGATGAACATATATTATTAATTCATTTAACTTTTCTTCAATTTTTCGAATGTAAGGTTGAGTACTCTGTCACGATTCCGCGCTTACATACTAGTTGGTAAAAACAGATTTTTTTATTTCTTTTTTGGCTGAAGTTTGACAGAATTTTGCATTACTTGTCGGATTTCTTTTGCAATACAGTTATTTATGTTTAGGGGTGTTTTAAATGTTAACCATGAGTAGTTAAACTGCGTATCATTTCTTTTGTTTCAACTAAATTTAACTTCACTTGAAATTAAATATTCAGAAATCCCCTATCTCACAAAATCACACGATATTTAAATTATATTATACTAGCAGCGAATACCCGGCGTTACTCGGGATTTACCATGCAAAACTGTGAAAAACTGCAAAATAAAAATTACACCTGATCATATAGGGTCATGAATCTTATACATTGTTTTGTCACTGTGAAAGATGTAAATTCATTGCATTATGTAAGGAAACAAAACTCATTGCATCATATAAGTTATAGCAGCATAAGAAAGAATCGTCCTCATAAAATGCTGATAATTAAACAACCATTTGTAACACTTTACAACATAGTTGGAAAGTGGTTATGATTTTTTTCATTCTGTCTGTCTATCTGTTCGTTAGCACGATAACTGCCGTTAAAAGCCGTAGAGAGCCAGACGATTTATATTTCGATGACGTCATTTGAATCAAGTTCGTTTATTTCGATGAAGATTTTAAGTTTTCAAATATAATTAATTATTACAGTATTGTGATATATTATCGCTAAATGTATCGCATTTTAGAGATGTTTAAATAAAATTAAAGTTGGAATGTGTTTCATAATCAATGTTTTATGCACGATTGATCTTTCTTCTGATTTCTGAATACTTTTCGTTGTTGAGTAAGCCTGTGAAAAATAAACCAGGGTGATAGTTTCCATTTAAATTCATATCTCAAACCTGCAATTTTCAAAAGTGATTAATAGGTCCAATTAACTCCCACAAAACTCAGAGATTTAATTAATTTTCACGTTTTAAGACAACTATTTCCGATCTTTTTTGTTGGGAATCATGGAGTTAGAGAGTAGAACTCCTAGGAAAATGTTTGGTTTTCCGTCAACATCTTGACAACCCCTGGTCTTAGAAACTCAAAACTTAATTTATGAAGGGTTATTTTAAAGCTACCCACCAAATTTCATTAAATTTAGCCGTTCTCCCGTGATGATGAGACACACGAAAAGTGACGTTTTTCACTAATATCTCGAGAACTACCGGTTGTAGAAACTCGAAACATAGCCTATGTTTTAAGAGAGATGATTTTCAGACTACCTATTAAATTTTATCAAATTCGGTTCAGCCGTTCTTCCGTTATGGTGGATCATATATACATACATACATTCATACATACACACTTTTCTTCTTTATATATATAGATTTATTCTTATTTATAAAACATTACTTTTTTATCTTCATTGAAAATAATTGAAATAGTAGCGTAAGCGCACTGTCTTTGCAGAACATAGATTAATACTCATTTCAGTCATCTATCTTCATTTCTATGGTACTTAAAATGTAGACGAAAGACCTCTGATAATTTAAGTCCAATTCACTTTTCGCTCAAAAACATTTTCAGAAAATATAATTCCTTAAGAATAACGAAATGGATTTTTTAAGTACTTTGCAGAAGTTTTGACATAAAACTATGTTTTCAATTTATTCCTTGTATGTCCTGGAGGAAGTATGGAGATATCATCAACTGCACATCAATTTATTTTTAAATATTATAAGTATGGAAAATTTAGATTTACTGTAAGTAACCGAAATGAATATGTAAAATATATGATGTGTCTAACACACGATTTTACCTGCATATTAGCAAAATGTATTATTGTGTGTAAACAATATCATGAAAAACATCTTCTTGGTAACGCGATATATCTTTAAATAATTAGGTTTCTTATTACCGACTGAAATAAGCATACCCAATTCTATTCTATTCACTCAATTACGTTGACATACAACATTCTTCTTATGGGTAACTAAAACTAATATTTCAAGAAAAAGAACTTGATGTTAAAATTCTCTAAGTAAGGATATCCATTTATCTTTCGTTAAGTATTTTGTTTGGACTTTGGACTGGCGTTCCACTTCATTCTCTGACTCTGCCTAATTTATTAAAATATGTATTTCTTTACTTTCCCTTGGTGTATCATTGCATCATATTTTTCACACATGTAAATATCGCTTGGTATGCTCCGAATAAATTTCATAGATATCAAGTGTCATATCCGGTGATATGTCATCGCATGTCATTATTTTCTATTTTAGGTGTTATTGCCTTAAGCTCAGTGCCTGTTGTTGAATAGAAATTAATCAACTGTCAACTAAATATTTACATTTGGCTTCTATTTGCATACACATGCGTTTTGCTAAAAGAATATTATCATAATAATAGATGCAATGTGTTCGCTAATTTAATAATACTGCCCTTATTCTTTATTTATGCCTTTTAAATTTCAAATCAAAGACGTGCAATAGATCTGGTATGGCACATGTGGGCAGTCTGTAAATACAGTAATTCAATAATTTGGAACAAAAACAAATAAATAGTATAGTAATATCTCTAACAAGTTTAACTATATTCAAACTGTATACTTGGAAAGTAGATTTATGAAAAAGTGGAAGACTTTCGTAAAAGTCAAAATATCTCTCATGCACATGCTTTGATAAAAATTTGTAAATGATATTCAATTTTATTTGCATAATATGTTTGATAGATATTGTGCCAACAGACTTACATTCAGACAGACACACATACTTTATTGAAATACAGTTTTATATAATATTAATCGCACTTTCTTTACTTGTCGTCCTAGTTGCAATAGTTTAGAAAACAGACTTATATCTCAATCATCCATCGTCATTTCTATAATGTTTTAAACAGAAGAAAAACGCTCTGATGATTTGAGATCGATTTCTAGTTTGCTCAAAATATATTTTGAGAAGGTACATTTTTTTTAAAGATTAAGAAGTAGACTTCGTGAGTACTTTTCAGAAATTTTGACACAAAACAATATATTATATTTCATCCGTGTGTGTCCTGGAGGAAGTGGGGAGGAATTGTCCACTAGGAATACAAAAAATGTGTACGTTAAGTAATTATATTTTGTTGTTGTTGCTGTCTTTTATTCAACTTGACCGACAGCAACACCAGGTTAAGTCCACGAACCCATGAGTCTTCAAAAGATGAAGAACTACTCCAGGACTGGAGTTCAGTTGACTCCTCTGGCATCCAATATATGTCAAGGCATGGGCAAGAGAGGCCTGAGCCAAATTGCACTTCAAGCAAAGGGGATAAACCTTAAAAACCTTATGCCGAAGAGCACGAAGATGGCCGCTACGGAGTCTGGGCAAAGCCGTCTGTTAACCCCTACTGCCTGCCCCAATCAAAGCAGCACCAGGACGCCTACAATCATACCACCACTCATGCACCGGGGCCTTTCTCCAAGTGGAGTTGATTTCAAGTTTGACTCGTGAGGCAAGTTCCGAAAAAGAAAGACAGCCACCGATTATAATTTAGATTTACTTTAAGCTATCAAAGTCAGTATGTTAAAATGTCTGATGTTGGCAGCTCATGACTTTCACTTCATAACACAATACCTTCTTTCCCTACATAAAGTAATTATTTCACCGCAAAATAATGATGTACAAGATCCATGGCATTCCAAATATTATGAAAAAAATGAAGTACTTGTCCAAATGTGCCGCCAAATTTGTCGCCAAATTTTATTACCAAGACTGACAAGTAGACAAGTAGACACATGGACAGAAATACGAGCTTTCGTTATATAATTTAGCAACGTATTTTCTTTTCTTTAATAGTGACTTCATTTTAGTTGTAATAACGAAATTTTCTATCCCGTTCGAATGTTTAGATAATGGAATAGGGCTTAGAAATGTTTAAAAATAGAACTCACAATAAGATAAGTTATTGAAGCAGTGCAAATAAAATAGAAAACTATTTCAACTCATTCGAAGAAGCAGGATGGATCTGATATATATCATTACGCACAAAGAAAACTTTCGCAAAATTGAAAACTAAAATACAGTATGATATACCCGAAAAGTATTGACGCATACAAATATTTATCTGCAAGTATTTTTTTTATTTAATTCTAACTATTTGTTAGTCTTCTGTATTTCTACACAGCAGCAAACATTATGAAGTGAAACGTGTGTTATGTTGAAAAAGCCAAATTTCGTTTAGTCATGATTTTATAATTCTAAATATATTATTTTTCTATAATTATATAGTTTAGCAATGCATTTGCTTTCATTTAAAAATGACTTCATTTTAGTCGTAATTACGTAGAAACTTATCTATCCAGTTCGACTGCTAAGGAAATAGAATGGGGCTTAGATATGTTTAAAAATAGAACTCGCAATGAGATACGTTATTGAAACAGTGCAAGTAAAATAGAAAACTATTTCACCTCATTTGAAGAAGATGGATGAATCTGAGATATATCATTACGCACAAAGAAAACTTTCACGAAATGGAAAACTAAAATGGACTATGATGTGCCCGAAAAAGTATTGGAGCATACAAATATTTATCTGCAAGTATTTTTTTTATTTAATTCTAACTATTTGTTAGTCTTCTATATTTCTACACAGCAGCAAACATTATGAAGTGGAACGTGTGTTATGTTGAAAAAGCCAAATTTCGTTTAGTCATGATTTTATAATTCTAAATATATTATTTTTCTATAATTATATAGTTTAGCAATGCATTTGCTTTCATTTAAAAATGACTTCATTTTAGTCGTAATTACGTAGAAACTTATCTATCCAGTTCGACTGCTAAGGAAATAGAATGGGGCTTAGATATGTTTAAAAATAGAACTCGCAATGAGATACGTTATTGAAACAGTGCAAGTAAAATAGAAAACTATTTCACCTCATTTGAAGAAGATGGATGAATCTGAGATATATCATTACGCACAAAGAAAACTTTCACAAAACGGAAAACTAAAATGGACTATGATGTGCCCGAAAAAGTATTGGAGCATACAAATATTTATCTGCAAGTATTTTTTTTATTTAATTCTAACTATTTGTTAGTCTTCTGTATTTCTACACAGCAGCAAACATTATGAAGTGAAACGTGTGTTATGTTGAAAAAGCCAAATTTCGTTTAGTCATGATTTTATAATTCTAAATATATTATTTTTCTATAATTATATAGTTTAGCAATGCATTTGCTTTCATTTAAAAATGACTTCATTTTAGTCGTAATTACGTAGAAACTTATCTATCCAGTTCGACTGCTAAGGAAATAGAATGGGGCTTAGATATGTTTAAAAATAGAACTCGCAATGAGATACGTTATTGAAACAGTGCAAGTAAAATAGAAAACTATTTCACCTCATTTGAAGAAGATGGATGAATCTGAGATATATCATTACGCACAAAGAAAACTTTCACGAAATGGAAAACTAAAATGGACTATGATGTGCCCGAAAAAGTATTGGAGCATACAAATATTTATCTGCAAGTATTTTTTTTATTTAATTCTAACTATTTGTTAGTCTTCTATATTTCTACACAGCAGCAAACATTATGAAGTGGAACGTGTGTTATGTTGAAAAAGCCAAATTTCGTTTAGTCATGATTTTATAATTCTAAATATATTATTTTTCTATAATTATATAGTTTAGCAATGCATTTGCTTTCATTTAAAAATGACTTCATTTTAGTCGTAATTACGTAGAAACTTATCTATCCAGTTCGAATGCTAAGGAAATAGAATGGGGCTTAGATATGTTTAAAAATAGAACTCGCAATGAGATACGTTATTGAAACATTGCAAGTAAAATAGAAAACTATTTCACCTCATTTGAAGAAGATGGATGAATCTGAGATATATCATTACGCACAAAGAAAACTTTCACAAAACGGAAAACTAAAATGGACTATGATGTGCCCGAAAAAGTATTGGAGCATACAAATATTTATCTGCAAGTATTTGTTTTATTTAATTCTAACTATTTGTTAGTCTTCTGTATTTCTACACAGCAGCAAACATTATGAAGTGGAACGTGTGTTATGTTGAAAAAGCCAAATTTCGTTTAGTCATGATTTTATAATTCTAAATAGATTATTTTTCTATAATTATTAAAATTATATAGTTTAGCTATGCATTTGCTTTCGTTTAAAAATGACTTCATTTTAGTCGTAATTACGTAGAAACTTATCTATCCAGTTTGACTGCTAAGGAAATGGAATGGGGCTCAGATATGTTTAAAAATAGAACTCGCAATGAAATACGTTATTGAAGCAGTGCAAGTAAAATAGAAAACTATTTCACCTCATTCGAAGAAGATGGATAAATCTGAAATATACCATTAGTCACAAAGAAAACTTTCACAAAATTGAAAACTAAAATGCACTATGATGTGCTCGAAAAAGTATTGGCGCATACAAATATTTATCTGCAAGTATTTTTTATTTACTTTTAACTCTTTGTTAGTCTTCTGTATTGTTGCACCACAGCAAATATTATGAAATTAAACGTGTGTTGTATTAAAAATGGCAAGTTTTGTTTACTCCTGCTTCTATAATTCTGAATATTCGGAAATGCACAGTAAAATATGTTCCCGTTGAACACGTTTTTTTTAATAATTTTAATTATTATATTATGATAAATTTACTTAACTCCACAACTTTGAATTCGAAGTTTTCCGGTTATTACTTTCCTTATATACATAAAGTATAAGGAAAGTATTGTGACTGGGTCGAAAATTCGAATTCGAGTTTTTGACGTGAGAGAACGTTTCAAGCATCCCTGATCACGAATCAAACATTTATGAAGTGATTTCTCTGTGTGTGTGTGTGTGTGTGTGTGTGTGTGTGTGTGTGTGTGTGTGTGTGAGTGTTTGTGAAAGTATGTGTGTGTGTGTATGAAAGTATGTGTGTGTGTGTGTTTGTGTGTTAGTAAGTCTGTGGAGACGATAACTGACAAACGAATGGACCGATTCAAACGAAATTTGTCATAAAAATCACAATCCGTAAACACTGGGAGCCTATTGTTTTCATACGCAATCGAATGTTCGGAACCCCCTAAATTTTTGTGTGAAATTTTGAAAAAATCGTCCAAAAATCAAAACCGCTAATAAAGTTACGCAAATAGACATTTCTTATGTAATTTTTCATTAGAAAACGATTAACATAAGTTTTAAAACGCTACCACAATGAACCGTTCTCGAGATATTGCACATTTTTTCAAAAAAAATATCAAAAGGTCATATAAAATAAAAAAAAAATATTTTCTATTGATAAACATGTTCCCTTTTCATAAGTAATACCATGCGATAAATTTGGTACCATCATTCTCGTGGATCTAGCTCGTTCCATTCATGAAAAAAGGTACTTTGAGTAATACTTTTGTATTTGAACATCAATAGTCATTTATCTGCTGTAAGAATAACTTATTTCTTCGTTCATAACGTTTGGCGAGATTTTGGCGACGATTTTGGTGGAATTTCGCCAACTTGGCGATTTTTAAAAATGTTGCTAAATTAACGAAAATCTCGCCAACTTGGCGATTTTTTAAAATGTTGCTAAATTAACGAAAATCTCGCCAAATGGATACAAATGACGCTGAGTCAATTACGACTCGTTGATGATGACGACATGGAAAATGACGACTCATTGACGAAAACTCAATATCTTGGAAAGAATATAAATAACGACTATAAAAATAATCTATTTTTTTTACTGTAAAAGTAGTAAATTCATTACATTATATAAGGAAAGTCATCTGCTGTCCACATCAGATTTTTTATTTAGTTTGGTCTACCTTACCCTTGGAATAATATTGTATACTTTTTGAGATCATATATTTAAGTAATGTTAAACATAATCTCATATACCAGTTATTGTTGTGACGCTATAAAAGGTATATGATCGGTGAATGGCGTTTTGGCAGAACTATTTACAGACGGCTTTCGTGCCGTGATTTCAGAATCCCTGCATTTAGAGAAAATTCATAAATCGGACTCTTTTTGCACCACTTTGTTTGTAAATTTCTATCTTATGTTTTGGAAAATTTTATTTCTTATTTCTATTTCTTATTAAACTCATTCCAAGTTTGACGTGATTATGTTCAATACATTTTGAATTAGTTTTGTTCTTTGTCAATAATATCTCTGTTGATGTTTTAACACCATGAAATAGGTGGGAGTAGTTGCGGACCGCACTTCTGATAGGGATTAGGTTTTCAGCGAGCACTGATTTTAACAATTCTCGCTTATTGGACATATAAAATATATTTGGTGGAAAATGTAGCAATGTGTCGGTCCAATTTGTGGCCTATCAGCAAGGTATATATTTATCCTTAAACAATAAAATAAACAGGAGATTAGCTATTATGATCTACATGTTTATTACAGTTTACAAAAAATATATAACTTTTTATGGTAATCATTTTATATTACAATCAGTAATGACCTACTTTAGCGGCCAAATTACACACTGTTATGCCGTCATAACACATTTTCCGGGTACATGTCAGATGGAGGATAGCATCACACCTTTGAATTTCAAAATTTATACATAAACCAAGTTGGGATGACAACCACACGAACTGTACCATCCTTTCTTTTACCCATCACTTCTGAAAGACTATCGAACCTACATAATTATCGTAACCCTACTCTGCATAGACACACCTTTGCAAAAGATTAGTAATTAAATATTTAAATATATATATTCTTACATGGAGAAACACACGTAACACACAACTGTACTTTGGACATCGTTATGCATGCATTTATTTATTAACCTTAATAATTAAGTAATGATTCGTCTTTTTAAATAATTCGCCTTTAAAAATAATTTCAGTTACCAAACGAAAATTGAAAGAAACAAAAAGGAAATGAATTTGAATATGTAGGGAAAGTCATGTGCAGCACACATAAGACTGTTTTTAAATATTATTATGGAGAAGAAATTTTAAAGCGGAGATTACTGAAAGTAAAGTTTCACAAAACTTTATATTTTTCTCAACTATTCCAGATACCAGAGGAAATTCGCAATCGTTTAAAAACGAATTCGAAAAAAAAAATCGGTTATCAAAATAGAACATATATATATAACTTAAAGTTTCTCAATTCATTCATAGGTGATGGATGAAACTTAGATATATCATTACCGGAAAAGGAAAACGAGAAACGAAAACTTAAATATTTATTTCATACATGATGAAATATCGAGGAACGTATGGCACATAAATATTTATCAATACGTTTTACAAATAGTGATGGTTTCATATTTTAGATCTTCATAGAATGAATTATTTGGAAAGGAGAATTTTTTTTATTTGGAGTTAATGTTTTAATGAAAACACTCTACAAAAACTTAAAATTGCATTTTTTAATCATATACGATTTGATATGTGTAATGACTATTTTTTTCATAAAAGTCAAAAGATTACTGAGTAGAATATATTTATCCAATAAACTTTGAATTAAATATATATATATATATATATATATATATATATATATATATATATATATATGTGTGTGTGTGTGCATAATTTATATGATACAATTTACAATTATGCACACAGAAACATAGATTTTCGGCATTACCGAACCACGTATGGCCCTTGATAACGTACATGGTTTCGGAAATGCTTTTTACTTTTTCAATTATATTCATTTTCATATAAAAATATTTTGGGAGTCAGAAAGACCTAGCTCCATGTGCATTTTTTTTATGTTCGAAACGTTTCATCTTATGCATTACTTATATTTATGTATGTATACTATATATGTTTATGCAGGGAACAAGGTAATTAGTACCCTAAGTATCTGTATTACATATATGATTTATAACACTTAAAATAAATGTTAATCTTAGGGTGTAGTCAAGGGATTGCATTCACCAATCCTTCACAACTTTTATTTTTTTTTTAAATTGCTTAACTTATAAATGAACAGAGAAAGAGGGGTTTTCCATACCTATTCAGTACCTGTTTCATTTATAAGGTTCTATTTATAATTTTCTCAAGCTTGTCGTAGAGTCAATTTTGATTTCAAATTTTCACTTCGGACCATTTTATTTTCACATTTGCTCTACAGACCATTTTCAACAAATGATTAATTTCTGGTATTTATAATACAAGTAAATTAAAATTCTTAAAATGTATATATGTATATTGTGATCAGAGTGTAAGTCTCCATCTATGATTATCTTTTTCTATCACTTTATCTATAAACACAATATCTCAAGAGATAATTTTTCAAAATGTATGAAATTCGGTACGTTTTTTTTCAATTCCAAAGCACAAAATATCGTATTGCTTCAGCTCATTTTATCCCCATTTTATTCATTTTTGATATATAACCAAAACATTCATTAGACAAAAATAATATCAATAAAACAGTTATTTAGTGATTACTTGATGCATCAAACAATGTTTAGGACTTTTGTAAGACGCTGACATTCACCATTCTTCAGATATTGTATATGTCTGTACTGAAACTCCAAAAATCCGAATAATAAATTCATAGTAGGAACAAGTGAGATAATTTCTGGATGTTCTTCTTCTCAATGATGTTTTTTTTTTTACTAGAAATCGATTGACATTATCTCTTGGTGCGTAACACGAGTCGTTTACGAGGTATTGAAGCTTTTGCTTTGCTTACTGTGAGTACCATATTTGTTGATAGAACTAAAGGTTGAAAAGAAATTTAAAGCAACATCTTTAATTTACCATTAAAAATCGAATTCAAGTGAGGACAAATTGCAAGTCTATTTTATATACACTTTTATAATATTGTATAGGGAAGATATCATTTTCTCGAGAATTTCTGATTATCTTTTACTTTTCTCTTGCTGATCTAGATAACAGAATAGGAATATTGTGACTTGTAACTCTTTTCTTGACAGATGTGCTTTCATAAGTAGATTAATCACAGTTTTAATACTTTCCTACATAGTTGAAAAGTGTTCATGACTTTAATCTTCTGTCTGTATGTCTGTCGATCCGTTCACACGATAACTGCCGCCGTAAAAATGACTTTATCAAAATGAAATTTTAGTATGTTGTTAAGACCGTCCGACGAATTTCTGGGAATGAAAATGAAAAATATCACCCAATTAGTTTCGGACTTAAACAGGGTTGAGAAAATGAAATACATTGATCCCTATGAGATCTAATTTTTCAAACGTTTTTTAAGCAAAGTTAAAATTCACAAATTGATTTTTTAACTTTTAAGGAAATATTCAAATATCACATAAAATGTTTAAAAAAATTCAGCAAAATATGTTGGGTAGTTTTTAAAATAAAAATCGAAACTGAAATTGCACTCATGATATAATAAGGCATCGCTTGACTCATCACAAAACTAAAATGGCTTCCATTTTCTGCTGTTACCACAAATATTTAAGGATCATTTAAACTTATATTTAGTGTTTTATACGTCATAAAACTGCTTTATTTTGGCTTATTATATGTGTATCTAAATTATATGCCAGCGCAATTACAATATGTTTTACTTTAAATGATAACCAAAGTTTAATTATTCCTACAACGAAGCATAATTTTAATACTATACTATAGCATGCAGAATGTAAACAATTCAAGCAATTGCAAGGTGAGTTGTATAAAAATTGCTGATTCTTT
The DNA here is from genome assembly GCA_951213105.1 of Amaurobius ferox. Classification (NCBI taxonomy): domain Eukaryota; kingdom Metazoa; phylum Arthropoda; class Arachnida; order Araneae; family Amaurobiidae; genus Amaurobius; species Amaurobius ferox. The sequence continues at coordinate 126,181,217 of OX578139.1, forward strand.
TTCAATTACAGTTATTTAGCTCTGGAGTCTGGAATATAAGTGACATGAGTGAATTTTTCATCGATTTTACATAGAGACGCAGACGATTTATATTTAGTGATGTTATTTGAATAAAGTTTGTTTTGTGTAATTAGCATTGTCTTTTTCGATGAAGTTTTAAGTTTTCAAGTATAATAAATTATTATTGTACTGTGATAATTTAAAAATATCAGCGCTGAATGCATCGCATTTTAGAGATGTTTAAATAAAATTGTTTGTATAAAATGTTTAAAGAAAATTAAAAATTTCAGTTGGAAAGCGTTTCATAATGATTGTATTTCTTGTTTTAATTTAACTAATGTAGCCTAAGAAAAGTATGGAGAGAGTGATTTAATCACAAATCGAATTTTCACCGTAAATACATTGGTAGGTTCTCTCGGTACAGAAATGATTTGTGTCATTTGGGCGTCAGTGGGTAGGTGTCAAATCATTGATTTTTCGTAATCCTTAAAACCACTGACGCGATTTGGATTAAATTTGAGTGTCAAGTTATATACATTATGCAGATGTGAATTAATTCCGTAAAATGAATACAGTTTAGCTATAAAACTGGATATTGATAACAGTTTTGGCTCTTCGTAATCTGAAAAACCGTTGAAGCCGTTTTGACCCAACTTAGGAGGTATACTGAGTATTCTGTGTAGATGTGAATTCAGGAAATAACTGTTTAAATATAAATATATTGGCCAAAAGGTTGAATACGCAATTGAAAAGCGCGGAAAATCACGGGATTACATCGATTCTCTAGTTTTCAATTCTTAGACAATAAATTATTATTGTTTCGGAATATTTAATGCTAATTTTATTGATTTTTTCGTATAGCAAAAATATTCATTAGACCTAAATAAGACCAATAATGTTATTGAAATATTTATTTGTATATTATTTGATATACGAAGTAATATATACTATTTTTATAACTATGGCATTCACCGTTTCCAAAATACTGAATGCTGAATACTATAACGAGACGTTTAGATTCAGAATAAAATCTTAATATTATGGACACGTGAGATGATGCATGAATAATTTAATCGAATGGCATTAATGTTTTGTACTCTAGGTCTAACTAAATCGCTTTTTTCCGCAGTTCCTTGATCCACTGTTATACATTCCTTGATAAGATGAAATTGTTCCTATTGTGTTGCAAAATATGCATGTATTCATTACGAGTTAGTTTATTTATTTATTTATTACAAGTCATTCTTGAGGTATAGAAACTTTTACGTTACCTACTGTTGAATGTGCTACCGAAACGACGGAAGTTCTTTCTTTTCCAGATACCTTCGGGTAGGGCGGAAGTTCTTTAAGGCTACCTACAGTTGTACTCCCGGAGACCAATGAAGATTTAGTGTTGAATGTTGCTAAATTTGAAATTTTTAAGTGCTTGGCTTAAGGGTATTGAGACTTAATTTAATTTTACGTGTGCTAAAACTACTTCTTTTTCTAAAAGTCTAAGTCTGGTCATAAAGTCGGAGTTAATTTTTCATATTTTTCTAAAAGTCTAAGTCTGGTCATAAAGTCGGAGTTAATTTTTCATCTTTTTCTGAAAGTCTAAGTCTGGTCATAAAATCGGAGTTAATTTTTCATCTTTTTCTAAAAGTCTAAGTCTGATCATAAAGTCGGAGTTAATTTTTCATCTTTTTCTAAAAGTCTAAGTCTGGTCATAAAGTCGGAGTTAATTTTTTATCTTTTTCTAAAAGTCTAAGTCTGGTCATAAAGTCGGAGTCATTCCGTGTCGGGGGCTCCCTTCTATCTTGAGGGGCAAAAACTGACTATTTTTGCTCTTACCATCAGTACTACTCGTATACACACTGAATCACGAACTTTTATTTCACGAACTGCATCTGAGCTTTTGTTAGTTTTGTGATTTTACTATGGCAACTAGTGGGGTGATGAGGAATCAAAGGGTTAATCTTGATGATGTAAATCAATTTTGAGAGACAAGTGACTTCATTAAGAAGTTACTAGAATGTCACAATAAATTGGAGGGAATTATCTTTCTATACAAATGCACGGATAACAAACAACAAGAAATGAGGAATCAACTAACAAATAATTTACAAATTGTCCTAGATAAACACATCAGTCTTGCTAGAAAGGAAATGGGTGAGGAATAAGGAACCTATGTTGAACTAGCTGCTAAGACTTTACGTAGAGGTAGGTCTAAAAATGCTAAAAGAACCAAGCATGTAGTCTGCTCTGCCTGAAAATGAGCAATCGTCGGATAAAACTAAATCTGAGAACCAGGGACTTGTAGATCCCTAAGTTAAATATACAAGTTTAATGTGATAACGGAAGTTTAACTTGTTCATAACATTTTGCTAAATATCTATTTTCGTGTCTTGACCTTCCTAAGTTCTGTCTTGTTTTGTTGTGATTACGGAAGTCGACCCGTTTTTCGGAATGAATCAGGAAAGGGGTAATACTTATAGAGACTAAATCCAATGAGTATATACATAATCTGATCAAGGGATTTACAGAATAAAATGTGCCACGCACTGTATATGATATAACTAAACTAACTAAGACGCATCTGTAATAAATTATATTGTCTAATGTGTAACAGGAATTTTCTAAGGAACTAATAATTGAGAAACTAATTTCCTAAAATCATAAGTTAATGGATTCTACTCAGGTTTAAGTTAAGACTTACTTTCAAGGAAGAATCGGCAATAATTGGATCTTCCATGTGGATCTTAGAACTTTCGGGGTTTCGATTGATAAACGTACAGTTTATCTGGACTGGTTAAGGGTGGATGTAAAGAGTACATAAGAATCACGATATTCACCACATATAGAGGTTATGGACATATAAGTAAATACTGTTCGTTAAAGCAGGCTTGCAAAAATTGAGGTTAAGGTGATCACAAGAATGATTCTTGTCATAATACCACTGAATATTTTAACTGCGTAAAATATAATAAAAAATAATACCATATTTGGCACGAACTTTGAAATACACCATTCTTGTTCCAGCAAAGAATGTAAAGTTTACCAAATAGAGCTCTTGTTCGAAGCTAGAAAGATTCATTATGGCTGCTGATTTCCTATTGCGGAACTGTACTTGATTTTACTATTAGTTCATTTTGAACTCTATTGCAGATTATCGTGTTTTCTCCTGTGCATCATCGAACTTTTGTGATAACATGTTTAGCATGATTTGTTTCCGCCACTAGGGGGAGTAGTTTGTAGTGGTTTACCCATACAGTTGATTGAAACTAGTCATAGGATAGGTCCTGACTGGTGCTGTGGTATTTGCCTTTTGGGCTCTTATTTGGTTGTGTAACGGGATGGCATTCTGGCCTGGAGCCTCGGGTGTTGTTGTTGTTGCTGAGACCCAGACCGTCTAATCTACCGGAAAGGTGTAAGGCAACTGTTTGTATGGTCGGGAAGAGCCATACAATTTAGGCCGGAACCCAATGGGGGAGGCATCCACAAGGAACGCACCCTCCTCCCCCTACCGCCAACCTCTCGGAAGGGCTTACGGTCCCACATGTTTAACGTGATCGTACTCCGCGTGAAAACGGCGGCTCTTTTGGCAGCGAAATGAATCGAACCCGGGCCAACCGAGTGCAATTCCCGCGCCCTAACCACTGAGCTACCGCGCCCCGGAGCGTCGGGTGTGGCCCGAAGGATGATGTTCTGCGCAGGGGGGGGCATGTTTCGGGTCTGTCGGGGTTTCTGTCGCCTCGACAAATCATCATTTTCGTATACCCTTGGGTGGGTCGGGGCTTCAATTGAATGACCCACTGCTAAAAGAAGGAAAAGGGATGTTAACTTTTTCGACAAATACGATGCTGTAACAAATATGTGTTGATACGAACTTTTTAGTTTCTAAGGACGGAATTTGAAGCAAAGTTTTCAATTCGCAATCTAAAAAATATTTCATTTCCAGCAATATCAAATTATAGCATTACTATTATATTTCTATCTTCATGTTACTGTACAAGGAAAATATTGTCTACTCTAGAAGTCTCGAATTTGAATATTTTATGCATGATTTGGTAAGCCTCGTCCATTGGTATGTACGTACGTCTGTGAGATGCTGTTGGTATGATATTGGATAAACGAATGATCATATATAATTATAGATAGTAGTAATCTAATCTTTTGACATAGAGATATACATTAGAAGTCAAATTTCATACATTCAAATTTAAAAGTAAAAATAAAACATTTATTTCTTCAGGAATCAATGTTGATAAATATTATTGATTATTTATAATTTTCCTAATCTTTACTTCATTATGTTAAAGCACCAAATGTAACATTCATTGAGTATAATTGTGTTTGATTTACTGTTAATCTATTTTCTTAACTCCATTGACACAGCTTTCATCGATCACATTGAGAACTTTCAGTCGCTTTGTTGCAGTTAAATAAAATTCTGTAAACTTCCAGAGAGTAGAAAGAAACAAGTTTTCCGTGAAATCTCCATTTTTGGTCATTTCTAATTACACGAAGTTAATTTTACAAAATATTTTAATAAAAATAATTTGGAATGATGAATTGATGCTTTATATGGAAGAACACTCTGAACAAAGTCACATTGATAGTCAACAAATATATGTGCATTTAGTTTTAAGAATTGTTTTGGTACTTCGTATATTATAGCGGAATAGAAGATTTATTATATATGAAGTATGGATTTTTGATTGATTTTATTGTTCAGTTCAACTAGTATTTGGACAATAGCTGAAAAGGAAAAACATACTTTATTTTTATCGGAAACAGCTGTAGACTATATTAAGTGGCATGTGCCCATGTCTGAGCTTTATTAAACCTGCATCTGCAACTCACACACATTTACCATGTATGCAGTCAATGAATTAATTTACAACGTATCTTAAACTTCTCAGCATTGTAAAAGAAACTTTAAGAACATTTCTCACCTAGAATGAAGATGCTGATTTTAAAGTTTTTAAAATAAAATGTAACTTTAAAGTTTTCCCCTGGCAGGGATTATGCATTGGAGACCAGGTTTCTTGTGATCATTTTCCAGAAAGTATTAATACTGATTATTTGGAATTATAAGCATATAATCTGTCTATAACCAAAGGTAAAATAGTAAGGTTTGGGAAAGAAACATCAGTGGATAGGTCCTTGAAAAAATAGATTGTTCTTGCAAAATCTTAATCGTCAACTTATAAAGAAGGTGTATTTAGATAAGTAATGTGTTTTCTGCCATAAAAAGACGGAATATTATAACAAGGATTCATTTCGTTGAAATTAAGTGTTTCCTGCAAATTTGAAGATCTTTAATTGCTAATAAAGTGTCTGAGAATCAGTATTTTAAATGATAAACCACCTTTGGCAGTATGACCATATAGGAATTCGACTTAAAATTATTGGTCAACATACTTACATTTATAAAATAATTATTTAACACAAATATATTGTTTTATAACTGTAGCTTGTTAATGACAGTTATATATCAATAAGCAGTTATATTGCATACTGCACATAATTACATATATGCGTAAGATTAAATAGAAACCAAAAATGTCGCCGACTAAACTTTCTTAGTATATCACATTTCTCCAATGATTTCGATTTTACATTAAAGGAGTTTTGATATTAAAAAGTTCGATTTTTGCTCCGAAGTCAAATAGTTTACGAGAGTTAATATCGCGAAAGGGGAAATAGGGCAAGATCTTTTTAAACTGTTCACCAGGCAGAAGTCGCAGAAGTTTAAACTTTCAAAAGTTATGACAAGATATTTTTTTAAATGCGATACTGCAGAATCTTTAAATTTCTATCGACATACATTGACTTTCAAAATAAAAATATTGAAATATTAAGTGTCTCTTTAACAATTCATGCAGATGTTAGATTTATATGTGTATTGTTGGAAAAAACATAATTATAGATCGACAAACATTGACCAATTAAGCGTTATAGACGATTTGGAAGAATACCATACCTACTCTCATTCTAAATCATATTCCTTCAATAGATGCAATAATCTTAGGTGCAAAACTTGTCCTTATGCTGACCCATCACAAATTAATAATAATTCCACTTCACAAAAATTCAGCAAAGTTTTTAATTGCATATTCAAACTTAATTGTACTATTTGTAACTTATCATATATTGGCCAAACCAGCAACCCTTTACATTTGAGAATGAATGTTCACAGGGATCATATTAAAAAATTTGACCATAAAGTCTGTAATGATCTCCCTACTAAAAATCAATTTGAATATCAGCACTTTGCTACACACGGATTTAAAAATGTATCCCTTCATATTTTAGATATTAAAATTTCACTCACTGACAGATTAGTATTTTAAAATTATTACATTAAAAAAATATAAAACTCTCTTCCCCTATGGCTTAAATCAAATTTATAATAATAATAATAATGTAGTTAACAATAGTTTTGAATACAATTCTGATAAATCTTCAGTATATAAACATCTTTTTCAATATTCAAAGTCATCAACTTCTAGTAAAAAGCGATATAAGCGTGGCAAAGGAAAAAGCAACTTAAGTAAAACTATTGATTACAATGCAGATATTTTGAAATTACAATATAATTATTCTCAAACTTTCAATTTTCTACCTGTTAGAACTTGGTTATATAAAGTCAGAAAATGCAAATTAAGTATTGTTTATACTAATTTTTTAAAATTAAAATTAACTCATGAGCATTTTAAACATTTATTTTATGATTTGCTTATTTCACGTACAAATTTCTTAAATTACCACCTTCTCCATTCACCAAATCCACATACAAAAATAATGTACTGTGTAATTTCTTTTAAACACCCTATTCTTAATTCTCTTAACTTCAATAATTTATTTGCAAACCATCAGCACTTGTTACCAGTAAAAGAAGTCAAAATACAAAAATCATTCAAATATAATTTACCAATTGGTAGAACTATTTACAATTACAATGAAGTTTCCAAGACATTAAACTCCGATGAACTTACATCATGTGTATGCAGCAATAAAAATTTGCCCCTTATGTCAACTCTTCTCATGGACACATTATTACTGGGGATCTCAGTATAGTTCAGGATGATATACTTAGGGATATTATGAATAAAGGGTCTAAATTTCGCATTCCATTCTGCCATCACCCTAAACAACTTCTTCAGTCTATATCTTTTGATTTTGATAAATTCATATATCAACTTGCTTGTTCACATTCCATTCCTATTGAAGCATTCCATCTATGCAAGTATACTACCTTACAACTACTTAAAAATATAATATATATTATAAACATGAAATTTACGAAGCCTAGGTATCCTTATAAACAACTCCTATCTGCTATTAAAGAACTACAACAACATTTTGTCATAACTTATGTAGATAAAGCTTCTAATAATTATGCCATCATTTGTAAAAATATTATGTTTCTCTGTTACAGAATTACTTAAAAAGTAATCACATTTTTAAAGCCATTAATAATCAGTCTATCAAAATGAAAACTAAAATGCTAAAATTATATACACAATTAAATATTAATTGTAAGTTTTTTAAATTTCCTTATGTTACTTTGGTTCCTAAATTCCATAAATCACCTCTCTGTTTTAGAGCAGTCACTTTTGGACATAATACCTTTACCACTACAGCTAGTAATTATTTGCTTAACTGTTTAAATAGAATTAATGAATCTCTTAAATTTAGGAATTCAGGATATTTCATTTTAAACAATAGTTTTGATTTAGTAAATCACCTTAGCAAGCTTCCACACATTCTTGGTTTCCTTACCTTTGATTTTAAAGACCTATTTAATAATATTGTCATTAAAGATTTATATAAAGTTATTATCTCTCTTTATCATGACTCTCTATCTTCCAATAATGTTGCATTTCATGTCAAAAACTTTCCTATGCTCTTGCACTTTGTGTTATACAACAATTTTATTACCCAAGGTGATAACATTTATTTACAAACAACTGGTGTAGCACAAGGTGGCTGTAGTAGTAGTATACTCGCTAACTTATATCTTTATTATTATGAATCTCATTTTAACTCTAATTCATATATTATATATAGATATGTTGACGACTTAATTTGTATTATCATTGATGATTTCTATCCAATTAATATTGATTTTTACCCATTTAACTTAGAATTAATTCCTAATGAGCCTAGCGTTAGTAAAACTGTAAACTTCTTAGACCTAAATATAGATACCCTCAATAATCATGTAATCACCAATCTATATGATAAAAAAGATTCTTACAACTTCACTATCATAAAGCTGCTATCATATCAATCTTGTAATTCTATTCAATTGTTTACAAACATCATTTTAAACCAGCTATTTCGAATACATCGACTTTCTGATCCTCGGTTTCACTTTCTCCACATCAATAAACTTAAACGCATTTGTCAAAATTACCAATATCCGGAAGTATTTGTAAATAATATTATAAATAATTTCAAATATACCACGTAATAATTTTATACATGCATTATTCATCTTTGATTGGATAACTCAATTTTGAAAATTCACCCATTCTTATCACCTAACTTACCACTTGGCCTGAGTCTAATACTGTTTACTATTTTCGAATGACTATTTTCCACTTGTCCTGAGTCCCATACTGATTACTATTTTTGAAAGTCTCCATACATTTTATGTATCGTTCAAATGTATTCATTCCGGTGCCCACTCGCATTGACGAAGTGAGGTGAAACGCTCAGTCGCTTCTTCCACTTACACGTGATAACAATGCTTGTGAGTTCATATTTTTGTTCTAGGAGGTATTATTTTTCTGATTTGTAATTCAATTGACTTATTTTTCTCCTTCCACTAGCCAGTAGACAGTTCCAATGGTGTCTATAGTTAAATACTATCGCCATTGTCAGAAACTGGCTATTCTATCGGTTTTAATTCGAATTGTATGGCTGTCCTGATGAGAATGCAATTTCGAACTAACCGCCATTTTTTGTGTAGTTTACAATGCTCTTATACCAATAACAGAAACAAAATTAAAAGAAAATCTGATGTGGACAGTACATGACTTTCCTTGAAGACTCGTATAATTTTTTTCTTTATTTCTTTAATAATTCATTAAATTGAGTTTAATTGCATAAAATAACACTAAATTTGCATTTTTAATTCAATTTCTGCTTTTATTTGGTAATTTGACATTTGTCCAAAGGCGGCATAACAAAAATGCGAAAAAATTGAAATATCTTGAGAACGGTCAGTCCTAAAATAATAGAGTTGTTCTTATTCTTTTCCTCGTCAAAAATTACGCATAAAACAAGCATTTAATTGATACATTTGAAAATACGTAGTCTTTTTTTTTAGATCTTGGCGACTTTCGCGTGCCATTTTGTAAAAAAAGCAGGTTGTTCTTTTTCGAATCGTACCAAAATCTAATCAGCACCAGAGTATCCCACAAGTAACTTATCTACCAAATTTTGTGAAATTTGGTCAATTAGTATTTCAGCTAGAGTGGATACATGATATTTTTACGAGCCATTTCGCAAAAAACGCGGATTTCTTTTTTCTGAATCGTACCAAAATCTAATCAGCACCATTATCATACTCAAATGACTTACCTACCAAATTTTATGAAATTCGATCCATTAGGTGTTGAGTTAGAATGGATACATACATTGCACAGAGAGATAGGCACAGACAGACACACAGAGCCGTCACGCTAAAAATAGTATTTTCGTATTCTAGAGGTCCCAAAACGCGTAGATCCCTCGAAAACTCGAGTTGTGGTTTTCAGCATGATTCCAATACTTTCTATATACAGGGTGATCCAAAAGTCAGGAAAAACTATAAAAATTAATAATTCATGAACTAATAAAGATAAATAGATGTGCATAGAAAGAATGGAAATGACGCCGGTTTTCTGTCAAGAAAAAACAAATATTCTTAGTATAATTTATATTTCTAGCAACAGATGGCGCTGTATAACGTACCTAATTCCCGAATTCCATCTAAAATTGCAAATGTTTCACAAGATTCTCGAGGAAACTTTTGAAATAATTGATATTTGTATCATTAATAAAAACTGTTTTAATATATGCATAATACCGATAGAAATGTGTGTATATTAACAATTGATTCACACAATGCTTTAGAACTAACTACATTATTGTCAGCATCGGAAAATGCCAGCTAAAAAGTTTAATCATTAACGCTTTAAATAACAAGCATATTCTTTGTTTCAAGGAATGTAGAATAAAGGGTTGTTGTTGAGACCCAGACCGTCCGACCTACCAGAAAGGTGTGAGGTAACCGTTTGGATGGCCGGAAAGTGCCACCCAATTTAGAACGGAACCCAGTGGGGGAGGCATCCACAGGGACCATACCCTCCTTCCCCTGCCACCAACCTCTCGGAAGGACTTACGGACCCACATGTTTAACGTGATCGTACTCCGCATGAACACGAAGGCTGTTGTGGGAGCGTGCAAATCCAGCGCGCAATTCCCCGAGCTACCGCGCCCGAAATGTGCCAACAGCACTCTGTGTTCCCAGGTGGTCACCCACCCAAGTACTAACCGCGCCCGATGCTGCTTGACTTCGGTGATCTAACGAGAACCGGTGTTTTCAGCACGGTAGAGCCTTTGGCCGTAGAATAAAGGGTTGCTGTTGTTGTTGAGACCCAGACCGTCCGACCTACCAGAAAGGTGTAAGGTAACCGTTTGGACGGCCGGGAAGTGCTACCCAATTTAGACCGGAACCCAGTGGGGGAGGCATCCACAGGGACCGTACCCTCCTTCCCCTACCACCAACCTCTCGGAAGGACTTACGGACCCACATGTTTAACGTGATCGTACTCCGCATGAACACGGCGGCATTTGTGGCAGCGTGCAAATCTAGCGCGCAAACCACGGGGATACCGCACCCGAGATGGCCAACAGCACGCGGCGTTCCGAGGTGGTCACCCACCAAGTACTAACCGCGCCCGATGCTGCTTGACTTCGGTAATCTAACGAGAACCGGTGTTTTCAGCACGGTACGGCCGTTGGCCTGTAGAATAAAGGGTGTCACAATTTAAGTGAAGTTAATTCTTGGTAAACCTTTAAGTTTAAAGATGTTTGCAATTCCTAACAGTTTAGAAAGGCATGCGATAAATTCCTTATTGTGCACTCCTTATGACAGATCGGAAATATCATGCTCACGGAATTATATTTTCTCCTCAGTTACTTTTATTTCACTTTATATAAATTGTTACAAGGGTTTCAATTATTCATGTCATTTCAGAATTACAAATATTACGACTATCATTCAAATATAATCGATGACCTACATCACAAGGAGAAGAAGTAGAAAGTACATTTATTGCACCTACGGAATGGAATGCTCAGTTTCTTTCCTTTTACCGTCGCAGGTGATTTAAGTTACTCTCCAGAGCAATTACTCTTCGCCTGTTTACCCAAACGTCACACACGGCAACAAATATCCGTTAAGGCTACAGTTCTGCGCCTCTCCATTACAAATATACGTCAAGGAGAGTTCCTATGTGATATATTTGCCTCATCATGCGATCCGTGTTGCTGTTTTCGAATAAAAAAGTCAAAAGCTCCAAATTTCTTGTCTAGAACTTTTTATTGCGTATATGTAACTGTAAGTATTTTTCTTCATTCGAAGCATATGTCTAATGTATTTCTTAACTACTATGATTAGATAACTACCAAGTAATATATATCAAAACTGTAAATATTTTTCTTCATTCGAAATGTATGTCTAATGTATTTCTTAACTACGAAGTTCATATAACTGCTAAGTAGTATATATCAAAACTGTAAATATTTTTCTTTATTCGAAATATATTTGTAATGTATTTCTTAACTACTAAGTTTAGATAACTACTAAGTAGTACATATCAAAATTTTAAATATTTTTATTTTTTCGAAATATATTTCTAATGTATTTCTTAACTACTAAGTTCAGATAACTACTAAGTAGTATATATCAAAACTGTAAATATTTTTCATTATTCGAAATATATTTCTAATGTATTCCTTAACTACTAAATTTAGATAACTACTAAGTAGTGTATATCAAAACTGTAAATATTTTTATTTTTTCGAAATATATTTCTAGTGTATTTCTTAACTACTAAGTAGTATATATCAAAACTGTAAATATTTTTATTTATTCGAAATATATTTCTAATGTATTTTTTAACTACTCAATTTAGATAACTACTAAGTAGTATATATCAAAACAGTAAATATTTTTATTTATTCGAAATATATTTCTAATGTATTTCTTAACTACTAAGTTTAGATAACTACTAAGTAATATATATCAAAACTGTAAATATTTTTATTTATTCGAAATATATTTCTAATGGATTTCTTAACTACTAAGTAGTATATATCAAAACTGTAAATATTTTATTTATTCGAAATATAAGTCTAATGTATTCCTTAACTACAAGTTTAGATAACTACTAAGTAGTATATATCAAAACTGTAAATATTTTTATTTATTCGAAATACATTTCTAATGTATTTCTTAACTACTAAGTTTAGATAACTCCTAAGTAGTATTATATCAAAACTGTAAATATCTTTCTTCATTCGAAATATATGTCTAATGTATTTCTTAACTACTAAGTTCATATAACTGCTATGATTACCAAAATATAACTGCTATAATATATAAAATATATGTTCATATAACTGCTATGATATATCAAAACTGTTAATAATTTATTTATTCGAAATATATGTCTAATGTATTTATTAACTACCAAGTTTAGATGACTACTATGTTGTATATATCAAAACAGGGTCGTCTTCCAGGTTGACTACAGTTAATTAATTCCTAATCAGGATTTGAAAGGATTTGTTTTTAACATCAGAAATGTTAATAAGAAATTAGATTAATTTTAAAATATCTTATGGGTGGCAATTGCAAAAATTAGTGTGATGATGCACTTTAGAAATGTTTTGGGGAAAGGTTTTGCACTTTAGAATGGTTTTGAGAAAGACCCATTTTTTAAGTTAGTATTCCAGTTAAGCAAATTTATAGTAATTTAGAACATTTATATGATATTTGCGTTTTTAATACATATAGAATATGATAGTGGGATTTCATCAATGACATGACAACGTCTTTGTATATGATTGTGCCATGTTAATCATTAATTTTTTTAAAAGTTATAAATTTTAAATATCATAATCAAATAAATTATATTTCTTTCCTAATTACGTATGCATTACTATAATATATTTGTTTCATCTTTGTTCAATTTTTTCCATTCTTTCTCTTTATCTTAAAATAAATTGGACCATTGTACTTTATAAAAGCGACAGAATTATGATTTTGTTTGTTTCTGTAATTATATCGATTTATGTTCTTCAATTATTATTTCTAGTTTTTGTTCTTTATTTCTTTCGATTTACCTTATTCTATTAATTATTTCAACCTCATAACAGTACGTTAATATAATATATTGCATCTTGTAAAACTTGACCGATTTATCTGTTTGTTCCTTTCTGATTTGGTAAACAGTCGGAAGTTATTTACATGAAGGTCGATGAAGTTCAAGCTCTCTCTCTCCCCCTCTTCCCTCCCTCCCCCCTCTCTATTTTTCGACAATATATTGTGCCATGGCTGAGCAGCCGTGGACCACTTCGCTAAAGTAAAATTCATCATTATTTAAAGTTTTATTTTGAACTGTGTCTAAAAGATATATATGTGTTTTTTCGCAGACGAAAATTTAATTAAGTGTTCAAATTTCAATGGGTGAATAACATAACTATAAATTCAGTACTTCAGATGAAGTGGATAGCGTCTTCGGCTGCTGTCTGGTGAGCTCGGGTTCGAATCCCGAGTAAGGCATGGATGTTTATCGAGGATAAAGTCAGTCTTCCGCCTTCTGGGTCCTCGGCTTAATGTGACGCTGCATCCCCCCCCGACCTTCGTCAGTGATGCTTGGTTGTAATAAACTTTGTTCTCTTGTCTTGTATCTTTCTTCGTTCTGTCCTGATTCCTGCGTCACTGGTCCTGTATCGACTCCTTCGAAAACAGGAGGTCATAAGACACAACAACAACACGTCTATTGAAATAAATCTGTATCCAGTCTCAAAGTTTGTGTCCTTTGATATGTAGCCACTCATGGCGAGGTTTATCCTGTTATGATGAACCTGTTTTCACCCAGAGCACTCAAACTGGGGTTTTATTTTAATCAGCTGGATATGTTTATTTGAGACTATGACCGTTTTTAACCTCACCAGATGCGATATTTACGTCAGAGTGAAGTGTTTTATGGTCAATTATCGTTTTTGTGGATACAGATGGTTACCGAATTGATGTATTCAATCCAGGGCTAGTTTAAATCCCATTTGTTTAAATCATGGTTTAAACCTTGATTTAAACCATGTATATTTTTTGTTTAAACCGTGGTTTTTCGTGGGCTTGTTAACCCGATTTTTTCCAATCCATTCCAACCCTTTTTTCCGTAGTGGCCTCAAATTTAAATTGAGGTATCATTGGATTCGTTTATCTTCATTTCCATTTAGAACATTCCAATAATTTATATGTTTAGTGTAACATTTTGTAATGTAACATGCAATTTAAATCGTTTAGTTATATTTGTTTAAAATATATTACTGTAACATTACATATTTTGTTACTTTACTACAAGCATAAAAATTAAATTTTTGTAATTCTCCCTTTTTAATATAAGTTTATTACCTACCAATGTTATAAGGTTAAAGGTAAATGTTGGCACATCATATGAAATGTACATTGGCACAATATATTATATTGCATTTGAAGTGACTGATTTTGACTCTTTTCTTGTTAAGACTCAAAGATCGCATTCATTATTTTCATATCAAATGGAGTTAAATTATAGCATCATATGGCTAGTGCTATTATAGTGTTCATAGTAAGGCTATATCTGCATTACAGCTCAAAGTTCAACAAACATGATGTTCAACGGATTGGATGCATAATAATTTCAAGTGGTTTTGAAAAGACAAAGATTCTGCCTTTTATGCCTGCTACAGCTTTATCCAGATGTCCATCTGTAAACATTTTATGTTTTTTCTTCTAGGCAGTCGCATAGCCATAACTCGGAAAGCAGACAAGGTCTACTTATTTTCGTTTTCTAGTTTGGAGCCTATGGAAAACTAGTGTAATATTTCAATTAATAAGGATATATATCACCCCACTCTCCCCTGCCTGCGCCAATGCTTTTCAGTCTTTGCGCAGAATCTAGGCAATTTTCAGAAAATTAAACAAAACATAACCTTAATCATTAAATCTCATT
The DNA here is from genome assembly GCA_951213105.1 of Amaurobius ferox. NCBI lineage: Eukaryota > Metazoa > Arthropoda > Arachnida > Araneae > Amaurobiidae > Amaurobius > Amaurobius ferox. Next base: position 126,196,480 of record OX578139.1, read on the forward strand.
ACAATTAATTTATTACAATTAAATGACAGGCAAAACGGAATTAAAGTTAACCTCGATAAACGTAATGGGACCCGTACCTTGCCCTGGGATTCTGGTATAAGACCGACCCTACAAATTTTATCCCATAATTCCAATGTTTACCCAAATTGCCGTATACTTCCATCCTAGTAATTGAAACTCAAACATAACGAGTTATCTCTCATTAACAATTTGCATCAGCAGACACTTTCAAAATGTATGAATGTTTAAGTCATCTAACCAAAGAGAAATCCTCATCAAAATGGTAGTGATTGATATTTATTGCTAAAAATTAAAATAATACTCATCTTAAAACTAAGATTAAATATATACTATAGGAACATTATTCTTAAGGTTAAATATATAATAGTTTTAAAGGAAATAAACTTATCTTGTTTGCAATTACAATTGAATATATAAGCGGTTTGAAGGATCAAAAATCAAAACTTGGTAAAATCGCTTGATGAGTAATTACGTGATTTAGTATTTGACAGAAAATTTTGAGACTGCACAATCTATTTAATGAGAAATAGTGGTGATTTGACTTGAGAGGAGTTTCTAGTTCAAAATTTTAACCTCCGGTATGTGTCAATATATGTAAACATGACATTATTTGAACAGATGTAGCTAAGCAAACACGATATATGAAGGGGATCCTGTGTTATCAACACTTATTCCCACTTATGAATATAGCAATATGTCAGTATTTTAGCATTCCAATAGTTAAACATTGGCTATGGCATTTTAGAACACATGTTTCAGAATGTAGATACAGTATTGTGGCAATTAATTGAGAAATGTCATTTTTTTCGTTTTATCACACGTAAGCTTAGGAAGAAGCACTCCAAATTAGCTCAGAGTTCAAATTGCAGTTATTATCAAAGTAGCAGGTGTTCGTATGCACCTGGTAAGTAGCAGGTGTTCAAATTCCTCCGCCAGGTGGCAGGTGTTCCGCATTGGTAGTTTCTCAGTTGTTGCAGGGCTCATTAGCGTCATGGATATCAGCGCGGAAACACGTGCTAAAATGATTGCGCTTAGAGAACACACTTCTAAGACGTTCGAGGAAATAGGTAAAATATGTGGAGTGAGTACAGCAAGTGTCGGGAGGATCTGGAAGCGGTTTCAGGAAACAGGAAATGCTGGAACCAACCGCTCTGGAAGATGCGGCCAAAAAAGATCAACTTCGACTCGTGACGGCAAAACTCTACATCGAATGAGTGTTAAAAATCCTCGATTAACCAGTTTTGACCTGTCTAAGTCCATGGTGGCAGCTGGTGTTGATATTGCTCCTTCAACAGTGCGATACAGGCTGTTAGAATGCGGGCGGAGAGCATGTCGACCGTACAAGAAGCAGCTTCTGACGCTTCGCATGAAGAAAAAAAGGTTGGAATGGGCACGGAAATACAAAACACGGACTGAGAAGGACTGGGAGAAGGTTCTCTTTTCTGACGAAACACATTTTGTGGTTCAGGGATTTAGATCTATGTTCATGAGAAGGAGCCAAGGAGAACCTCTCAATCAGCACCACATCAATCAAGCACCCAAGCATCCGCCCAAAAAGATGTTTTGGGGTTGTTTCAACGTTTTGGGGACAGAATTTCTTGTTCCCGTAGAGGGAATGATGAACATTGCCAGTTACGAAGTCATATTGACCCGAAAAGTGCTTCCAACCATGGCTAAACTGTGGCCGAACGGAGATTGCGTTTTCCAACAAGACAGCGCAACATGTCACACTTCGAAGCGAATCAAAAATTTCTGCTCTTTTCTGGATTGGCCCGCGAATTCACCAGACTTGAATCCTATAGAAAATTTGTGGGCTATTGTCAAAAAACGGCTTCACAAATTTGACTGTACGACGATGGACAAGCTAATTTCGGCCGTTATTGACATATGGTTCAGAGATGTTAAAATTAAAGCTACATGTGCTAGTCTAGTACATTCCATGCCGAAACGTGTCTGTGATGTTATAAAGTCTCGGGGAGGTCATATCACTTATTAGTTTTAAATGTATTCATAGAAAACTTGAATAAAACTGAATTTTATAAAAAAACTGCATTTCTTAATTAATTGCCACAATACTGTAACTGATGTAGATGCTGGTCTTGAATGCCTGACAGATGGGAGTGGTAAAAGGGTCGGGCAATGGCGGGAAACAAGAGCAGGTAAAAACAAAAAAAAAGAAAGTGTAAGTAAGTGGATTAAAAATGGGCTGGAGTGGTGAGTAACATAAAATGATTAGAAAAAACATTATTTCCTAATTAAAATTATGAAAAATTTCTGGTGTCTAAAACAAAAGTTTTAAATTCATTTAATTTTCATATAATTAAACAAAGTTCGCATTTATATAACACTTTCTGCTGCTATTTCTCTAAAGATATTTCTGTAAGAATTAGTAATAATAAAATGCGATTTTGTTAATTTTACGAAAAGTATTTTAAAAAATTAGGAATTTAATGAGATAAAAAATATTTCCTCTTTTACATGTATAGACCCTGCACGATACTAAACTATAACTATACTGAAACATTAAAGATATTGGGTATCTTTTAAACTAGAACAGATGTTACTGACGCTTAATGAAAAGGTAGTACACTTTTTATTTCTTTATATTAAGTAAAGTGATCGATGCCACATGGTGAACACAATTAAACTGCCTTGCATAAAAAATGAAAGTAAGAAGCAGAACTTAATTTGTTAAACACCAAAATGACAATGTTAATGGTTTATATTAATAACATGTCAAAAGTTCATTATTTATTGGGTATGTATTCTAATACGTCAAAACAGATTAAAATTTACTGCATCCTCGGGCATAATTTGCGAAAACGATCTGGATTTAATAAAATTCTATAGATAAAGAGTATTTTTATAAAATAAGTGGGGCTGCAAAATTTAATCTTCATAAACACATGTGCCGGACATTTTATTACATTAATTTTAGAGTATTCGGATTTTTAGAATGAAATGTGCTTTATCGTAACCAAATGAAAGATGTTTGGCTTTAGCGTTGCCATATATTATACAAATTTTTAGGCGTATTGTTACTCAGTAATAGGAAAAAATAATATTGTATTCTTATATAATAATTTGAAACATTTTAAAAGAGAAAATTGTGTCGATTTTAGAATATTTTTATTTATAGATGATAAAAAAATTCACTCTATTACAAAAAAAATATATGCCCTAATAAAAAAATTGAGCTACAGTCGCGAAAAATTTGCCATGCAAAGGTTGTGTAAAATAGTTATACAAATGATCCAACTGTCAGCTTCAATTATGTTATATGAGTCAGGCAACGTGCATGTGAATGACGCGTCGTGCAGTATTTAAAACGACAGGTGATCTCATTCATAGCAATTGGAACTGGATTCTCTGCTTTTTTGCTGCAAGTTGTGTACAGATATGTCTTGAGATACTCGGCGGCATTATGTATAATTTTCGACAGGCGCATCAGTCACCATCTCGACCGGAGTGATATGGTAATTGCTGTGTTGTCAGCAGTGGGGCACAGAAGCACATGTAATAAGCGCAGAAGCTGAGAATGCCCCAGATGGACGACTACTGGCGAGGTCGTAGAGTAAGGAAAGAAGCCACGTCCACACCGATTGCGTTGCTATCAGCCTCAGCCATTTGAAGGCATTTGCCATCCTTCATGTGTCAAGGGATACTATTCGGAGACGACTGACAAAAGGTAGAATTAGGTGTCGACCTACATTCTGGGGATTCAATACTCTTTTTTTTTCCCAATGGCCAGGCACTAGACTCTAGCACTAAACTGTAGCATTAGATTCTACGTCGACTTACGTCGTTTTCCCTATGTAAGGCCGAAATCGTGAACCATTTTGCCGTCCTAGGACGTTGTCTCAGGCGCACCAGAGGGGGGGGGGCGGAACACACTGCGCCCACAACACACAACATCCAAGTCTTACGTGGGACTCGAACCCACAACGTGGCGGCCGATCGATCGCTGGAAACGTTCGCCTTGACCGTTCGGCCACCACGTCGACTTAAATGAGCCAACAGCACACGGTGTTCCCAGGTGATCACCCACCCAAATACTATCCGCGCCCGATGCTGCTTAACTTCGGTGATCTAACGGGAACCGGTGTTTTCAGAACGATAGAGCCGTTGGCTCGTTTCAAGACTCTTAAAAGAGCCATAAACAGAGTGAATTCCCATGTATCACGTTTTATTTTGTACCTCTTCTCCTATACATCGATAAAGCCGAAAATTTTTCATGGCTAATACGTGATTACTTGTAAAGATACTGTTTATGTTTTCAATAAGGTGATTCTGATAATAATATTTTTAAAAAATGTATAATTTTAATGAATTGATTAAAAGTTAATTTTAATATATGGTAATAAAACAGTATGGTACACACGTCAACCAATTAAAACTTTAAAATCAAAGACAACCAAAAATAGGTTTAGAAGTCCTTTGTAAAAAATATTCTTATTACGACATACAAAATTGCACGGCCAAAGCGCTTTTGGCCATCACTATGTCCTTCATCAGTGGCGAAGTAAAAATAAGGTACGAACCAGTGCTTAAATATAGGCCATAACCGCCAGACAAAATTTACATATCATCAATTTACATTTTTGACATTTCTAAAAAACGAGGCATTTAAAATATAAATAATTATGAAATACATATTGCAATAAAAGGTAAAGATTTATAACCAACATGAATGTCGTCAAAAAATAAAATAAATCAACTACTAAATTTTTAGAAAACCATATAAAGGTTCGACACCTATTAAGTCCAGAACGAGTTGCCAAGCATAACTAAGGGTCTGAAGGGGATCAACATTACAAATTGACTCCTCACGGTAAATACAAATAAAAATGGATTCATAAAGTAAAATATCACAGGGGCTAATGCAACTGATTAAAAGAAAATTTTATCAAACATAGGATGAAGATTATCGTTAATAATATATAGTGAGCAAATGGCCGTGGACAGTTTACCATTTCTAATATCAAGAGCTTGTTCAGCTAATCGAATCCCGACAGTACGTTTATTACTGCCAATATAGAATTTAAAGCTATTATCGGGAGATAACAGGGGGATAGCGTACACCCCAATCTGATACTTAAAATTATTTTTATCCTTATATTTATCCGAACGGATACGATTAAATACAGTAGAAACGGTCGAATGAGCGGGCTTAAATTCATGGCAAAAATGAATAAGAGGACGGAAAATCGCTGGTTGATACGGAAGACTAGATTTATAAGGCATAAGATCAGAAACGGAAACAAGGTTAGTATTTGGATGAATAAAATTATAGTGAATATGGGAAAACATTTTATAGATAAACTCAAAAGAATAAGCGGCTTCATGACCAAGATTAAATATAAAGTCAATTTCAGTTACTAAGGCCGAAATAGATGAACAAACTTTAAAGGCGCGATTAAAATAAGCAATAAATGAGGCTTTTTTTAGAAAAAATTGGATGAGATGAATTAATGGGAATACATGAATTAGTGAAAGTAGGTTTATGAAAAAGAGTAGTATGGAAACCAAAAGAGTTACGGGAAAAAAGAACATTCAGAAACGGTAAAGAAAAATAAGACTCACATTAATAGAGGGGTAAAAATTCTTATGGAACTTTTACGCAGGTTTGAAATTTAATTAATCAGATGAAGTTATAAGATAAGGTAAAAATATTGCGTAGGAAATCTTATTATTACATAAAAGTATTTTAAATAACATAATTTCTTACTTTGTTAAAAAGGAATGAAATAAGCAAACCCAAATCATTGAATACGTGTATATGTCCATTGCCATTCGTCAAATGATAATAATGTGCATAAATTACTCGCACCCGAAATTATGTTATTTGATTGCTTCAATCGATAGATATATTGATATTTATTATGAGCGAGACGCTGGTTCTGCTGCCTCACCTTAACGCACTCTGCTGCCTCACCTTAACGCACTCTGCTGCTAAGAATGGTGGAGGATTGCAAAGAAAATAACTTGGTAGCTAGTTATTTGAGTAGGCACAGTCTCTCCAGATTCCCTTCACGCTTAGCTACTGGTGACAACTAAATATCTATCATAGAACTTTTATTTTTATTTATATGACACACAAATGGCTACAAATTGTGAAATAGAAGACTAAATATACATAGATGCAATAATTAAATGCTTTTATTACACGTAATTTTTATGACAACGAGAAAAACCAACTCCATTACTTTGAGATAAACCATTCATGAGACATGTTCGTTTTTTGGAATTATTCGTTTGGAACAATATGTTTTTATTCTATGCTGATACTATCATCAGTTAGTAATCAAAATAATATTCTAAGCATAATTGTTGCTAAGCCAAAACAAATATTTATTACTATTTGAATTGTACGACAAACAAATAATGTCCAAGTCATATAGATAAATGTTTCAGTTTTACAAAAATGTGTATATAAATGCTTATCAAATATTCATTGTTTATTATTATTATTTTACGAAATTGTACATTACATAATATATGAATATATAGTATGGTGTTGCATTTTCTATATGGACCCGTAACAATCAACAGAGTTTATTTTTTCATCTGAGAAATGTTCTCCATATAAAATTACACAGCTGTTGCCATATTACAAAAGAGTGAATTTAATTAAATCAACCTTTGTCCATCTAGACCTGATATTGTTCTTATGTCATTTCATATAGATTGGACAAAGATCGTCGAACAAGAATAAAGAATTAATGGAGAATTTAATGACTAAATAAAAACAAATAAAGCAGATTGTATATGCGTATTGGATTCATTTTTACTTTCTCATACCGAGTATTGAGAAAGTATTAGTTTTGCGAAAATATTCGATTTCGAGCGTTCGATGCCAATATATGTTTTAAGACCGCCTGAACACGTTTTGACTATTTTTGGAGTTATATATTTATGTTTGTCTGTCTTTGGTCTATTGATTGGGTACACAATTGCTTTCACAAATGTTAATGGATATGGCGAAAATTTATATTCGGCTTTGCTAGAGTAAAAATCCAGAAATTTATATAATTTGTTTTTAATTCGAAAGGAAATTTCAAAATGTATTCGAAATCTTATATTTTCATAACATGACAGCATAGAACAAAATTCGACAATTTGAAGCAAAAGGGTTATTTATGCCTCAATAATCACAAAACTTTAATAACTGTAGTGAAATATAGCCCGGGTACAATTTTTGTGCTCGTAACATTAGTTTCCCCCTCGTGAGGTAAGATACCTTTCGGGGCGGGGGGGGGGGGGCGGGGGAGGGGTAATTTATCAAACGTGGTTGGAATATATTTTCAAGCCCTTTTAAATAAAATGTTACATGCTATAATTGTGATCATTTAGGAACAAAGATGCAGATATTTAAAAGAAAAAAATCTTGTAAATTTGCAAAAGAAAAAAAAAATCACAAGCTGAATATACAAGGATTCTGGTATGAGGAAGTCGAGTTGAGCCACGCTGCAGTTAATTTTTATTTTGAAGTAATTTTATAATTCTCTATATGGAGCAAAGCGCGACATATTCTTCACACTGATGTTCAATTTTTCTACTAATCTCTCAATATGAATTTCAGTTGCATTTAAGATGAATACATAAATTTTAAAGTATTAATTAAAATTGCATTTTCATTTGGGAACTTAGCGCATTTTAAAATGGCGCGGATATGGCAAAATATTTTAAATGTAAAAATTTTTAGGACGGTTTATCTTAAGTACGATTGGTTGGTGTTTTATTATTTTTATTATAAATTGTAAAGATCCAATTGTGCAAATATAAAAATGAATTCATTAAGCTTACCCGGTAGAAAACAGTCACCTTGTTTTGCTGTTTTAAGATTGTTTGGTTCTAAATCCATCGGGAGTTATGAGTTATTCATACTATATATACACTCTACTTTTACATTTGTACCATTTTCATCATTTTTACTTCTGGTTTTTAGATTAATTTAACACTAAAGAAATGATAAAATGTTTCCTCTAAATCGTTGCGTTAAAACTGAAATTTTGGTTAATTACATTACCTCAAATTTCCTGTTTTTTAATATTTTCAATTATAATATTGCAATTCAGGCGCATTATATTTTTATGATAATTTTAGAAGCATCTAATGCTTTATGAATAATTTGGGCAAAGATGTTTCAAAACAGTTGGTTTGATATAACTGAATTATTTTATAAAATTATTAAAATTTACATAATGATAAAATAGACATTAGTATGATTGTTTTAAATTTGAGATAAATGAACATGGAAGCAACAAGACCTCCTGAGAGTATGACCCAGTTGCTTAAAAGGAATTTTCCTATTTCAGAAATGTCTCTGCGACGAGGCGGCAATAAGTCGCAAACTCGACGATGCCTAATTTTATTAATGGGTGGAAAATTTATTTACGATTAATAAATGAAGATTTACATTTTGAGAAATACAACTAGGGATTCAGATGAACCAGTGGGCATCATTGAGTATCCAATAAAATCCAATATATACCACGGCTAGATGAATGGAGTAAATTGGCCCACACGATTGCCGATTTGGACACCGAAGGAGTAGGTCGTGTTTGCGAAGAGCTGTCGCTATGCCCTGGAAGAACAAACAACTGATCAATCTCCAGTAGTTTAATCATTATATTCATAATATGACGACGAAGGATATCCTTATGGCGTACCGTGGATCGAATAGTGTTTTCAGTCCTGACGTCGCCTGTATTGATGGCAATGCTAACTTACCGAATAGTGTTCAGCTAGATGATATTGTGATCCAACGGAGACATTATACAACTGACCAGACGAATGTTCTTGTAATTCCTGGATCAGAGGTCTCAATTGAAATACGGGAGAGATATGGAACGTATTTTCCAAACTCTGCAGCTGATTGGGTGAAGTTCCCTCTCATTCTTGAGTTAGTAGTCACAGATCCAATGTACACGGAAACTATGCTCAATGCTCTCCCTCCCCCACCCCCGTCTGAAATGGAGGTGAACATTTCTTATAAGCTTAGAGTCAAAGCTGCAAGCTACTCGTCTTGAGCTAGCTATCAAATTGGAGATTGCGAATCAAGAAAAGGAGACAGGCGAGTCCCCACGAGTTCTCATCTTGGGGTTTGTGTTGTTCCTGATAGGGATGCCTAGCCACCGGTCTCTTAGGATGCCTTTAAACAGCTCCCGATTGAGAAAAGCACCAGCTCCAAAAAGAGTAATAAAAGACCACAAATTAATAAGGATAGTTTCCAGAAACCCACAAAAACTGCGAAGGCTAGTAATAATAGTACCCCCTCCTACTCCTGTGATTAAGCCTGTCCTAAGTAGATATTAATGTACCAAACACTGAAAATGCAATAGCAGTTAGCTCTACAGTTAAGCCATGCCCATCCCGACCTTTCTACATCATGTCTGGAAATGATTGGGTAGAATATATCGCTACTCATAACCCTTGCCCCCCACAAAGGAGAATTGAGAGTCTGTCTTAAAAACTAATGCTAAAACCACTGCTGAATTTATAGCAATTCAATGTAAATTAATGAAAGACAAAATTAACTTCAGAACCTACCCTCTTGATAAGTAAAAACCTCTAAAGGCAGTCATCCAGGGTCTCCTAGTCCCGTCTGATCCCGGGCTGTTAAAAGCGGATTTAGAATATAATAAACTAAAAATAATAAGCATCACTCATCTTGCACGCGGTCCTTAGACCAATAAAGTCATCATGCCGATTTTCTGTATTCAATTTCCCAAAAACCCTAAGCTGAAGTTTTTTACTAGCTAGATATCATTTTAGGTGTCAAAATTAAATTTGAAAGATACAGAGGGCATAAAGGAGTTAGCCAATGTTTTTCGTGCCCAAAGTTCCACCACTCGAGTGGGGCCTGTTTTATGTCCCGTAGGTGTGTTAAATGTGAAGGTACTCATTTGACTAGAGACGGCATAAAAGCTATGACTCTAAATGCACCTGTGCCAACTGCGGATGTGACCATCTCGCAAATTATCGAAATTACCCTATATTTCCCAAGAATCAGAGAGAAAAAACTTCATGACCTTTAAAAAATACTTGTAGATCGTACTCGTTCACATGCGAATACCTTCAACTCGAAAACGACTATTTTCCGGAGTTTTTTTTTTTTTTTAATTTTGCACACCTTGGCCACGCCCCCATACCCGACAAACCAAATTTACTAGATAACCAATCATATTTATTATAGATGGAAGAAAACTATAACAGAAAACTAGTTCTCCGGGCATTCCAGTCGAACTATGGATGCCGTCGGGTGAGGTCGTTTGTCCGGTCTCTCCTGCTCTGCGCCGTTTTCTCGGTATGGATCTTTCACGTGTGCTCGTTTCAGTCACAGCTTTTAAGAAGGTCTTCGGATCCGACTTGTGTATGGCTGATTGGAGAATGTTCAAGGAACATTATCATGCTCTTCTTGAAGAAATGCCCTCTCGAGGGAAACCTGATCTTGAGAAACTTCAGAACTCTGTTTTTGATTTTGATGAACTTTGTGTCATAGTCGATAACCCGCCTAGGGATATCACAAGACAAGAATGGCTTTTGCTTAAGGCAAAAGCAGCCGCTTTGGAGAAAGAGATGGAAGTCGCGTTGGATGACGCAGACAATATGGATATTTCTGGTGAGCCCCCCATGAGTCCTTCTCATGGGATTTCTGTTGTCTCCTCTTCACCCAAGATGTCTCTTGAATCCTCCTTGCCTACCCAGACTAAGTGCTCAAGCACGAGCTCTAGAATTGAGTTATCCAGAGAGGTGCTCGATGTCATGAAGGACTTTGAAAAGTTTTGCAACACTGCCAGCCCAACTGATAAACCTAGCACTAGTGCTAGCAAACACTCCCTCATTGATCCTGATGATGAAGGATTCGTCAAGGTGCCCAAGAGGCACACTGCCAAAGCTGCAAAGAACGTTCCTTCCTCTCCCCTTTCAACGGTCAAACCTGTTCTTGACCCGGAGGTTCCTGCGCCTGACGCAACGAATGTTGAGGAAATTCCTAAAAAGGAACGCCGCCCTCCCCCCCTCGTTATTGTTCCCAGCCCTAGCTGGTATGACTACCTAAACCAGTTGCGCCTTGTAGCGCCTTCGATTGTAAGCAGTTTAAGAGGTAATCTTTTCAAAATTGATGTAGACACTAGTAAAGAATTCATGGATGTTCAAAGAAGATTAATTGATGACAAAATTTCTTTCAGGACTTTCCTCCTCAATGAGGAAAAACCGTTAAAAGTTGTGATCAGGGGGCTCCCGGTCCCCACTAAAGTAGACTTAATTAAATAAAAACTTGAAGCTGGAGGATTCCAAATTAGAAGCATTACTCAGCTCTATAAAGGCCCTAAAAACAACAGAATCTTAATGCCTCTATTCTATGTCCAATTCGACAAAAATCCCTCAAATCTCAAAATTTGCCAAGTGATTAAGCTGTTAGGAGTGGTAATAAAAGTAGAGAGATACAGAGGGCGCAAAGGCGCCAGCACTCAGTGCTTTTCTTGTCAAAAATGGCATCATGCAGCAAATTCATGTCATCTGACGCCCAAATGCGTGAAGTGTGCGGGCGATCATCGTTCTTTTGAATGTCCTAAAAGACCGGAAGTTAAATGCACTTGTGCAAATTGTGGCGGAGAACACCCTGCCAGTTACCGCGGGTGTCCTAAATTTCCTAAACCAAAGACTGCTAAACCTCGTACCTTCCCCAGCAAGTTTGCTGATAGCACAAAATCTTATGCCTCTGCTTTTAAGCACAACTTTCAATCAGGACTTTCCTAAACTTCCTTCTAAAACTACCCCCATAGATCAAGTTGTAAATTTTAATGCTAACATACCCCCTAATGAGGGGAATGATTCTACTAGAAATGACTGGCTGGAGGTCATTGATCTGATTGTCCGCTTCGAAACAAACGGCTATCGGTGAGATTTCCTTCAGCAAGCCCTCAATGCTGCCCTCTCGAAACTAAGAGAATCCACCAGAATAATAGACAGAATTGCTATTCTTTACGACAGTATTTGTGATCTGTCCAAATCCCCCTAAGTTTTTATTTATTTTTGTTATGACATGGTTTTTTCGGGTCCTGCTTGCAGGTCTCGTTTTTCTTCCGTTTTCTAGAACCTTGGGGAGTTTTGATTGGCTCGGCCAGAATCCTTTTGATCTGCCGACGCTCTCCCGCCTTCTTCTGCTTAACTTGAACGTTTCTCATGGTCTCAAGGCAGAGTTCCACGAAACTCACCCATTACTTCCAAATTTTCCTTTATTTCTAGGAGGTATTACTCCATCTTCTAAATCAGCGACATGTAGACTGTATTGGGACTCGTCTCAATCCTGCCTTGCATGCACCGCTACGATCCTCTGGATACCTATTTTATTTTAAAACATCCTTTTCTGATTTCCTAACCTTTTACTTATGATCGGAGGTGAAAGCAAGCACTCTTTAGCTTTGCTAGGTACTCCATTAACGGCAATTCCTTGAGTCCTTGAGTCTCCGGGCATTCAAAGCCGCTCTCCTCAAAATTAGGGAATCGAAGAACGAAGTGGATGGGATTTACTGTTTCTACTAGAGTGTTGTCACTCTTCACTGTCAGGAATAATATTCGCTGCATTTTACGGTCTATTTCAATGTTCAATTCGGTACTCTTTCGATGTTGCTCGCATCCCATTTTCTCATTGACTAGCGCTACGTTTCCCCTGCTGCTTTTAGAACTTTGATTTCGGTGATGCCCATTGGTGGACTTACAATCCTGACCACGCCCCCTTGTTTGATTCCGTATTTGCCTCAAAGCTGTGCTCTTTCTTCGAGCAAGGACGTATTCTTAGGAATGCTACTTTCTCAAATAACTTCTCCCTTTCCTTCTAGTGGAGAATATTTGCTTCTCTATTAGTCCAAATTCTGAGACTCGTTGGCACTAATCGGCATTCTATTCAATCGATCTAAAACCTATGATCTCCTCTTGTCGATAAATCCATTAATAAAATGCACTTTTATCTTCCATTAATCTATTTTTACGACTAGGAAGTCAAATCGCATCATTGTTATGCACCAGGTACTCCATTAACTATGTAATTCTTGCCTTGGTCAAATTGGTACACATATATGGTGGAGTCAATGAGAGCCAAGGGGGAAATCAAAGTTATCCCTGTGCATCAAGTGAATGTTAACACTCACTTGATGCACAAAATGACTATGGGATAAGCACATTCATAATTGTGACTATGGGATAAGCACATACAAAAATATGATCCCAATAATCACTATGATGTTCACTGTGAACTACGCACATCAAACTGTGCAATTAAAAACAAGCTGCAAGTTTGCAACTGACTCAGCACGTAACATGTGATCATGTCAATCTCTTAAAAGTTGTTGCCGTTAATTAAGTACGTAATACTTGCTTCCACCCTTAGCTGAAATAGCGTCGCCAAAAAAAATACGTAAAAAAATTGCTTTTCACGAAGAAGGTCCAAGGATGATCTTCTGTGCGCTAAAGAGCAAAAAGTTAGACTTTTGTATCATAATAAGTGGATTTGTGTAACCTGACGAGAAGTCAGTAGCAGGTTGTAACTGTAGCAGTTACGTTAGAGAAACTACAATATTGTACGAATTAGTAAATTGTAAAGAAAACTATAGGTTTGAAGTTGAGCTACGCTAAAATTTAATATGAAATATAATAATTAATAAAATTTTATTTGAGCAAAATTAATGTCGGTGTATTGGATAAGTAAATTTAATTTTATGTTTATTAATTAAATTGCTTTTCAAAAACAGCAGGTAACATAGAAAAGATAACTAGGTTGGTTTCAATTATTTTATGTACTAGGATAAATTCGCGGCCTTCCTTTACGTTAAAATAACTAATTCAAAGTTTTAAATAAATAAATCTAATCATAAAATATATTTTTATAAGCCACAGAGAGAATATAATTTTAATTTTTTATGGCTATATTTTATAGTGAAATTTGACCTTAGAGATACTAATGCTAAGAGATAGCAATAAGAAATATGAGTTTATGTTTGAAGTTTTATCAAGAAAGATTGATAAAACATTAAGTTTCTAAATTTAAGAAAATATGATAAGCATAATGCACTTATAACACTCAATCATATAACACTGAAAGAAAAATAATTTATGATTACCAATGTGATAAATGAAGTTTGCTAAATGCAAATATAATTTGCGAAATGCCTATGATTTTTTAAATGCAAGAAATAGCAAAATGCATATAATTTGCAAAATGCATTAAATTATGAAAAAAGTAAATTTAACAAAATTGATTTAACTGCAAGAAGCAAAATTTTGAAGTTTTTTTAATTTTTGGATTATTATATTTCAGATTTGCCATGCATTCTTATTAAAACGCACAAATAAATGAAATCTTATTATACAAAAAGTGGATGGCCAAGAAGAGTATATTTTCACTGTAATCAAATCTACAATTTAAGAAAGTATAGGTTTGATTTAATTTCATCACATTTTAAGAAAATATTAGTTTCTTAGTATTGTCCTCTATTATTAATAGGAATTGTGGAAATAAGAGCTTAATATTATATATATTTGGCCGAGCTTTAAGTCATATTGTATTATAAAGATTGTACACATTCTTCAAATAGTTTAAAAAAATTGTCTTCATAATTTTGCTGATGTCTTAAGTAATAGAAACTTTAACTGCTATTGGAAGAAATGCATGCAAAATGCGTTTACTAGCAGAGGAAAAGTGATTCGAAATTCACTGAACTTTAGGAGAAAGTACTAGATATATAATTTTCGCACACATAACATTGAAGCGCAGACAATAACAGTAGAACCTAATTACTCAGTATGATAATGCTGTCTGCCAGATCGACGATTTTTACCTCTCTCTATTTTCAATTTTCTGTTGTTTGTATTGAAGAAGCAATTACATATATTGGGAGTTATTTTCAACACCCACTTTTAATAAGAAGGCCGCAATTGTTAAATTGTGAAAGTGAAACACATTATTCTACAAAGAAAGGGCGTTTTTTAAAATGGGTATGGAAATATAATGTTTTTTATTTTTTAAATAACTGTGAAATTATTGTGTCAGTACGGCGCTAAAGAAGGATCAGTTTATGCATGTATACTTGGTTTTATGCAACCCCTGCGTAGCTGACTGCATGAAACCGTTTGTAAATCTGAAGAAAGCCGCCTGATAGGACGGCCTTCGTTGATTGCCGCAAATTATGATAAATTACGGTACTTACCAACTTTTCTTGCTGCACATGTGAGTTTCAGTTATTCCTTACTGAAATGAGTAAACAGCTGATGAATGAGTAAACAGTCCAGTGACGCTGGTTGTTGTACATTAATTGCAATTTAAATCTTTGGAGAACCCTTTATTGACAGTTTGTTCAACCATGAAAATAATTTTATGGTAGACAATTATTCAGTGGCGGCTCGTGAGATGATGCAAGTAAAGCAGGATAAGCGCAGCTTCACTTAAAGTTATCGGTTGAGTGGGGTATTATTACTTTTCAAAATTTTCAGACTCATATGGCTGTTTCTAGATATTATTTGACAAAACTTGTGCCAGTAACGCGATACGTTTTGATGTTGTTCTTGTCTAGCAGAAAGGGGTTTTCCACCACTGAATCTGCTACACCCATTCCTGAAGTTAGGAGTCGCCACTGAAATTGTTATTCAATTGTTATGCAGTGATTAGATCTAGTATTACAACACAAAAAATGACATTAAGAATGGACACATAAAAGTATTCATTTGTTTTATTTTGCGATATATGCTACATATGGCTTTACAGTTAAAACCTCACATTTGCAAACACCATATAAATAATAATACTTTCATAAAAATTGACATTGTATATTTTTTGTTGGATTCATTTTCCCCTTTTTGTATCCACATAATTTGTTGTTTTTGTAGATAATTTGGTGTCTTACAATAGAGAGGTTTTATATACCTTAAATACAATGATTTTCTTTATATGTAAGAAATACGGATATATTTCTTATACAAAGATGAATGAATTAGAAACATAAATTAAAAAACACTGTCGTTGAATAATGTTACATGTGTGTCATTTTACTCGTTTCCCGTCTGTGATAAACATAAGTTATCACTGATATGAGCAATATAAAGTCAACTAGCTAATATTTTTGAAATACTTTTAAAAGTGTTCGCACATATTTAAGGTACACAGATATTACAATGTATCACTTCTCCTGTGTGTACATATGATTCTACATTTGCATTTAACACGTTTATGTGCTTTATGGTAGTTTTTATAATTTTTTTTTTATTATGGCCGCAGGTCTTCCTGGAAAGACCGCATTTAAAAATGGTGCTCCTTTAAGAGTTTAGAGAAAGTTCTTCTCCCGTTCAAAATATATTTCTTGTAGTAGATTGAAATCCGACGTTACCACACATTATCTTTTATGCGAATTGATATTTCCATTCACTTCATTCTGTGTTTTAAAAAATTCCCCACACGAGTAAAACGAAAAGTTATGAAATTTCTTAAAAATACTTAGAGGTATATACATTTTTTGGGCGTAGAGTTCCATATACGTACATATTATTGGACGAGTTGATGTATAGCGAGTTTAATATTTACCTCTTTGCAAATAATAGTAAACAAAAAGTATATTTATGTGCAAAAGCAGCTACTAAATTTCATATTTTAGTTATAGAAAAATTGCTAAATGCGAAATAGAAAACAATGTAAATTTAACATAATTTTTCAAAAACATTTCAAAGGAGATATGTTATCTATAATTCAAAAGATATAAAACTATTGCAAATTCAGCACATGAACGTTGCAAATGCCAATAAAAAACGAAGCAAATATATAAACGGAACCATTTGATGAAAACACTTATTTACAATCTTGCGTCACATATTTTTATCCTATTCCACATTACTTCGAATTTACGTTCTTGATAGTTCACAAAGTAGTATCGCAATGAAAGTTTTCACTCAATCCTGGATTGAAATATTTTCGCATTCATTGCTCATCACTCAATCACTCAATTTTATTTACATGATATCTCAATCATCATCGCGATCATTTACCAAGCCTAAACTTCTTCCGATTCTTCTTAATTTAAACACAACCTCTTCTTGTACAAGATTAAAACACATGGCTATTAATGCCATTCCGGTTAAAAGATACAAAGAGCATATGACGAGCTTCTCTTGAGTTCCTTCATCAGAGACCACGGAATCACCTGGGACCAGGTCACCAAATCCAATCGTACTAAGAGTAACAAAGCAGAAGTAGGAACCGTCTAAATAGTCCCAGCCTTCCCATACAGAAAAGAGAGCAGCTCCACCACAGATATAACCAGCGATGATTGCAAGGCAGAGTGTGATGGGTACAGTTACACGTGGTTTGGTGTAGCTTGTAATACCATCATCATCCAGATCGTCTTTCGTTAGGTCAGAGTTCAATTTGTTTCTAAAAAGAAAATATTAATACATGTTATATAATATAGCTTTAAAGTGTATTGCATAAAGCAAAAACAGATAGAATTTTCTCAAATTAATCAATTACTGATATCCACTCAAACCTGTTTTTGTGCGGTCTTTTTTTGCGCGATATTTTATTTGTGCGATTTATTTTGTGCGATTTTTTGTGCGGTATATGAAAATTTCAATCAAATTGGAACATAATTGACGAAGTTATCAATAAAAAAATTAGTAGGTTTGATCGGCCATTTAGTCTTTTCGACTTTTGATATGTATTTCATCGCATTACATAAGTATTGCGTCAGCCAATTACATTACATATGTATTGAATTCTATAATCGCATAATTTAATTGTTGAACGCACAAGAATTTCCATGTAAATAAATGAAATGTTCAATAGCATATTGCGATGGAATTCTTGCGTAGCAAAGCAAAAATGCATTGATCGCAAATAAACATTGAAGGACATCTGTATCGTGATAGTTCGGGTTTTCCTGAAAAGGACTGCGTGTCTCGTTAGGTCGCTGAGTTGGTTTTTTGCTAATGAGATAGTTAGCGACTGGTCTCATGCTTTGTTTTGTTTGTTTTAACGAGTAGGTAGAAGAAGTTTACTTGAAGGGAGCAAAGAGTTGCTTTTTTTTATTTGTCTCTGATCTGCGCAAGTGACAAGTCCTCTAAATAAAATGATTTAATAAAAAAGAATAGTACGTGTGTTGTAATTTTTTAATCTAATATTAATTGACGTCCTTCAAAGTGCTTTCACATTCCTGGACCATTAAGATAAGATTCATGTCAAACCGTAAATTCCTAGATATTTCGTAAGGTTTTGAGTTATTTTCTACGTGAGACCTTTTTTATGTGGTCCCTATTCACCGCATAAAAAAAAATTAATTGTGTTACGAAAACTATTTTTTATAACTACTCGTGAAGTTTTGTGCGATATTTTTTATGCGTTTTCTTTTATGCGGTCACTATCCACCGCACAAAAATAGGTTTGAGTGAAATCACAGAACCAAATTATTGAGGGCTCTACCTAGAAACTGAATCGGGATTTCATTACATCCTAATATCTGTAGTTTAGTGACGCGCTTTTTACACTCTTCGTCATGACAAGGGGTGTTCAACCATTTTATGTTTGAGATCATCTTAATAGAATGTAACTTGCTTGATGATCGACAGCTCAGCTGATGCCGAAACTCACCCTAATGTTAAATTGGCATACTTTAATACTACCTGAAAAGAACTAATCCGTTAATTTAAATTGTTTCGATTAGG
This sequence comes from Amaurobius ferox, assembly GCA_951213105.1. Classification (NCBI taxonomy): domain Eukaryota; kingdom Metazoa; phylum Arthropoda; class Arachnida; order Araneae; family Amaurobiidae; genus Amaurobius; species Amaurobius ferox. Next base: position 126,215,206 of record OX578139.1, read on the forward strand.
AAACTTTTTTTAAATTTATGAACATTCAGCTCACATTATTGATATTTTCTATTAGGAAATATGTATGAAAATCAAACAGTAATAATTCCAACCACAAGATACAATTTCTATTTATCGCACACTATATTGCAAACATTGCACAATATATTGAACAACATATTGTACATTACATACTGCACATTACATTGCAAGTTTATGTACAAATTTATAGATATGTTTGACTTTGCATGCATCTAGCAATTTTTTTTGTTGTGGTAAATGATTTATCAGGGCCCTTCGTAAGTAATCACAAAAGTCCGATGGTAAAGCAGTGTTAGAAAGAACACTACCTTACTATCGGATTCTGGAATAAAAAGAAAATTAACCTATTAGAGACAGACGTTGCGTTTTCGCAACATTAATTTAAATATTTCTAAATTATTTTCTAAGTAGTGTTTTAAAATATTTTTTGTGTGTGTTGTAGAAAAAGCTTCAGTGTTTTTGGAAAAGAGTAGATTTTTGTTTTAGTTTGTAATTTTTTAGAGAAATTAATAACTGTATTGAGTCTTTTTTGCAAAAATTTATTTGTTAACTTTGAGTTGCTCTCACATATGACAGCACAGGTCCTGTTAAATTATAAAGCAATTCTTATTTTCTACAGACGCTAGTTTACGAAATGGCGTCGAATGGTAAGGACAGTTTTTTGTTTTTATTATTGTAGATAACAGTTGTTTCAAATGTTGCAACAACGCAACGTCAGTCCTTAACAGTGTATGAATGAACATAAACTTATATTTTATTTGTAATTGGATTTCCTTTTCAGATAAGTCTATATCTCAAAAATAACAATTTCTAACGTTGAATGAAACAGCGGACTACCTGCAAAAATTAGATGATGATGGTTCAGGATTTTCATCAGATGAAATTTTCATCAGATTGTGGTAAATAATTTATCAGGGCCCTTCGTAAGTAATCACAAAGGTCCGATGGTAAAGCAGTGTTAGAAAGAACACTACCTTACTATCGGATTCTGGAATGAAAAGAAAATTAACCTATTAGAGACAGACGTTGCGTTTTCGCAACATTAATTTAAATATTTCTAAATTATTTTCTAAGTAGTGTTTTAAAATGTTTTTTGTGCATGTTGTAGAAAAAGCTTCAGTGTTTTTGGAAAATAGTAGATTTTTGTTTCAGTTTGTAATTTTTTAGAGAAATTAATAACTGTATTGAGTCTTTTTTGCAAAATTTTATTTGTTAACTTTAAGTTGCTCTCACATATGACAGCACAGGTCCTGTTAAATCATAAAGCAATTCTTATTTTCTACAGACGCTAATTTACGAAATGGCGTCGAATGGTAAGGACATTTTTTTGTTTTTATTATTGTAGATAGCAGTTGTTTAAAATGCTGCGAAAACGCAACGTCAGTCCTTAACAGTGTATGAATGAACATAAACTTATATTTTATTTGTAATTGGATTTCCTTTTCAGATAAGTCTATATCTCGAAAATAACAATTTCTAACGTTGAATGAAGCAGTGGACTACCTGCAAAAATTAGATGATGATGGTTCAGATATTTCATCAGTTGAAGATTGTGAAGATAAAACTGATTTAGTTGTAATCCCACCGGGCCTCGATGTTTCGAAAGATGAACAATGCATTGATGACGACATATTCGAAGATAAATTGCCAATGCCGAAAGGCATAACAGTTGAGGTTGAAATGTATTCATCTAAAAAACATAATAAAATATCCAACTCATCTAAGAAAAAGAAAGGAGAAATTTCTTGGTCAAAGTATTCGTCCATGTATGCGATGGTGCCTGATGAAAAGGAATCTACAGAAAATGCAAGAAAATATATAATTATGGAAAAAATGCACAATTTCGGGCCCATGAATGTATTTTAAAGAATCTTAGAAAGAATTATAGACTTTCTCCTTTGCACTGGATATGTATATCTTCCTCAAGAAAAAGTACACTGGTCAATTACTAACAATGTCAGTTGCCCATTAGTACCTGCAACAATGTCGCGTGCGATATATACTAGTATAAAGTGGAATCTCCATATGTCAGATAATAGTGCTTTGGATAAAACCGATAAATTGGCAAAGGTTCGGCCATATATAAATATCTTAAATACCAATTTTATGAAATATGGTGTTTTTTCAACATATCTTTATACCGATGAAAAATGACACCATACTATGGTACGTTTTTGTAAAATGTTTATGAAGGGAAAGCCCGTTCATTTCGGGTACAAAGTTCGGTGCTTATGTTCATCAGAAAGCTACTTGTATAATTTTGATATTTACATAGGCAAATTCGAAGAACAATTGGCAGATATTGAACTTGGAGGAGATGTTGTAACACGCCTTTCAAGGTTGGTGGAGATTCCAACAAATCACTATGTATATTTTGATAATTTTTTTACATCTCACTTTTTGTTGACAGAATTGAATAGGGCAGGATTCTAAGCTACAGGCACAATTCGCGATAACAGATTAGGAAAATGGCCCATAGTATCGGTGAATAAAATGAAAAAGGAAAAACGTGGAACATTTGAATCCACCTTTGATAAGAAACACAACATTGCAGTTGTTCGTTGGAATGATAATGCTGTCGTCTCAATGGCTACTAACTGGGATACGATTGAACTACCAGCAATGGCCAAAAGGTACTCAAGAAAAGAAAAAATCTATATCCATAAAGCAACCCAAACTCATCGGAAATTACAACAAATATATGGGTGACGTGGACCTACTTGATAATTTTATAGCTATGTATAGAGTGCAAATAAAGGGCAAGAAATGATGGTGGCTGATTTTCACAAACATTATTGACGTCGCTAAAGCAAATTCATGGAAACTCTATAACATTGCGATAGAGCCAAAACTTTATCTTTTAGATTTTCAACGAAGTGTTGCTTTGCCATTACTAAAAACAAAAGATGAAGCTTCTCAAAATATGCAACCTTCATCTTCATTCACCCATTGGTCGGCCATTTGTATTTCAGAATTTAGCTTTGAACGAAACCGGAAAAGATCCTACAAATCATATTATTGAAATAAATCAGACAAACAAAAGAAAAAGTTGCAAGCAATGTAAAAGTTAGACAGTAACTATTTGTAAAAAATGTATGGTGGCTCCGCATAGTAAATGCTTCAAAGATTTTCATGTATTCACAAAGTAATCGCATTGTACTGACGTTGCGTTTTCGCAACATTTTGTATTTCATTAACCAATAAATATTTTTTTCATCAGACGCTTTTTTTATCTTAATTAGTCACTAATATATGTAAAAATTTACTTTAGTTCATTTTCGTCCAGTGAAAGGCAGTGCGGTCCTTAATGGGTTAAATTAAAAATAAAGTACTTCATTTTCAAAATGAAATGAAAACATCTTAAGTGGTCACATGATCGACTTGTTGAGCACCACTGATAGCCGATAAATGCACTGCAACAGAAAAATATGTACTGCAGAATTATGAGCTTCAGTGATAACCGCGATGATGTCAATCGTACCACGTAGATGACTTGAAATTTGAAAACGTTATTAATTTAAAGCCATTGCACATTTTTACCTGTCTGTGTTGTCAACTGTGCTGAATAGTTTGAAACAGTTCCAATTATTTTTCTACAATGGTAGCGTAATTTCAATATTCGAATTCATTAAAGGTGAAAACATTACATTTTTAAAAAGTATTTAAAAATACTTTCAAGATTAATTGGTATCCAGCCAGTATTCCAGACTTCTAAATTTCCAGGAGAAAAGCTAAAATACTCATAAGTAGTAAATAATTGGATAACAACATCAAAATAATCTGATGTGGGCAACACATGACTTTCACTACATAATTCAATGCATTTACTTCTTTCAGAGTGCAGAAATGATAGAAAAGATTCACGGCATAATGATGTTTAATGTTAAATTGTACGTTTGGCAGTTTTCCGGATGACAACACGTAAACCTATTTCGTAGTACACAAAGACGTATATTTCATGCACTCTAAATTAAAATTATCAATATTTATACCGTCCGTAATAAGCCATATAATCCATATATTAAAATATCTTAATGATTAATTCATTACTTTGGCATCACTTTTGCAATTTTGAGGATATTTTTGTCTATTTGGCACCATTATAAGAAAAGCCATGAAATTGGCGATGTTTTGCAAACTTAGTTTCCAAGTTTCTCAAATTTAACGCCAAGCGTTACATACAGACGAAATGAAAAACTTTTCTTATATATAAATATATAACTATGTCCGAATTGTTGGGTGTCAAAATAGAAACTATTGCAAGGAGTGTCTACTCTCGCAAAATATTTCATATGGAAAGTGAACATATTTCATGGCAATTAATACTTTTAAATTTTATGTAATTTGTAACGAATTCCGCCGCTTGCTATCAATTTGTAATAAATCCCAGCGCTTGGCACCATTTTGTAATGAATTTACCATTCTCTGCTGCTGGATACTCTGTATGGTTGTTGACTCAGTAGCGTTATTCCGGTCCGCGCACATAAAATGGAATGTGCCGACCTAAATACCAGTAACCGTTTCCTTCTGAATTCGTGAGTTCGAATCTGTGAAAATATCATGAAAATATCGGCTTTCTCCAAGTCTGGATAAAACAGGCATCGTTGTTAAAGAAAATAAGCTTTTATTAAAGCATGACAAGTAATATCAAAAAGGTTACAGAAAACATTCCGGTGAGGGCGAGAACCTGTGCATCAGGAGCACCAAAAGTGCGACCTCTCTCTACGAAAATTGTCTCCCCTCTCTCGAAAAGCGTCTCTTTCATGTATATATTCTGGTCCAAAATCTGAGGACCACCCTGACAAAGCTCTGGAATGTCTTTTTCCAAGCTCTGCATATCCTAGACCACCTAACGTCCCCCTCTGGGATTAGTTCTCCCTTCTCTGATGACGTCTCAAATTGGGTGCATTTCTCCGAAATCAGACTGTGATGACAGAGTTTTATAGCCTTGTTTTCCAAAAACTGCAATGCAGGCGGTCTTAAGGTGTATGAACTCTGAAACTGTTCTGAAAATGGCTGAAATAGACTTGAAAAAGTGACGGGTTCGTCACATGCCCAACCAGAGAAAAACTAGGGTTAAATACCCAGCTTTTTCCAAAAACACAATTCACTCATAATAACACTACAACATTGCACTCCTTGAGGATCGTCCGAACACAGGTCCATTGATCCTTATTACCCCACACAACTGTCTGGTAATGAGCAACCGCTCGTAAGCTACCTCACTCCGGCTATGCCGCATCTGTTGTCAGAATGCACTCACAGTTTACGCATGTTCAGTTCTTATAGTGCACACCTAAAAGTTAGAGTGTCAAAGTCTGCATACACAACACAATTTTCTTAAGTCCAGAGTTTCTGGCATTCTTTCACGGGTTTTTCACTTCTACATAACTGGTTGTAAAACGCATGGTTGCTGGGTATACGCCTGCTATATAGTGACTATTTACTTTGGCTGCCACCCAGGATCTCATATTATACACTTCCATTGCAACATTATAACTCTCCCAGAATTCCCAGCCAAATAATATAATATCACAATCAAACCAAAAAAAAAAAAAAACTACCATAAACACTAATAGATAATCTAATATTACACTACCCAACACATATATCTTTACATAAATTAACCATTCAAAAAATCTTCTATCAAATTTATACTATATAAATCCTACACTTATTCATCCTATCAGTACCTATCTATAATCTCATCAATGAGTTTACCTAATCTATCTTCCTAAATAATTCCCAGTTCCTTTAGAACCGTCTACACTGTAATCTCTCCCTACACTCCGGTAAGAAAAAAAAAACCGTACACTAATATATAACCACTCCGGTAGAATTTGTACACTACTATATAAAAGTTTCTAATAAAAGAAATTCCCACAAACCAAAAATCAGTACACTAATATAAAATAAACTCATGCAACATTTGTACACTACTACACATAACCACTCCGGTAAACATTAAACACCTATACATAAAATCTGAACTAACTCTCCCTCCGTTCCGCTTTCACGTAAAACTCCTGCGATATCGAAACTAACGTCTCTTCTCTTCGCTCCCCCCGCCCCCTGCATCAGTCAGCTGGGAGGTTGCGGTTCCGAGCCCGGAGGAATATGCTCTGACCCACTTTCAAAACACATCTCCCCTCCCCCCTTTCTGGGTTCTGCCTTCTCCTATCCTATACCTCTCTTCCACCGTGTGGAAGAATCATAGTATCTCTCCACCCCTTCTTTCCTGCCATAGTCAGGGGTTCGCTTCTTTCTGCCGGGATACTCTCGAATCGCAGCTCTTTCGTGGAATCTCGGAACTTTCCGTTTCGAAACCGAAAGTCCTCGTTCCTTCACTTCCGCTTTCGCGTTTTGGCTCCCTCGGTCCCTAATCTCGTTGGGATATTTCTTCCTCTCGCCATCCGGTACATCTACCTGTCCGTTATTAACCTCTTGACTATCGGGATTGCCCCACCCGGTCTCTGCTTGTTGCAAAAGAATTTCCAGTGGCCTGACTTTCGCTTGTCGCCTCCTTTCCGCCCTGGTTACCTTCGGGACGACTAATTGGCCTTCTCTCTCTCCTAACACATTTTGTGTGTAAACCACATATCCTCCGCATATCTTGGCTCGTTCCTCTAATTTTGCACACCTTATTTGTTCCTTCGCAGACATCTGCGATGGCGGGAACTCAGCTTCTTTTAGCTTTTCGCTTTTTGCGGCTTCTCCCCCTGCTTCTACTTCAAAATTCGAAACTGACCCTCTCTGGGGTTCATAAACTGTTTCGCTTTCATTTGCGCCCTCCGGAATCGGTTCGCGCCCACCTGGGTCTATGGCGTTTGCCTTCCCAGCTCTAGAATTTTTCTCTAAGTCCTTCTTTACCTGTGGCGGTAACAAAACTTCCTCTACCATATCCTTCACGACCGCGCATAAAACTTCCTGTTGGGGCGCACTATCGCTCTCCCCCCTGACCATTCCTAAAGGGATATTTATCAGTGGACATTCTACGGCCGGCCCGAATACTCCTTGTAAACGTATAGCCGCCTCCGTCCGCGATTCGCCTGGCGCTACGTCGCTCCTCACGACCGTAATTTCCGCGCCCGAATCCACTAGAGCCCACGCCAACTTACCGTCGACGCTCACCGGCACCCTCTCTAATTTGCATAGCGGTTCCCTCTCCGTAGCTTCCGGATACTCCGCCCTAACTGCATCCACCCTGGCTACGACTCTGTGGTCAGTAACTCGTGGAGCCTCCCTTTGGTCAGCCGCGCGTCTGTCTTCCCATCTCCGGCTAGTGTCCTTAGTACCATTCGGCCTTCCCTGCCTCCTTTGAGGACAGTCCCATTTAAAATGGTTCTTCGACCCACATAAAAAACATTGGCCCTTCTTTCCCCCATTTACGGGTCCCCCACTATTTGTCCGGGCTCTTTCGCCCTCGGATCGGAATTTACCCCGTTCCTCTTTCTCATTTTCACTAGCCTTGCCATTTCCTGGCCCCGACGCCGCATATGATTTTCCCCTGGCCGCGAAGTACATATCGCACTCCTTGGCCAGTTCCCTGGGCTTAAACCACCCATCACCTTGCCGTATACCTATATGGGCATAGGTCTCGACGTCCAGTCCCTGGGTAATTTTGTCCGCTACCACTAACTGGTTTACGGTCTCAAAATCCATTGCCCCCTTTAATTTGCAATAATAGTCCCACATGGACGTCGCCCGAGTCGCGAACTGAACGAAATTTTCGTCCGCCCGACGGCTCGCTTTCCGGAACTTTTCTAAACATACCTGAGGCGAGGGTTGAAAATTTTCTAATACAACTCCTTTTACTACCTCATAATTTCCGTATTCCTCTTCTGAAACCTGAGTCAGCAAATTCGCCGCTCTGTCCCCCAGTAAATTTAACAAAATTGTCGCCCTGAATTCAAGCGGTACGCTCTCAGAAGCGAATGCCCTCTCTAGACTTGAGAAAAAATACGCCCACTGGTCAGACCGTGTGGGTACTTTGACTGTTAGCAGTCTTATTATTCTGACCGTCTCCTCCACCGTTCGAAACCTCATCTGCGCCCCTGCCTCTACGCTTACAATCGGACTCTCTGTGTTATTGCGACTTTCCGCCCGAATTTTCTCTAACTCCAATCTTTCTTGGGATTCTAAATTTAATTTAAATTTATCTAGTTCTATTTTTTCCTTTTCCAACCTTAAGTTTGCTTCAAATTGTTCCCGTTCTGATTTTGCTTTAGCCTCCAGTTGTTCTCTCTCAACTCTTTCCGATATAATAGCTGTTAATATCCCTTCAACGACATCTTCCTCATAATCTGGGCTTCCCAAAATTAATTTCCTTAACTCCGTAATTTTTAAATTTAGCGGTACCGACTCTACCAGCTCCATTGCTAACATAGCCAGATCTGTTTTCCGTGCTCTCGCCAAAAATGCCATTTCAAATGGAAATGAAAATTATAACTATATATAAAAGTAATGTATTAACACTGTCTAAACCTGACTCCTCTCTATCTCAATACACTATTTCCAGTAATGGAATTATTATTAAAACTCTATACCTTAAATATACATGAAAACAATACATTAAATATCTTTAAAATTCACACTAAGCATTACTATCCCTATTTTGAGCTTTGATTAAAATTTTGCCTAGCCCTCTCTTTCATTACCAAAAGATCCTGAGTAACATAAACCAAAAGTAAAAATTATCACTCACCCCACAGTAGATTCTTTGGGCTACGTTACACATCGGTGAAGGATCTGGTGTCGGGTTACTTTCTGGATGGTCGGGGATGTGGCTCCTCCGTCAGTAGCTGCGGGAACCTTGGCTTTACGGAACTTTCTTCGGTTGCGGGTGGGAAAATCATTCAGTCATTCCTTCTCTGCGGATTCTGCGTCCGTCCTGCGGTCATCGACCTCTCTGGTGTTGCTCCGTAGCTCTATTTCAAAGGCGCTTCATTCGTTTCAGACTCCGATGGTTTTTGACAGTCCAATTATCATGATATGTCACGTGCTGCCACCAATTTGTAACGAATTCCGCCGCTTGCTATCAATTTGTAATAAATCCCAGCGCTTGGCACCATTTTGTAATGAATTTACCATTCTCTGCTGCTGGATACTCTGTATGGTTGTTGACTCAGTAGCGTTATTCCGGTCCGCGCACATAAAATGGAATGTGCCGACCTAAATACCAGTAACCGTTTCCTTCTGAATTCGTGAGTTCGAATCTGTGAAAATATCATGAAAATATCGGCTTTCTCCAAGTCTGGATAAAACAGGCATCGTTGTTAAAGAAAATAAGCTTTTATTAAAGCATGACAAGTAATATCAAAAAGGTTACAGAAAACATTCCGGTGAGGGCGAGAACCTGTGCATCAGGAGCACCAAAAGTGCGACCTCTCTCTACGAAAATTGTCTCCCCTCTCTCGAAAAGCGTCTCTTTCATGTATATATTCTGGTCCAAAATCTGAGGACCACCCTGACAAAGCTCTGGGATGTCTTTTTCCAAGCTCTGCATATCCTAGACCACCTAACGTCCCCCTCTGGGATTAGTTCTCCCTTCTCTGATGACGTCTCAAATTGGGTGCATTTCTCCGAAATCAGACTGTGATGACAGAGTTTTATAGCCTTGTTTTCCAAAAACTGCAATGCAGGCGGTCTTAAGGTGTATGAACTCTGAAACTGTTCTGAAAATGGCTGAAATAGACTTGAAAAAGTGACGGGTTCGTCACATAATTTTTTGATACATTTATCTAAAAATCATGCAATGTCTCGGGAGCAGAACACTCCAGCATTTTGAAGTTTGTATCATTTGTATTGTAAAGGAAAAATTGCGTAGGGCATATTTCTAAAATTTGAGGGTTTTTTTTTAATTTGATTGCGTTTAAAATCAGTAGAGTTCCAGTATTCACCTATTGTAATGCTCAGTGGAACTGATTATACCACTTTTTTCCGAAAAGCTCTATTCACTCCTGAGATATCGTTTCCACAGGCTCACGGGAACACATAAACACAGATACCACATTAAAAACTTCGATTTGTATTCAGGAATATTTAAAATTTGCTCTACCATCGAAAACCTGAATTCGAATTTTCGACCCCTTCACAATACTTTCCCTTTACATTATACTTTTCCTTTACATTATACTTTCCCTTTACATTATAATTTTCCTTTATATTATACTTTTCCTTTACATTATACTTTTAATTTACATTATAATTTCCCTTTACATTATACTTATCTACAGGGCTAAAATCGATTCGCCACCAACCCTACCGTCTCGGGAGAAATCGAATTTATGATATACAAAATACACGGCACAAAGCATTTGGCACAAAGCACAAAGCATTTGGCGCGCGGCACAAAGCACTTCTCTTGCTGACAACATGTAAAACTATTTCGAAGTAACAAATTAACTTATACAAGGTAGGATCAAAAAGTTCGGAGACTGTGCTGATATCAACAACCCTGATTGGAGGAGAGGGAAAGTATTTTACCGTGGCGTAGAGGCGCATGTAAAACGAGATTTGAAAAGGAAGAAGCAGGTCCATAGTGCAGGATTGTTCCAGACAATGCGTGTCAGTGAACTGCAATCGTCCATGTTCGTCGAAAACGGAAATGACGTTTGACGAACAACGTGAGAATATCAAATTCTGCTAGCGTTTGGGGGAAATCGCCAACAGAAACATTGCACCTGCTGCAATGTGAAACATTGCACTTCCTGACAAGCATTGTCTGGAAAAACACCTGATTTTTCCTTTTCACATCTCGCGTCACATGTGCCTCTATGACACGGTAAAATAGTTCCCCTCTCCTCCAATCCGGCTTGGCGATATTAGCACAATCTCTGAACTTTTTGATCCCACCTTGTATGTTGCGCTCAGAATAAATAAAGATTGCTATTGTCAGGTAAGCAATGTAGTCCATATGTAAAACAATTTTAATAATTAATGTAGAAACCAAGTTCCATTGTTGCTGAGTTAATTACCCAAATATTTCTAATTTTCTGCTAGACCCGCAGCAATTTCTTTTATTTGATCGGAAATGGTCGTTTTACAATAGATATATCTAATGTGTACACTCTTGAACCTAGCTTTATAAAATTAATGGAGCAACGCTTAATTTCCTAAGATACCTATATTTTAAGCTAAAGTAGAAGTATACATTAGAATCAGGTAGATAGCCACACACACGCCCTCTCTCTTTCTTTCTTTCTCTCTCTCTCTCTCACACACAATAGATAAACTGAAAACGGAAAATGAATATCCAATTATACGGCCTATATGAATATCTGAAGTAGAAACAACATTTTAAATCCTGTAAAATATACTAAAATTGTATACTCCACTTATGAAATCTCTCCATGTACCTAATGAGTGTTGAAGAATCTACTATGGAGTTGGCACCAGCATTTGGCGATGCGGCATCTTGCAGCATAATGTGATGTATTTGATACTGTTCTAGCTGTTGCTGTCGACCCCTCCTCTGGTCGCCAAGCCTGCGTCTGAAGCAAACCCGGCCATACACGTATTTAAAGCTTTTGGCGAGGATATTTCCTATGTTCGTCAAGTAAAGGAACATGAGGGGAATGCCGAAAATAGCATAGAGTATCGTGACCAGTTTCCCCCAGTTGGTTTTCGGAGCAATATTGCCATAACCTGTAAAGGAAAAAAAATGTTTTAGTATACTTTTATTACAAAATCCAAATGTGTAGTAGACATACAGGATGAACGATAAATCGCATTCCTGCTACGTTTACTACTTACAAGACCATTAAAATGGTGTTAATAATCAATAAATAATCTTCTATAGCTTATCGGATAGCCTGCCATCATTTTAATTTTTCTTCTTCCTGGATTTTCAAAACAATATTCTGTAATATAAGACCTGGGTGTCTTTGATAATTTTAACATAATTATAATTACAATAATTTGGTTAATGATTTGTCTTTGACACCATAATTATCAAGTTATGCTTTCACCAGGTTTAACTGGTTTCTCTATTCTTTATCCCTTGTCTTCGCTATTTCATTTTTTGTGTGTACATTACTTTTTGGCTTTATCCTTCTAGATTATTCCTATATTTTTCTGGTTTTGGATGGCTCAAAAAATCCGGACAGTGATTTTTTCAGGCTTGTATTCACTATAAAGGGAAAAATAATACAATTCCATTCCATGGACATTAATGTTTTCGAAGGACCGTATACTTTATACAACGTATTTTCGCAGTATTTTATGTAGCTTTTGATTTGCTTGATTAATACTATAATACATTGCATTTAAGCCACTTACAAACAATATTTATATTTTTCTGCAATTTTGTACTCATAACATTCCTAAGTCATTTGCGTCGGATTGACCAATCCTTGGTGTATTTAAATGTTTATGGTTAAAACTTAGTATATATTGATGCACCCACCAAAATATTACTGTAAATTTGAGCTTTAAATCAAGAAATGGACAAAATATATTTAAACTTCCAGCGAAAAATTATAAATAAAATACTTTTTAAATTAATTAAAATAAACTAACTCTAATTAATCTATTTAATGCCCCCTTAAAGCAATATTTTAGTTTCACCATATCATGTACCATATTTTAACATAATTTTTCATATAATTATCAGTTATTTGTAATAGCCAGGACTACAGGAAATGTTAGAATTTCAAATGAAAAACCTTAAAGAAACATGTGCTGGAAATAAAACAAACTTTATTTCCTAAATAAATATTACCCACCACAAAGTAAAGTGACAGTGTTTCACTGCATTGTGAACGATCTCTACATTCAACAAAAAGCGCCAAATAAAAACATTTAAAAAACTGGAGCCGTTACACAACAAACACTACTTAAAGACAAAAGAAACGAAAACTACAGTGAAAATCTTTCATCTTTCACAGCAACTAAACGGAAAAGGAAATATTTGTTTTCTCACAAGTCATACAGATTTCTGGCGTTAAAAATATGGCCGTATTGTCTTTTCCAAGAAACAGCATCCATTTTGTTCAAGCTGTGACAAAGCTAAGAAGTAAAATAAATGTTCTTGAGCAAAAGTGCGTATTATAAGAACATATATATGTTTTAATCGCTATAAATAAAATGTTATTTATCGATATATGTTAAAAAAAAGGAATTCAAATAATAGTTGCAATATTTAATCCGATTTGAACGTGTACTACTCTAAAAACAAAAAAAAAAAACCTCAACAAATAATAAATACATATTTAAAAGCTATTAATGTATCAAAGCATTTTAAAACAAAATATGCAAGCTAATAAAAAATAAACAAAGGTTAATTTACGATAACGTATTCTTTTTCGACCCAGACCGTCCGACCCACCCGAAAGTGCACGGTACGTGATTGGGTAGCAGGGAAGTGCCACACAATTTAGATCGAAACACGGTGGGGGAGCCATTCACATGGACCATATCCTCCTTCCCATAACACCAACATATAGAAAGGGACTTACGGACACACATGTATAACGTGATCGTACTTAGAGTGAACACGGCTACAGTATAAAGAGAGGCAGGAATCGAACTCGTGTCATTCGAGTGCAGTCACTGGGCTGACGCGCCCCATAACCTGAAATTCCATCCAGTGTAAATTAATATATTTTCGTCTGAATGCACTTAGAGTCAACTGCTACACTATTAAATATAAAATCTGATGTGGGCAACACATGACTTTCCTTATATAATGCAATGAATTTACTACTTTTACAGTAAAAAAATAGGTTTTTCTTATAGTAGATACTTATATTCTTTCCAAGATATTGAATTTTCGACAATTAGTCGTCATTTTCATTGATTTAGCGTCATTTTAATCCATTGGCGAGATTATCGTTAATTTGGCAACATTTCAAAAAGTCGCCAAGTTGGCGACATTCAGCCAAATTCGTTGCCAAAATCTCGCCAAGCTTTACTGACGGAGAAATAAGTTATTCTTATAACAGATAAATATTGGCGTTCAAATACAAAAGTATTACTCAAAGTATATTTTCTAGTGAATGGAACGAGTTAGATCCACGAGAATGATGTCACCCAATTTATCGCATAATATTACATATGAAAAGTGAACATGTTTCTCAGTAGGAAATTATTTTTTCTATTTTATATGACTTTTTAATAATTTTTTTGAAAAATGTGCAATATCTCGAGAACGGTTCATGTTAGCGTTCTAAAATTTATGAAAAAATTATATTCTAATGAAAAATTACATAAGAAATGTCTATTAGCGTAACTTTATTGGTGGTTGTGATTTTTTGACGATTTTTTCAAAATTTCACTCGAAAATTTAGGCGGGTTCTGAACATTCGATTACGTTTAAAAACAATAGACTTCCAGTGTTTACAGATTGTGATTTTTGTACCAAATTTCGTTCGAATCGGTCCATTCATTCGTCAGTTATCGTCTCCACAGACCCACTGACACACACACTCACACACACACATACTTTCACACACACACACACACACACACACACACACACACACACACACACACACACAGACATCACTTCAAAAATGTTTGATTCGTGATCTGGGATGCTTGAAACGTGCTCTCCCGTCGAAAACTCGAATTCGAATTTTCGACCCCGTCACAATACTTTCCTTATAAATTATGTATATAAGGAAAGTAATAAATTGGCATCACGTCTGATTTCAATTAGCAGAAACAACAACACACAACTATAATAGAAGGTCTTTATTTCACTTCTTATAAGACGTACAAAATTTAAAAAAGACTAGAGCGCTTTCGAGGGTAAATATGGTCTTCATCAGTGGCTACATGGAAATAGAAATGATCGTTCATATATAGACCAGAAAAGGTAGGAAATTTGCATAAATATAATTATCGATAAACGTACGTTTATCTAAGGAGAAACCAAAAATACAAAATATTTTGAACATATTCAAAATCGAGCATAAATCATGAAAAGTACAGTAACCTTTTTTTTTTCAATTTTGTTACAGAAATTTCAAATTCAAAAATTAAAAAAAAAAGGGGGGGGGGGAGCAGTCAGGCCCAATCCCCGAGAAGATAACGTCAAATATAACTATGAAGAGACTTACTTGAATTGCATGGAGTCGACAATGAGTCGCTAAGCATAACTTACAATCTGAACGAGGTCAACATTACTAATCGACTGGCAGTAAATATAAATAAAGAGGGGTTCGAAAAGGAGAATATTACCTGGGTTATTTAATTTTTGAATTTGAAATTTCTGTAATAAAATTGTAAAAAATAAATGTTACTGTACTTTTCGTGATTTATGCTCGATTTTGAATCTGTTCAAAATATTTTGTATTTTTGGTTTCTTCTTAGATAAACGTACGTTTATCGATAATTGTATTTATGCAAATTTGTCACCTTTTCTGGTCTATATATGAACGATCGTTTCTATTTCCATGTAGCCACTGATGAAGAGCGTATTTACGCTCGAAAGCGCTCTGGCCTTTTTGGCCTTTTTTAAATTTTGTACATCTTATAAGAAGTGAAATAAAGACCTTCTATTATAGTTGTGTGCTTGTTGTTTCTGTTACATTATTGTTCGAGGTTCACAGATGTTGTTTTTGTTGTTCTACATTTTGTTTGATTAATCGTTCTAAAATTTTATTTGTTTTGTTATTATTTTGATTATTACGTAGTTTTATTATTTTAATGTTTTAACTAAAGAACCATTATCCATTATTTAATTATACAGGCAATTTGACCAATTTATTATAAGTAAATTATAATTTTTTCGACAGTTTTTTTTTAATTCTATAGATAAACATCGGAACTGTTAATTCTCTGGATTAACAGCTAACACTTTTTGGGAGCCAACTGATTACGAAAGCAGAAACATATTCTTCAAATAAACGTTTTCTTAAGGACAAGCAGCAAGCGCAACATCCCTTATTGGAGCAAGTTCGGATCTTATCATAGAATAGCACACGTGGCTGAAGAGATCTATACTGCTATTCTACCTGTTGATTAGCTGAATTTATGCTTCTTGATTATCCTGAAGCGGAAGATTGCATTTGCCTTCGAAACCATTTGATCCTCGAAATTTTTTGCTGTAGTTATGCGAAGTTTTCTATGACATTATTTTTCAGAAGTTTAGAGTGTTTTGGGATGTTTTTTTTAAATTTAAATTGCTGAACAATAAACAAAATTAAGTAAAATTTGAGTGTGTGAATTATATACGAGAGAAAAAAATTATATTATATAGTTTTGCGAAATAAAACGGAGGAAGATAATTTACATATACACAACTTTTGAATCCAATAAAAATTTTAATTAAATTTCGGCATGGGAGGATTAGAAACAAGATGGCGACTCAATCTATTATTTGCATATAGTGTTTTTAATCTTGAATTCTAAACAATACTAGCTAGAAAACTATAATTTTTTTCCTGCCCAAACCCGAGGGCTCGTCCGTAAGGCTGAGCATCCAAATCTTGGGTCGGAGAAAACTCTAATTGTACTAAAACTGAATAATAGATTTATAAGTTAAATTTATAAGTTTGGGAATATTGCTTATGCATCGAAATTGGTGAGAAAGGTCAGGAGAAGCAGCTTTTCAAAGTTTTACAAAAATTATGCAAATAAATCAATCAATTAAGAAAATACAGCAGTTAAAACGAATTTTTCCAAACAACATATTAGAAAAAAGTGTCAGATAAATATTTTGATATTGGTATTTTCAACAAGCTCCCTAAATTATCCATTTTTGTAAAACATATTCAAATTCATACATTTACAAATTTTGGCAAGTATCTACTTTAGAGAATTTGCAATAAACCTACTTATCTATTCAGATATAACCTACTTATCTATTTAGTAATATACCTTATTATCTATTTTAGATAGTTTGTAATGAAACCTACTTTAGATCTACTTTAGTATCTGCTTCAGATAGTTTGCAATGAAACCAACTTTAAATTTACTTTGTCCATTTTAGATAGTTTGTAAATTTGAGAACTACTGAAATACTATCATTTTTATTCTTGCTGATTATCGTGAGAAATGAATATGACTGAAAACGACTGGATGAAGTAAATTGCTTAGGCTAAATAATTTATATCCTACTAAAGAACTATGAGAATAATATTATATCAGTTCTAAGACTGACTTTAATAGAAAATTGTTAATAAATGTATTCAAAAGTAAAAGTATTGCAGAGAAGTAAATATGATGTGTACAGCAAGTGACTTTTTCTGTTTAGTAACAAAGTTTGATTTTGTAATACCAGAAGTAACGAAATTTGAACTTCATGCCACTCTTCGTCCTTGAAAATAAATATAACTACTTTAACTGTTAAATGAAATAATCGCACCAAATTTCCCCTTAGAGTTGCATTTCTTAATGATATATTATATTCTCTATAACGAAAGAAATAATTCCTCAAGTTCGGCCATAATAATATATTCATAATAATAAAGTTATTTTCTGATAAATTGTACGCCAAGCACTATATTAATCTTTGTTTGGAAGTCTTAACGTAAAAATTATAGATATATATATATATATATATATATGTATATATATATATATATATATATATATATATATATATATATATATAAAGTACTGCATTTTTAACAACTTCTAAATTACGTAATGTGCTCTGAAATCTCAAATTGCATTTAAAATAACATACCAGTTATTGTTATTTGTCTTAAATCTCAAATTGCATTTAAAATAACTTATCAATTAGTTCTATTTTTCTTAAATCACAAATTACATTTATAATAACATATCAGTTAGTGTTATTTGTTATTTACTTAATTTTTCGAAAACAAAAACTTTTTAAAATTTTAAATACTGCTCTAGTTCGAAATCGCCGAAAATCAAATGGCTTAACACTTATACGAATTTATATAATCATATAAAAATAGCTTAATTATTTCTATCATGTTCAAACATTCTCCGGCGCCCACGTAAATGTCATTCAAAAGAATGTTGATTCTTATTCAGAGATGTTCAACACATGTATATGCATTACACTATGAAGCTAAATTTTGAACCCCATGACAATAATTTTTCTTTCCATATACTATGTATTGCAGACAGTAAAAAATGATTTAAGAATGAATCAGGACAAAAACTACTCTTAAAATATTTCATCCTTTACAGCACTGAAACGAAAAAGAATCATTTGTTTTCTCACAAGTCATACATATATACAGGCTTAAAATATGGCCGTATTGTTATTTCAAGACATAACATACATTTTATTTAAGTTCAAAGAATACTTAGGAAAGAAACAAATATCTTCTAGGAAAAATATATTTTGCAAATACAAATACATAGTTTGATCGTTAAAAATAAAAACAAAAATCCTACAAATATATCTTTCATGTATTGTTAGTTTTGATACCTTTTCAGATATATAATTATATGATATATATTATATATGTAAACATTCCACGCACACATACAATGGAATCTTTTTGATCCTAACATGACGAAATGTAAAATCTGATTCCCTATTTTGATTGTAGAGGCATTCCTCAATCCGTCTATGTGAGAGTTTAAGGAATCCATAAAGTATATACACTGATATCCAAAATTAAAGTTACAAACACATTTTTTTGCAATACTTCAAAATAACTACCTAATATTTAACTAGACTATTTAAAAAAATTGATGTTACATATAAGCTGGGGAACGGTGAATGTAATGCAAGCATCCAGTGTTTGTTGAACGGTAAAAATAGTACCTTTGGTAAGAATGCGTGAAAGTGACCGTATTCTTAATCAGAGAATTTTCGTCTATAGAAGTGTGTCTTTTGAAGGACGAATGGCAATACGGACTGATTTCAGTTAAAATGAGTTCTCGTAATCGATTAGACGATACGATGGACTGAGAAGGAGAGCCATTGTCAGGTTTGAAGTTGGACAGTCTCAAGTAGAGGTTGCTCGACGGTTACGACTGAATTCTCAGTCACATGGCGCCCGCAACGAATGGCATAGAGCAGTTAATTCCACGTCCGAGCAGGAAAAGATCCTCCACCAAGAAACAAAGGCGACAGCGAAGGCAAACAGAGAAGGCCGCCGACCCCACCGCACAACCCACAACCCCAATAAATTTATTTAAAATAAAATGTATGCCTGGTCAAAGCAGTTACAAAGGCCTACAAGATTCTCTGCAATATACTTGCACGCAAAAATAATACATCCCAAGTCATAATACCGTATTTCCAAATAATTAATAGCAATACCTCTGCCATGCCCGCACACAAAATATTAAAAACACTAAAATAAAAACAGTAGGCCAGATGGCCAACAGGACCACAAAAAGGGTCCAAAACAAAAGAATCACAATTATTAATTTACAGTAAAAACAATTTCTACAAATAACAACAATTCCATAACAATTGTGAAACACAATATGAAAACAATGGAGCAATACAGTTTTTCCAATTCCAGAGAGACTGGCAAGAAAATCATTCCTAACAGTCCTTATAACTGTAATACACATTAAGAAATTTGTTATTACCGAGACAATATTAAAACAATATCAAAATAATTCAATTATTACAAACAGGGGATGAAATTATTAAATCAATTTAGTTCATTTTACAAAGAAGTCCCAGACATATCAAATGAGCTCATTTATGGCGTATCAAGGAAGCATATTTAGGGCATATTACGCCCCTGTGGAAAAATTAGCATGGCTGCGCATGAAAGAAATGTAACGCAGGAAATGTATTTGCTCAAAACAGGTGATTTGAAAATTTAATAGTGTTACCTTTATATTTAAGTAGTAGGCGTTTATGTAAGACACGATCAACGGCGAGTAATCCGTTTAAGTGCAGGAGTTCTTGAAACTGTAGGAAATGCATAATACAAATGCTTGAAACTGTAGGAAATCCATAATAAGCATAATTCAGACTGTAGAAAATCCATAATAAAAATGCTTGAGACTGTAGGAAATCCGTAATACGACTGCTTGAAACTGTAGGAAATCCATAGTAAGCATACTTTAGTCTGCAGAAAATCCGCAACAATAATGATTGAGACTGTAGCAAATCCATAATACGAATGTTTCAGAAGGTGGAAAATTCATGATTCAAATTACTCATAATAAACGTCAAAAGACAATTCCCACGAAAGCATAAACACATTTACATTATTATATTTTTCTCATATTAGCTCAAATTAACTCAAATTAACTTTTCTAATTGTTCCTGGCAGACGATAAACAAACTGGTCTTGATATCAGCAGACGGTAACTCTAATACTTATCTGTGCCGGACTTCATTGTGTCCCCCAGAGATATATAATAAACTCTGATTTATAAAATTACGAAAATGTTTGGAATTTTTTTTTGTATACTATTATTACGATATTGTTTATGTTATTGTACAATAACAGATTACAATAAAATGCGTCACAAAAATAATATCAATTTATAAACAAACATAGATATTAATTTATAAACATACATCGATATTAATTTATAAACAAACAAGTACATATTCTTCACGTGCTTGAAGTCATCTTGGCACATTAGTTGCCGAATCTATACTGATAAAACTTCGCCCGGGACCAAATATGTTTTTATGCTAATAATATCTATCGTTGGGGTATCTCAACCATAAATAGTAGTATTGTGAAAGAATGCAAACACTTCGAACGCGATATTAGATGACAATGTAAACAATTTTTTCTTGTTTTGATGGAAATATAATGTCATCTATGAATATACAAAATGAATTTCAATATTTTACTATTTTGAACTTCTTTTTTTCGACAAATAATATTTTTTTGTCCGAAAGAGTTGCTAAGTCCACTTCGACAATAAGAGCTTACAATTTCTTTCCATTAGCTCAACGTCAGAGCGTCCGCAAGCCAGTTCGAAGACCCAGGATTCTATTCACGGTTGGGGCTGCAAGGTTTTTTGCTATGGTACCCGAACAAATCAACCCTGTAGGTAGTGACAAGATGTCGGAGGTCTGAAGACCCCAGACCGTGCGACTCAGATAGTGGATTTAGAGTAGCTAGCTGTACGGAAGGGAAAGGATACCTCCTGCACTCATGAGGCACCCAAGATTTACCATGCCGCCAAACGAACATTTATTTAGATCTAAAAAGATAACAATTGATGCAAAATATTGTGATTAAACAGATAGTTTCACATTATATTTGAACTTGACATGTACGTCCAGTTTTCAAAAATGGGAAAAGGGTTATTGCGAATATAGATAAAAAGATTATTAAAGAATAAAATTTAGAGTGAGGTATAATAACATAAGGAAAAATAGATTAAAATTAAAGAAAATAATAACATTTTAAACGCGTAATTTAGAAAATATATAAAAAGAAAATATATGAAAAGGAAAATAATTTTAGGCACATGAAAAACGAAAACAGAAATTTAGAATAAAATTTTGAAAAGAAAAATTAGAAAAAATAATAATAAAAAGGGTCAAAAGAAAAAGAGAGGACCGAGAAAATAAGAACAGTTGACATAGCTTTTTTTTTCAGATGTTGGAGGTCTGAAAGTGATCCTCGTACGTCTACCACGGATTCTAAGACCTGGAGGAAGCTAACCTGGAGGATAAAAATAGTACCAGGAGGTTAACCTGAGGTAAAAATAACAAGAAGTGGTCAGTCAGATTGTCAGTTGTGCCCCAATCCGACATTAAAGGGTGGAGAATGCAGAGCCCACTACGACAATATGACCTTACAATTTCGTACCAGTAACTCCACGGCAGAGAGTCGGCTGGCCAGTTCGAAGATCCGGGTTTCGATTCCCGATTGGAATAGCAAGGTCCTTTACAGAGTTTTGACTTTACTTTGCTAAATTTTAATCAAAATATTTTCTAAACAGTAAAAGATACTATAATCAATAGATAACAGTAAGGTGCAAAAATGTCTAGTAACATATTCAGTTTCCAGATTTATATTATAATACTTTTTTTACAAAGGTCTTACAGTTTTCGGGTAATCGTCTTATCAATTTTACGAAGATTCTTCCTATTTTTTCGACCCAGACCGTCCGACTTACCAGAAGGTGTAAGGTATCTGCTTGGACAACCTAGACAGTGTCACATAATTTAGACAAGAACCCAGTGGGGACGTCATTCACAAGGACCGCACCCTCCTTCCCTTACAATCGTCTTTTCGGAAGCAATTGCGAACCCACATATTTAACGTGCCCGTACTCCTCGTAAATATGGGGACAATTTAGGCAAAGCGGAGACGCAAATCGTCCCCGCAAGTGCAATCCCCGCTCTCTAATCATTGGACTGTCCCATCCCCAATTTGACGAAGAGTGAAAATTTTGTTTTAAAGTTTACCTCAAAACTACAAGTGTAATCTATAAATAATAAGGAAGTAATTTCTAGCCCTTTAAAAGCCCTACAAAGATATATAATTGGATTTCTGATCGAGTTCTTAGGTTTCAAAATATAGTGGATATAATTTAGAAGACGTAATATTTTGAGTTTTCCAATGGAAATTAAAACTTTTTTTTATATATAAATGAAGAATGTCCTGTTTCTTTTATATATTTACACTATGTCTGAAACGAAAACATATAATGACTGATGTAGGTTTTTCTGTATAATACAGTGACTTAAAAACCCATTGGACAAAATTTGTGAAAGTCTCTTGAAAAATGTGGGTTCTTTATCATGCAAAATAAGGACGGAATGCAAAAAAAAAGAAAAAAAAAAGTCATCCTGATCTTTGCGTTTCCCTTTTATTTTCTTCCCATTTCGAAACAGAAGCAGTTCCTTGTCCGCCAATGTATGCAAAAAGTCAAAAAAGTGTATCTATATTACAACTTTCCGTCCACAGACAGATCCATTTGGATGTGGTTCCTTTCTGTTATGTCTGCAGCAATAGTCCTCGGGACTGTTGCCAAACGGGAGATGAAAATGATTGAGTGGTTGACCCTCTTTGAATGCTTGACGTCATATGGGGACGGGGTTTTTTTTTTTATTGCGGCTGTTTTCATTTGTTGATGTTTTTATTAGCTAGAGAAAGCTCGATCATTACTCAGATATTTTACTGGGTATTTTGTTTCGAACATAGGAAATCTTTTGGTATTTTTGGTAAGCGTTCAAGAGCTATTTTTTAGCTTAAAGATGCATATATTTTTTTCTTAAGTGGGGGCTAATCTTAAATAAAGAATAAATAGCAAAATGCATAATGGGTTTTGCTCAGAAGGAATAAATTTATTTTATATGATACATTTGAATATAATGGGGACAATATTTATTTTGTTTTATTTAAATCATTCGTAAGTTGTGTAGTACTATAACGGGAGTTAAAAATAATCAATATATGTTATTTTTAAAAAGTACATAGAATAACATCAAGTCTAGAGGATCACACATCTACTAAAATGAATTTGGAATGTTGTATGTTAAATAGTTGGGGGTAGGTGTCATAGGCCTTTCCATTGGCTGGACAATTTCATTAGTTCTACATAAGATCCATTATCATATGGTAAATCTATTTTTTTCATATCAGTAGATACGTTTGTATCCTCCTTCTTTTCAGTTGCTAGTACAATTTGTAGTTGGGTTTGGCTATTGGGTTTGGTTTGGGTCGTATTTTCGACCAAGGGATGACACTACGAAGCGGAGCGGTATCATTAAAGTGTCTGCTTGTGCTTTCTATTACAGCACGAAGAGTATCAGTGTCGTGGGACAGTATTGGAATTTTCCTGTCGCCACTTCACTTCTAGAAAGTATTACCCCCCCCCCTCTCTCTTTGGAAACGGTTGACATTCCATGGCTATGAGTAAGAGACCAGCTGCAGTGGTGAGAAAATGGCAAAGGACGCTATCTTGTTTTTAAATAAAATGGACACCTGCAAGAGGGCTAGGGCCCCCCAATTTTTAGCCAACCCTTTGGAAGGGGCCAAATCCAGTGATTCGAGGGAGCCCGGCCGCGTCACTGAATTTATGGGTTTTCGAACCTATAGCGGCCAAGCGTCAGTTATGGAGCCCGGCCAGGGGGCCGTCCGAGATCCCGACGAGGAGAAGAAGAGTTGAGAGAGAACTCAGTTGGTAATTTTCAGAGTTTAGACTGGGTCGTCTAATAACCGACGGATGAGTGCCACCTCGATGCCGTCCTGCCGTACCTAAAAGGGGTAAGTCCTTTTGTCCTCTCCCACTGCAGACTGAGTATCAGAGAATATATATTATTTAATAAGGAAGTTAACTGCCTAACTTGAGGGCTATTATGATATTTAATTTAACTAGAGAGGGGGAAATGATCAGATCGATCATTATCCAATACCTACTTAGCGAATGTAAATATGTTCTATGTAATTAAGATGACATTTTGTGGTTTTTTAAATTTTAAGTAACAAGTTTTGAATATAAGTATTTTAAAATAAAAGCTTTATTAACTTTTAATTAGTATTTATTGTGTGTTCTCGTGATGCATTTTCTAATTAATCAGAACCTGGAGATATGCTCGGTAATCGAGCAAGTGGCGTGCAGAAGTACGATTAACGGCCAATGTGTAATTGTAAGATTTCAGCGGAGCCACGCCACATATTATGGCGCCGAGACCAGTCTTGTGCACAGTTATCAAAGTGCCTCGATTAATATTTGACTGGATAATGTAATTATTCAAAATTCAAAATTCAGAGAAATTTTTTTTTGTGAAATGAATATGCATCATGGGAAGATCTTTGTAATATTGTAAATAATAAGTGAGTTAATATTTAATAATTTGAAAGTAGATATAAAAATTGTACAAGATGCCGGATACAAATAGTACAGAAGCGCCCGAGCAGGGAGGCGAAAATCAAAGTCGTTTACAGGGGTTAACCTTTTTACTTGGGGTATTCGAAGGAAATGCTGAAACAGACTGTAAAATATTTTTCGATCAATTTGATTCGATAGCCAAGCTAGGAAAATGGACCGAACCAGAAAAACTCGTAGTATTAAAGTCGCGTTTAAAGGGAAATGCACTAAAATTCCTAGCGAGTTCGCCGGAATTACGTAAAGAAAATTCGTACGAAGTACTAAAGGAAAGGCTACTAGAATTTTTTTCACAGAGGACTAGCATAACGACCCGCCAAATACAATTTACTCTAACTAAACAATTTGAAGGTGAGAGCGTTAAGGCATTAGCACACAGAATCAAATGTATCACGCTGACTTATCTAGAAAGTGCAGGTGATTTGAGTAGCGAGGAGTCGAAAAAAATCATTGACCAATTAAGACTAGGAAAATTTTTGGACGCACTAAACACGCAAATTAAGAGAGAGGTGCTAAAAGCAAACCCGTTATCCTTCGAAGCGGCGATTGTAATAGCAGAAAATATTGAAAACGCAATAGCAATTTCTCCACCTGAAACAGAAGCTGTAAACAATATTATCACGCACCCTGGACCACCGGCTTTACAAACTGAAATCGAAAAACTACGAAAAGAACAGGAAAATGCTAACAGATATTTGTTAGAAACATTAGGCGAACAAATTAACGCACTTAGATTGGAACAAAACACACCTAAAGCTAGAACTTCTAATAATAATATCCCTAATGATATGTTTTGTCTATTTTGCGGACGCACAAACCATCTGATGATAAATTGTAGATTATATAACCGGGAAAATGAAATGCGTAGATCCCAGAGTTCACGCCCACAGCAGTTTAACAACCAGAGCGAAAGGCAATATACGCAAAGAGAAAGGCAGGGGCCAGCTAACAATTTCCCCCGCGGAGAATACGCAAGGCGAAATCCGGGGTTTTCACGTACATTTAGAGGAAACAGATACAATGAGAGAGAAAATACATTCCCCAGAAGAGCTGCTTTAAACTAGAGAGGGGCGGCAATTATCATAAGCTCCCAAAAAACCCGCCCCAGTTAAGTTACGATGGATTTGGTTATGTTGATAACCAGGGAGAAATAAAGAATGTACAAATTCATAAGGATAGGAAGGTGTGTAAATACGAAGTGATTTCTGCTTTAGACGAAAAATTAGGAGAAAAATCTATAAAATTACCTACAATACAAGTAATATTTAATAAAAGGCCCGTTGCAATGATGGTAGACAGTGGAGCGACGATTAGTATAATCGGAAAAGAAGAATTCCAAAAAATAAGAGAAATTTGTCACATTAAATATTTATCTAGATCAGTCACGATTAAAACGTTGGCAGGAGAAAGACTAAATTATATAAACGTTATACAAACGTCATTTAAAATTGAAAATAAAATCTTTAAACACATATTCTACGTTACTACCGCCAAATTTCCGCATAATTATGCTGGGATAATCGGTTTTGATTTTTTGAAACTTCATAACGCCATCATCGATACTAAACAAAACATAATAAAAATAGATAATATAATAATCCCTTTAGGAGAGCAAGAAAGCGTGCTAAATATAAATTCAGATACAGCAATTAGAACGCGCAAGAAAATTAAAATAGACCCGCAAGAATCTAAACTAGTTGAAATTAATTGCACTTACACAGAAAATAAATTAGAAAATTATAATTTTGAACCAAAAATTTTAAAACAGCCTTTAAACATCAACCCAACGATTTTCCACTTAGAAACCGAAGAGACTAACCCAAATAAATTCATATCAATTAAGAATGAAGGGTCACATAAAATTACACTTAATAAAAACACTTTGATAGGGAAATTAAAACACAACATTAAACAGGCTAATGAGGAAATTCACCTTACAGATACTAATAGGAATAAAATAGAATTGGAAGATAGAATAAATAAAATAAGAGAAATTAGACGGAACGAATTACTGGAAACAGACTTTAACTTAGACCACATGCCAGTCGATCAGAGGAAAGATTTATTGAAATTATTAATGGATTACGGAGACGTATTTTCCAAAAATTTAAACACTTTAGGATGTACTGAAGTAGTAAAACCTAAATTTATTTTATCGCACCAGAATCCGATAGAAATTAGAGCTTATGACGTGCCCTACGCTTTGAGAAAAGAATTAAAAAGACAAATTGATGAAATGTTGCAAGCAAACATAATTAGGCATAGCGACTCTAATTATAGCGCAGGAATGGTTCTAGTGAAAAAACAAAATACAGATAAATTCAGAATTTGCTTGGATATACGACTCTTAAACAGTATCTCACAGTACTTTAATTATCCAGTACCAAAAATTCAAAATATTATGACAAAACTAGCAGGTTTCGAATTTTACGCAAAATTAGATTTCCAGAGCGCATTTTCACAAATTTTATTACCAGAGGAAGAAAGACATAAGATGGCATTCACAAGCCCATATGGAAGATTCGAATACAACAGATTAATATTTGGACATAAAACTAGCGGCGCGTGGTTTCAAAAAGCTATAGATATCGTTCTTAGAGATTTACACGAACATGACATTTACGCATATTTTGATGATGTGGTTTTAGCGGCACACACATATGAAGGATTAAAAGAGAAATTAGAGCTTGTTTTTCAAAGGCTAAGAGATTTTAATTTAACATTGACACCGACCAAATGTGAATTCTCTAGAGAGAAAATGGAATATTTAGGGTTTACAGTGACTAAACAGGGATTAAGTCCAACTGATAATAATACAAAAAAAATTGTTTCTTTTCCCAGACCAAACACTGTTCGAAAACTTAAAAAATTTTTAGGCCTATGTAATTTTTATCGAACATTAATCCCAGACTATGCGCAACTCACCGCTCCACTAGTTGACCTAACGGCTAAGCGGAATAAATTTTCATGGTCTCCGCAATGCAATGACGCATTTCAAGAACTACAAAATAAATTTTTCCAACATCCTTTAGTGCTACAACCGGATTTAGACAAACCATTCTACCTTAATACAGACGGAAGCTCGACCTCTATTTCTTCAGTTCTATTACAAAAGAATAATGAACGCTTACAACCAGTACTTTACTACAGTAAAAAACTTAAACCACACGAGCAAAGATATCCCGCAGTAAAAACGGAGCTCATGGCTATATTCTATGGAGTCAAAAATTTCCACAATTACCTTTACGGGAAAAAATTCTATATTATTTCCGACCACAGACCCCTTAAATATCACTTAAAAATTTCTAACCCGGCTAATTTAGAAGCCCGCTGGCTATTAAAACTATCTGAATATGATTATGACTTTATACACATAGACGGAAACTCCAACATCTTAGCAGACTATCTCTCCAGAGAAAATTTCGAGAACAACCTCGGTAACATAGAAATTGTAGGGAATAAAAATAATATTGAAACAGTAAATAACTTAGAAAATAAATCCCAACTTCCAAATATCGAAGAAATACACACAGAGCAAATTAAAGACGACATTTTAAATAAACTTAGGAATAATATTAGAGAACAGCAGCATAGTAAAACTAAGGATTTCGAACATTATTTTATTGACCCAGAAACGGATTTATTGATGTATGTCTCGCAAGATAAAAATATCATCCGCGATAACGCAATAGAACGGGTAGTGGTTCCGAAGACTTTACAAAGTAGAATTTTACTGCATTTGCATAGCCCTCATCAGGGAGTAGGAAAACTGTACGATTTGGTTAGCAAACGCTATTTTTGGGTTGGAATTTATGGAGACACAAAGAATTATGTAAATTCTTGTGAGGACTGTAGGGGACTCAAAGGAGTTCACCCCCCCTTCCCTTTAGGTAGGAATGTAATACCGCATTACCCAGGAAATTTGCTGTCTCTTGACATTTTGGGACCTCTAAGAAGAAGTAAATATGGGAACCGGTACATTTTGACTGTGGTATGTCATTTTAGCAGGCACGCGGAACTTTATCCGATAGATAATATTACGGCGGACACCATTGCAACAAAATTAATTACGTATGTAACTACTTACGGCAAAAGTGAATTTGTATTGACAGATCGTGGCAGCCAATTTACTAGTCAATTATTCAAATCTATACTTGATAAACTAGATATACATGCAAAATTAACTTCAGCAGCGAATCCGAGAACAAACGGAATCTCAGAAAGAATTAATTCAGCCATAAAACGTGTAATCGAGTGTTACAAACAAGACGATTGGGAAACAGCCGTAGGAATTCATAAAGCATGTTATAATGCAGTAGACCACCCAGCCACAGGTATGTCACCGAACTTCTTGTTCTTTTCACGGGACTTACCATTATTTATGGACATCGTACCAAATAACGCAGAAGAGACTCAAAATTATATACGAAACCAACCTCAAAAGCTGGAAACTATGGCCGTAGCATACAAACAAGCCTACGAAAATTTAATCCGCACACAAGAGATACAGGAGGAAAAATATTTACAAAAAGCAAAATTTAGAAAACTAGAATTAGGCCAAAAAGTTTTTGTCAAAAACATTCCAAACTTCGGAAAAAAACGTTTTAGAGGCCCGTATAGAATAATAGAAAAACTAACAACCCACTTATTTTTATTAAAACTAATTAAAGATCCTAGGGCAAAGCCAATCAAAATAAATATAAATCGTATATATGAAATGCCTGATAGGAGACCGCATTTATTACATGAAACACAGTTCGACACGGAAATCCAACCGTTTACGGTAGGAGACTCTCAGGAGGGCGACTTGCAAACCGAAACAAACATTGCGCCGGAGATAAGCGTTGCCACCGCGGAGGCTGATGATAGCTGTTTCTTGGAATCTCAACTCTCTTCTCTCCCATTTCAACTCGAATTGGAAGAAGGTCGCTCCTCGAAGGAAACGCGCTCCCCCCTCCCGCCGGAACAGGTTCAAGAGAAAGAGAAAAGGGTCGCAGAGAGATCGAGAGGTCAATCGACTATTCCTATCACAGAGGATACAACGAACACTGACAAAGTTAGCTCAAATAATTTAAATAATCCCCAAGAGGAGGAGAACGTAGAAAATATACATGAACAGAAATCAACCGTTTACGGGAGAGTATTTCACAACTCTCGTTATAATCTGAGGCCACGGAAAATAAAATAACGTGAATAGGTCGGGGAAATAATTTAAAGTTACACGTAGGTCACGTAAATATAAGTTAAAATAATACCGATAAAATAAATTCAGAGTAAAAATTATCTCAGTAAAGACTTAGAGGAGTAAAACGAAATGTAACAAGAATTTTTTATGATTAACGTGCCATTATAAATAATATTTAAAGAAATAACCGTAAAAGTGAGGCAATTAAATTAAACTTTCACGTAATTTAAAAACTTAGGGAGTTAAGGTAAGATAAACTGAGATGCAGGCGTCTAAAGTTTAAATGACCGGACAGACAGAGCGATCGGCTGTCAGTCGAACAACCTAAGCAAATCTAATTCCTAAAATAAGTAATTTAAACTTTAAGTAAGCAAATCTAAGCACCCAAGCGAAACAAGTACATTAAACTGTAATCCTAAATAAAAAATAAGAGTAATTTCACTCACGGAACTTCCAGAAAAATTAACATGTGTAATCCAATTTGTATAAATCCGTTGTGCAGCACACAAAGAGAAAGCACACTGCCGCGTTGACTTTGAATTTTTTTCGACTCTACTCGCTCTAGTCACATGACAGGCGGAAGCAAATCACGTACGCGGGGTCAATTAGAGAGAATTACCGCAGGACAGAATCAAAGACATCGTCTGTTATTGGCCCACGTAAACAGAAAGAAAAGAGAAAAAAAAACTTTTGTCAGGTCGTACGAAAAGTGACCGCTGCTAGCATAGAAAGTATATTGCGGTACAGGCCTTTGCCAGGGATTGCTTTTAAACCGGACAGCCGGGTGTTACGTAAGGAGGGGAATCAAAAATTAATTGGAAATGGTTAGAGAATTAAGTAGTAATTAGAGATTTAATTAGAAATGAATAGAGAAATGGCTAGAGAATTAAGTACAAATTAGTAGAAATTAATTAGAAATAAATAAAGAAATGGTTAGAGAAGTAAGTAGAAATTAGCAGAAAAATGATTAGAAATGAAGAGAGAAATGGGTAGAGAAATGATTAGAGGATGGAGTAAAGTAATTGTTTAAGACTGAATTAAGTAGAGTAATGGTTAGAGGATAGATTGAAGTGATTGATTAAGATCTGGAATGAAATAAGACATTTAAGAGGGCTCTTGAAAATAAGAATAAATAATTCTTAAGAAAACAAAAATTCCTGGTTCAATAAGAATTTCTATAAAGAATATGTATATAAATGATTAATGTAAAATAAATGTAATTAAGATAAAATAAATGTATTTAATGTAAAATAAGTAGGGTAAGAATGTAGAAAACATTAAAAGTAAAATGTTCTCTGGTACAATGCAGTGGACAGAGTTCAAGGACTCTAAACCTCCTAAGTCTAGTTGTATATTAAAGTACGAATAGAATGTCTAATCTGAAATTACATCAGCTTTTTTATATTGATAAAGTACATTGTGGAAAAAAACTATGTGCATTTACATACCCTAACTATGATTACTGCAGAAGTTTGCAGACACGGATCTGGTCTTCAAAAAACGAAAGTTGCCATTATAAAGACTTTTGCAGCAACAAAGGCGTAGTTTTACAGCTCACATAAGCCTTTACCAGCACATGTATGCAGCATCATTAACCGAAAACGAAATCATGCCTTCCTTGGACCAAAGGGTACCAAACAATGCAACTTCATTTTCATCGTTTAGTGCAACGTTGTAATGCAACTGCATTTTTATCATTTTAATGCAACGTCTTAGTGCAACTCCATGTTCGCAGTGTTAAGTTCAACGTCATTTACACAGTTAGTGCAACTTCTTTGTATAAAGTGATGTCACAGCTGATCCTGCTCAGAGAATATTCCTTCCATATGGAATATCACTAATTTTGTCACAGCCTACAGAACAATATCAATCCTTTAGTGTATAATGTGAACGAACAATTGTTCCCAATTCATGTGTTCTCATGACAAACTTTCATATTTTGTGAACACAAGTAACAGACTGGAAAGTACAATCAGTATGCTACATTAGACAGTGATAATATTTACGCCAACGGACAGTGACAATATTTACGCCATACGGACAGTGACAATATTGCACCTTAATTAGGCTTTGGACATACTTGGAGAGACAGAATATCTCCATACCTATAGGGCGTGTCATTATGTATATAATTTAATGTATAATTTTATTGTTAAAGGTTATTGTTATCTCTTTTTATATGTATACTGTGCATAATTTGTAACCCTTTATTTTATTGGTAGTTTAAGCATTTGAAAAAGAAACTTGGTTTCTTTTCCCTTGTTTGGGGGAAGCCAGTGTCGTGGGACAGTATTGGAATTTTCCTGTCGCCACTTCACTTCTAGAAAGTATTACCCCCCCCCCTCTCTCTTTGGAAACGGTTGACATTCCATGGCTATGAGTAAGAGACCAGCTGCAGTGGTGAGAAAATGGCAAAGGACGCTATCTTGTTTTTAAATAAAATGGACACCTGCAAGAGGGCTAGGGCCCCCCAATTTTTAGCCAACCCTTTGGAAGGGGCCAAATCCAGTGATTCGAGGGAGCCCGGCCGCGTCACTGAATTTATGGGTTTTCGAACCTATAGCGGCCAAGCGTCAGTTATGGAGCCCGGCCAGGGGGCCGTCCGAGATCCCGACGAGGAGAAGAAGAGTTGAGAGAGAACTCAGTTGGTAATTTTCAGAGTTTAGACTGGGTCGTCTAATAACCGACGAATGAGTGCCACCTCGATGCCGTCCTGCCGTACCTAAAAGGGGTAAGTCCTTTTGTCCTCTCCCACTGCAGACTGAGTATCAGAGAATATATATTATTTAATAAGGAAGTTAACTGCCTAACTTGAGGGCTATTATGATATTTAATTTAACTAGAGAGGGGGAAATGATCAGATCGATCATTATCCAATACCTACTTAGCGAATGTAAATATGTTCTATGTAATTAAGATGACATTTTGTGGTTTTTTAAATTTTAAGTAACAAGTTTTGAATATAAGTATTTTAAAATAAAAGCTTTATTAACTTTTAATTAGTATTTATTGTGTGTTCTCGTGATGCATTTTCTAATTAATCAGAACCTGGAGATATGCTCGGTAATCGAGCAAGTGGCGTGCAGAAGTACGATTAACGGCCAATGTGTAATTGTAAGATTTCAGCGGAGCCACGCCACAATCAAATCTTAGATATTCTAGTAAAATAAATGGAGTCTTCCGATCTTTCAAAGTACTATAAATCTGGGAATAACATCTCACTCTGTACTCTGACCAACTGGTGGTTTTGACGAAAAGTTCTCAAACATCTGCCACTGTTTGACTATTTCTGCTTAATTTTCTGTTCGTCGACTGGTAATCACTTTATGCCAACTCCTTCTTTTCCTGCTTTAATGGATCGTGCTCTATAGAAGGTCACCTAATTTGTCACCAAGTTGAGCGGTAATGACTATTAGAAGTGGTTTAATCTTCGATCACCCGAGCGGAGAAGTTCTCTATCGAAACAGCACCCATTCTGCCTTAGGGAGCACAGTGTATTTTATATCATGCATATCACCCAGAAGATACAGCCCATAGAGGCTAAGGACTCCATAAACAGTGTCCAACACAACGACGGGGGGCGGAGAAGTGCTGTTGCACTTTCTATCTTAATCCGCGCATTCAAAATAACCTCATTGATTAGGTCCAACCCACCTAAGGAACATACTTGGAGAGAAAAAAACAAATTAAATCGGGAATCTACCTTAGTATGAAATCTACACGTACCACATTTTGCGGGGGATTCCCGAAGGTATGTTTAGTCAGAGGGGAACTGGAACCAGTTGTAATGTCGCGCTCATGTGTAACGTCGCGCTCATGAAACAATTTTTTCCACATATTTTAGGGAAGATTTTAAATTTTCATGGGAGTCAGGAGGAATTTTGAGGAGATTTTGAAGAGTCGATCTAGAGCTGAGAGAGAGTGGGTGAGAAATTTGTGAGGCTCCCCTCTTCTCCAGTATCCAATAGAGTGTTTGGAGACCCTTTGCAGCACCATCCATTGGACTCTGGATATTCGTCAAAATACGTATATTCCTACGGTTTTTGATTAAAATAAGATCTTTGGACTGAGATTTGCCTCTAAAACTATGTTCGGTTTTTGAGTTTTACGTATTTGTAGCCGGTACTACCACCTCTTCTGTTTTGCTTTATCTTACAATGCTTAGGGTTACTTGTCCCGGATAATGAACATATCCAAACACGGATAAAATTTATACTATTATAGTATTGTATTATTACTTTCCTTAAATACATAATGTATAAGGAAAGTATTGTGACGGGGTCGAAAATTCGAATTCAAGTTTTCGACGGGAGAGCACGTTTCAAACATCCCTGATCATGAATCGAACATTTTTGAAGTGATGTCTGTGTGTATGTGTGTGTGTGTGTGTGTGTGTCAGTGAGTCTGTGGAGATGATATCTCACGAACGAATAGAGCGATTCGAATGAAATTTGTTACAAAATCACAATCCGTGAATACTGGAAGCCTATTGTTTTAAAACACAATCGAATGTTCAGAACCTCCTAAATTTTCGAGTGAAATTTTGAAAAAATCATCAAAAAATCAAAACCTTTAACAGAGTTATGCAAATAGACATTTCTTGTGTAATGTTTCCTTAGAAAACGATTGATATAAACTTTAGAACGCTAGCATGAACCGTCCTCGAGATATTGTACATTTGAGTAATACTTTTGTATTTGAACGCCAATAGTCATTTATCCGCTGTAAGAATAACTTATTTCTCCGTCCATAACGCTTGGCAAGATTTTGGCGAAACATTTAACAGAATGTCGCCAACTTGGCGGCATTTTTAAATGTTGCCAAATTAACGAAAATCTTGCCAAATGGATAAAAATGACACCACATCAATGAAAATGACGACTGATTGAAGAAAATTCAATATCTTGGAAATAATATAGGTATCTACTATAAGAATAATATTTATTTTAACTGTAAAAGTAGTAAATCCATTGTATTATATAAGGAAAGTCATGTGCTGCCCACATCAGATTTTTTATTATGATTATGAAAATGATGTACATTATGCTACCAATATCTGTTTGCAGCTGCAGAATGAAATAGTTTCAAGTGCTCGTGTTCTGTGAGTTTTCTAATAAGAACCACTGAGCAATCCTTAAGAAAGCAAATTCGGCATTGTATCACAGATCTTTGATGTGCTTATCTCATCATTTAACAATTGTGTACACTTACTGAATGCAATTGTTTGATTTTTGTTACAAATTATTCATTTTATTTAATATTTAACACTTATTTATAGTTATTAACACTTATTTATAGTGATAAATGTGAATGATCGCATGACGTGTGTATTTCTTATTTCCTGACTCGGCAGTTTAGATTCAAAATTTATTGCAGTCCCAAAACGTGTAATTGTTATTTCAAAATTATTTCGAACCAAACATTTCCTATCGAGAGTACAGCAATATGAAATAAAGAATAATGGGTAAAATGCATACACGGTCAACTTTTTTATGGTATTAAAATAAGTTAGGAATCACTTTTTGTAATGTTATAGTTTTCATTTAGGGCAAACACACTGCTTAGAATAAAGTTTCCGTCATAAATTTTTTATCGTTTCTGGCTCTTATGCGGATATCCCGTATATTCGATAACCGTATGGAGCATGAATATATTAAAATAGAAATAGAATAATATTATAATTTTATATAATGGAATAGAATTATAATTGAGTTAGACAGGAAAAAATACAGAATTACTTCAATAACGCGTCAATAGATGGCACTACAAGTCACTAAGCAAGTGATGATTCGAAATCTAAAATATTTTTAGAAAATATACAGATTTCTTAGTTCTGGAAAATGCAATTAACTGAATAGTTTATTTTATTTCACAGCTAGCGCCGTAGCACGGGTACTTAGTGCAATTCAGTAGAATGAGCAGGAAAATGGGAGGGGTGAGGGAGGTTTGGCAAGCAAATATTTTGTTTCCTAGTTCTCCAAATAGCATTTCTATGAACTTGAGGGGGTTCCGATGGGTTGCTGGGGTTTCTATCGGTTACGGCTTCCTATGGTGAGGAAGTATTAATACTTTCGTAGAGCCAAGCTTCTAACCCCACACTATGCGCTGTATCGATATGGAAGCGCTACGGCACTCCTTTTTTTTAAATAAATAACTTGCAGATCACTTGTAGTATCCGATATTTAATACAAAAAAGAGAGCAGAGCAAAATGCTTATTTGCAAAATATTCTGATTTCTGCACATACATGTGTCATTCATAAAAGGGAGTCATCTTCATACGTATGTTTAAATTAAATTTTAAACAGTATTTAATTGTCGCTTTAAATTAACCATGAAAAAATGCGTCTGAATGAAGATCCGTATATGTTAGACAATTGAAACCGTCGATTTCGATCCCCTTGCGGAATTTCCAATGGAGTACGTAAATATATATAAAGAAAAAAAAAACTCCTACATGTGCTGAACCGCTTCACGGATACTCATAGATGCATTGAAAGCTTTCGTAATTCAGTTAATTCTTTCTACACTACATGAAAAGTATTTATGCGCATCATTTTATTTTTAATTAGCCGCCTTCGGCGACTAGACTGTTCGCTACCCTTGAAATTTCTGACCGTGGCAAACTCGCTGGCGCGATAACCCCGTGAAGTTGTTGCTGAGATCCAGACCATCCGACCTACCAGAAAGGTGTAAGGTAGCTATTTGGACTGCCAGGAAGTGGCATCCAATTTAGACCGAAACCCAGTGGGTGAGGCATCCACAGCAACCGTACCTTCCTTCCCCTACCACCAACCTCTTGGTAGGACTTACGGACCCACATGTTTAACGTGGCCGTCATCTTCGTGGCAGTGATAGGAATCGAACCCGGGCCTACCGAGTGCAATTCCTGCTCGCTAACCACTGGGCTATCGCGACCTCAACCTCGTGGAGTTAACGAAGTTTGGCTTAGTTTAATGGCGTTAAAACTAATAATGAAATTTTAAGGCACTGCAACAATCTTCATAACTTTCTTTTTATTTATTTTTTTATTTCTTCAGTGTTTAAGTTTTTTCATTTTGGTCCCAACCACCACCCGATGTATATGTGTGTCCGATGTGTCTATAATGTATAAGACAGACACACATACAGACATTGCCTTTTATTATTTAAGACAATATCATTATTAATTTATTATTTCATAATAATTATTCATGTAAAATTTATGAAATAAGAGTACAATAAAATTTTATGAAACAAGAGAATTTCGATAACAAAATAAAAAATATGTGTGTCATGTTTGAGTTCATTGCTCTAAGCTATAAGAAAATAATTTTTATTTTGCAACCTTGGGTGTTTAATAAACTAAGCCTTTAAGTAGTTTAATCCTTAGTAATAAGTTCTTAAATAACTAAGATGGTTGGTTCTTAATGACTAAATGATGTCTATAAAACTTTGAGCTCCTGCATTGGGAAGCAGAATGAAAAGTTGTTTGCAAAGAGTAATTAGATATTGTCAATTTTGTGATAAAAAGCTTGTTATTTTCCAAGTTTAAAGTGTACCAATCTTGATCCATTTTTTCAAGATCATTTATTGAAAATTTGAATTAAATCGTTTTATCATGAATAAAAATAAACAATTAATAAATAAATTATAAATATAATAAATCAGAAATAAATATTTAAAAATTAATAAAATAAATACTAGAATAAAAATTAAAACTAGAAATTTAAAATAATTAAAATAAATAAATATTATTTATGCTTGCAATGTGTGGTGCACAAAAAACAAATAAGAACTTAAAGTTGGCTTTTTAAACTTATAATTTAGTAAGATTATTGTTGTTACGCTGATTATTTAATAATACCGCTTTAACCATCATAAAAGAATTATGCAAAAGCATATTAAATTGAATTATCTAACATGGCAGTAAATTCGTACATGGTGGAACTCATTAAATTATGCGTTGTGTCGCCGGTAACCCTCCACTTTTTTATCTTTAGAGCGAATTCTGTAAAGGAATATTAATTAACATATTAACATAATACTACTCCATTAATTGCACCATTTTAACTTTAAAAATATATCATTTATTAACAACATAGGTCACTTAATTACTCAATTACAACAATTATTTCTCTTGTTCGCGCCGGAGAGAGACAATATAAGGTTAAAAATACCTAAAATGTATTTAAAACCTTCCACAATATTTAATGGGAATATATCTTCACTTTCGGCTTTGGGCATAGACCACAATTCTTGCATCAGCATCATACAGGCATAAACTGTACGTGTTTGGCTCCAACTCGTACTGCAATTGATCTAACCATTCTTTTGGAATCTCTACGGAACACTCTACAACACTTGCGTAGCACTTCTCTATTGTATCTCTCTACTGTGCGGTCTGGTGGAAACACTCAGGACTTGCCATGGTATTCTGACCTCTTGCTTCGGACTTTACCAACTACTTCATCACTTCATGACTGCTCTCTCAACTCCCTTACTTAACTCACCTCAACTGACTGCACATCCTCGTAGAAGTCGTGTCCTTTTTGCCTGAGATCTGACACACCTACTTTTTCCTCTGATTAGCCAACCTTGGTCACTTTGGCCAGACATCTTCCATAATTTGTTATACTTTTTACCCAATGGCGTTGCTTCACCTTATCCATAGAGTCCTGTAACCCACCTGTCCGATGCTCCTAAATTTATTGTCTGCTGACTTTTGGTTCAGTGTATTGTAAAAACTAGCGTTAAAGATATTGACTGACGTTTCAGACACAATAAATAGCGTACATAAAGCTGTCTCACATTAAACTGATGTGAGATCGATTTCTGGTCTCACAGTATTCAATAATGTTTTTGTCTGATCCTAATTTTGCATTACGTGAGGGATATGCATAAGTCACCCATGGATTTATCTGCAGCAGCTCCCCCTGGTGTTGGGATTTTGAACAATGTGTTTTTCATGCTATGAAAAATCCCCCACCACGGTGAATATTGATCTGCAATATCGCGTTTTACTTTTGCTTCGAATCACCCTATATATCTTTTGAATCACCCTATATATATATATATATATATATATATATATATATATATATATATATATATATATATATATATATATATATATATATATATATATATATATATACTTTTTTCGGCTTAACATCAATGTCGCCTGTTCCAGATTTGTTACCATTAAACAAGGAAATATTCGCAATCAAATTAACGTTCGATGCTTTATTCGTATTTTCGCAGATTGTACTAACACCAGGTGAAATCTTATTAATTTGAACATTTTTTGGTATCCTCACTTCATTTATATCAAATATAACATTAACAAAATTTAGTATTTCAGTTCCTATAACAATGTCTGCATGCAATACATCTTTTGATACTACATAAAACGTTTGCTCAAAACAGTCGCCATTTCTGTATTT
Source organism: Amaurobius ferox (assembly GCA_951213105.1). Lineage (NCBI taxonomy): Eukaryota > Metazoa > Arthropoda > Arachnida > Araneae > Amaurobiidae > Amaurobius > Amaurobius ferox. The sequence continues at coordinate 126,254,543 of OX578139.1, forward strand.
CAATCATTCGCTGAAATGAGCCATCTTTTGTCATTTCTATTCCAGATATCCATAGATTGTCATTTACAAATTTAGGCGAACCGATTTTTTGATAAATATCTTCACATATGATATTCTCATTGCTTCCAGTGTCAAATTACGCCACGAGTACATTCATGTGCCAAGATTGTATTTACAAAATGAAAATCATTTCAATTTTTCAATTCTATCGGGACAGATACTTGACTTATGCCTCAATTTAACGCAAGTAAAACACTTGATCATTTCACTATTAGTAGAACAAGGATTAAACTTGTGACCTCGCTCTCCAAAACGGAAGCATTCAATATCTACATTCTTATATCCTGGGACTCCAAAATCTATATGTTTCTCCATAACATCTCTCTTAGAGAAATTTTGATTGTCTACATATTTTTCATGATTTGGTACATAATCTACTCTCTTAACGAATATTTCGGTCCGTTCGATCTATTTTTTTCCAAAACATTAAGCAATTCCAAAACTTTAGAATCTTCTGACTCATTTTGTCGATAAAAGTCTAAGGCTAAATCATTAGGTATATTTTTCATAATATCGTGTATAACGAACTACCATATGAATCTGGATCTATTTCAAGAGATTCTAATCCTCTAATTTAGATTTTACATTGATCCTACGGCCCCCCAAAACTGTGGGACTGTACTTGTAAAGAGAACCACGCTGAATGTGTCTTGGGTAGATTTCATTTATTCAACACGCCATTACAATCTCAAATCCAACTTGAAACATCCATATTTTATCAGAACACACACTAATGATGCCAACTACCAACTTTTCTATTGAGTAATACCGGAGAAACAATTAAAAAGGGCTACTTTGTGGTAGAATACCTTCATTGGCGAATATCACCACGCTTGGAAATATGCCGAAGGGAATTTTATATATATATATATATATATATATATATATATATATATATATATATATATATATATATATATATATATATATATATATATATATATATATATATATATATATATATATGTATATATATTATTTTAAAGGGATTACATTAAATATTTTAATAGAAACTTTAAAGAACAATATGACTTAGAAGATATTTACACATATTTTGATTCTCCCGGCCGTTTAAATAGTTGCTCAAGTCCTTTAGATGAGTCGAACGGCCTGGGTTTTCAACATATTTTTATTCACGAGTAATCACAGGTATATCTGCTTATATAAATACAATTGAAAATATTTCTGTCTGTCTTTTTGTTTTTCTGTCTGTCTGTCTGTATGTTTGCCTCATCATCATGGGAGAACGGCTGAAACGAATTTGATAAAATTTTGTTGGTAGCCTTAAAATAGTCCCACTTTAAATTTAGTTCATATTTCGAGTTTCCAACATCAGGGGTTGTCGAGATAATAATGAAACACGAAACTTTCATTTGTCTCATGGTCACGGGAGAGTGGCTGAATCGAATTTAATGAGATTTTATGGGTAACCTTGACATAGCTCCACTTAAAATTTAGTCCCTGTTTGGAGTTTCTAAGACCAGGGGATTTCGAGATATTAATGAAAAGCGAAACTTTTTCTTATGAGATCTGCTCTCTAACTTTCTGGAACCTCCAAACAAAAAATATTGGAAATTGCTGGTTTAAAACATGAAAGTGAAATAAAACTCTAACACTGAGTTTTGTGGGAGTTTATTGCGCTTTTAGTCAATTTTGAAAATCGCAGGTTGGATACATGAATTTAAATGGAAACTATATCACCACGGTTTACCTTTCACAGGCTCTTGCTCAACAATGAAAATTATTAAGAGATAAAAATTGTTATTTAATTATCTGCATTTTATGAGTTAGATCCTTTCATATATCATTTTGCTCAGCAACGCAATTAAATCAAATGTGTTTGTTAAATTGTATTATTTATTTTTCGATTTGAATGATAAATAAATGGATATAAACATATATCTTATAAATGAACGGTGTGATTATTCTTTTAATTATATTAATTGGGGACTGCGTCACATTTATTTCTTTTGGAAAACTGTTTTCAAACTTATATATTGTGTTTAGTCAATAAACTCACATATTGTGTTTAGCCAATAAGCTTATTTAGCCGATTGTTAAAACAGAATAAGAGTAGAATAGGTATATCTTCCAATACAATTTTAGTATTTTCATTTAGTATATACAAACGGGATCAGGATGTTTTATTCTTCAGATCAGCAAATTCAGATCTACGAATTTGGAGGGATATCGCTAACTTGGCAACTTTGGTTAAACGTTGACAAATTGAAGGAAATGTCGCCAAATTGATAAAAACGACGCTAAATCAATGAAATTAATTTTGTTTTGTTAGAAGAGAGTACTGAAATAAAGTTTTGGTAGCAGTTGTCTGTCATTCCAACCGTCATACTTAGTAACAAACTTAGCGAATTTTTTAAATTTCGCCAAATTGATAAAAATGTTTTTAAATCCATAAAAATATCTTGAAATTGTGCTAAATAAATGAAATTAAATGTGTTTTGTTAAGGGATAATATTGAGGTTATGCTTCGTAAATTTATCGCCCACTGGGCCTATCACTTCTACAGTCCCATTTGGCGATAACTTTGGCGGTTATTAAATGTCGCTAAATTGACAAAAATGTCTCCAAATTGATAAAATAACGCTAAATTTATCAAAATGACACTGAATCGATGAAAATGCAGTATTTTGCATAATTAGGTACGGTTTTCTAGATAATCTCTGTCGTTTCTTGAGAACTAAATAATATTTTTTTCTAAATTTATTTACAAACTGGACCAGGGTGCTTTTTTCTTCAGATTTGCCTTTGAAGATAATTTTGTTTATCGAGCCCAGAGACTCTTATACATTTTTAGAAGAATTAAATTCATTATTTTAATAGAATATTTTGAATAATAAAGTCATTTAGACTACTGTAGGAATATACACATAATTTGGGAATGTTAAGTTTCTTTATATTATATTTTCTGTACGAAGAACGAGTATACTAATAATTTAATTATAAATGTAAATAAATTGCGCGATTTCGATTTTAAATTTCTGTCCGCCGGCATACAGATTGATATGCAAAATATGTGTTGTTATTCAATAGCAGGATCTTTCACCGATACATAATTTATTAAAATATCTAAAATAGCAATATCAAAAGAATGCTACCGATATTTGAACATATTTTATTTCACGAGTGGCTCTGTGTATATCTGCTTGTTTGATTATAAATATAAACATATTGCGGGATTCCGCTTTTAAATTTCTCTCCGGCATACAGAATTCTATGCGGAATGTATGTTGTTAATCAATAGCAAGACCTTTCACAGTTTTCTCATGTTCTTTCAGTGCCTTCCCGAACTTTCTGTTCAGACGGCTTTAACAAGATTCTGTCAAAGATTAAGGATAAAAAAATACGTAAAGAAAATAACTTCTTTTTGGCCCATTGTCTAATGAATGCGGGCCTAAAAATAGATCTGGAACGTCTGTTTCGTTTTTCTTTCCTTTCCAGTAACTCTTGATGAGAAGAAATAGGGATCGATATATGTGAGATGACACAAATATAACTGCTTTGTGAAATCAGACCAATTTACGTGTACACTGAGCTGTTGTTTTTAGAATCACGTTTTTTATTAGAAAAAGTAATCATGACTAGTATGAATTCATATTTAAAGTATGAATTTATTCACAAGTATTCATATTTAAAGTATGAATTCATATATAAAGTACGAATTAAAATATAAGTATTCATATTTAAAGTGTGAATTCATTCATAAGTATTCATATTTGAAGTATGAATTTATTCAGAAGTATTCATGTTTAAAGTATGAATTCATTCATAAGTATTCATAATTAAACTATGAATGTATTCATGCGTATTCATATTTAAAGTATAAATTCATTCATAAGTATTCATATTAAAAGTATGTATTTATTCATAAGTATTCATATTTAATGGATGAATTCTTATTAAAAGAAAATGGTTCTTAATTACTCTTATTCAGGAACCATATTTGTTTAGAAAAATCTGATGTGGGCATTGCATGACTTTCCCTGCAGACTTATATCCACGTTCTCTTAATTTTAATTATATTTAATTCACTTTTAATTCAATTTTCGTTCTCGATTGGTAACTGGACTTATTTTCAAAGGTGGCGTAGAGAAAATACGAAAAAACTAAAATATCTCGAGAACGACTAGTCCTAGTGTAATGGGGTTGGTCTTATTATTTTCTTCGTTAAAAATTACGTATAAAACAAGCATTTAATGGATATATTTAAGCATACGTAGTTTTTACTTTAGATTTCGACTATTTTTGCCGGTCATTTCGCAAAGAAAGGCAGGTTATTTTTTTCCGAAGCGCACCAAAATCTAATCAGCATGTAGATAGAATACAGGATTTTGCGGGCCATTTCGCAAAAATAGGCGGGTTCTTTTATCCCAAATCCTATCCAAAACTAATCAGCACCAGATTCGCCCACAAGTGACTTACCTACCAAATTTTTTGAAATTCGGTCGAAATAGTTTTTTAGTTAGAGTAGATACAAAATTTGCACAGACAGACATACAAACACACAGACACACACACAGACGTCACGCTAAAAATAGTTTTATCGTATTCTAGAGGTCTTGAAACGAGTAGATCCGTCGAAAACTCGAGTTACGATTTTCGACATGATTCCAATACTTTCTCTATACATTGCCATGTATTGCAGGAAAAGTAAAAATATGATGTGAGCAGCACATGACTTTCTCTGCAGACTCAAATTCATATTTTCTTTAATTCTTTAATAATTCATTAGATTGAGTTTAATTGGACCAAATAACATTAAATTTGAATTTTTAATTCAATTTTTGTTTTTATTTGGTAAATTGGACATTCTTCCGAAAGCGGCGTAACAGAAATGCAAGAAATCTCAAATATCTTAAGAACGGTTAGTCCTAAAGTATAATGGAGTGTGTTATATTATTTTCTTCTTCAAAAATTGAGTATAAAACAAAAATTTAATTGATACATTTGAGCATACACTACTTAGTCTTTTTTAACACTTTACAACATAGTTGAAAAGTGTTTATGACTTTGTTCATTCTGTCTGTCTGTCTGTCTGCCTGTCCGTTAGCACGATAACTGCCGTAAAATAGACTTCATCAAAATGAAATTTTAGTATGTTGTTCAGACTGTCTGTGGGACCTACGGGAATATAAATAAATAATATCACACAATTAGTTTTTTATTGAACCCGTGTTGAAAAAATGAAATACATTGAACCCTATAGGACCTAATTTTTCAAACATTTTTTAAGCAAATTTTAAATTCACAAATTGCTTCGAAATTTTTAAGAAATATTCACATTATCCCATAAAATATATATAAAAAATTTCAGTAAAATATGTTAAGTAGTTTTTTAATTAAAATTTATTTAATATAGGGAAAAAAACAAATTCAATTAAATTCTGACTTTTGGCATATCCTCCAGAAAGAAAACAAAGATATATTATATAATAAATATCTTTGCAAGATTTTACTCGTTCTGTATATGAGAAAGGCATCACATTTTAAAATGAATTTGGTAGATAACAATTTTTCAATTTTTTTTTTTAATTTTATATAACTCTTCATGATATAATTATTTGATGGCATTTTAATGCACTTTCCTACGTCTTAGAGAGTTAAAATTTGGTACACAGCTTAAATTTGTTGAACATTTTATTCTACTAAAATTTGGTGGATCTTTAAATGTAGATCATACATTTTTCTCGAAATGGCCTGCAAATAATCCCCGTTCACTTCTATAAATCATTGTTCTAATATTGTTAAAAATTCTGATGTGGGCAGCACATGTCTTTCCCTGCAGACTCATATCCATGTTCTCTTTATTTCTTCAATAATAATTTGAGTTTATCTGCACAAAATAACAGCCATAAGTATTTTAAATGACATTGAATTTCCACGTTAAACTTAAATTTGGTACTCATTTGATAGCTGGACTTATTGTCAAAGGTGGCGTAGCGAAAACGCGAAAAAACTGGAATATCTCAAGAACGGCTAGTCTTAGAGTAATGGAATTAGTCTTATTCTTTTTGTTGTCAAAAATCACGTATAAAATAGGAATTTAATTGATGTAATTGAGCACACGCAGTCCTTTATTTTTATATTTAATGATTTTTGTGGGTCATTTCGCAAAAATAGCCCGTTCCTTTTTCCTGAATCGTGCTAGAATAACCTACAAATGATTTATGTACCAAATTTTAATTAATTTGGTATATAAATCACTATTAAATTTGTTCCATTAGTTTTTAGCTAGAGTGGATAAAGGCAATTTCTTCCGGCCATTTCGCAAAGAAGGCAGATTTTTTTATTACGAATGGTACTGTAATCTAATGTACATCAGGATTTCCCAGAAAAAAACATACCTACCAAATTTTAGGAAATTCGGTCCTTTAGTTTTTCAATTAGAGTGGATGTAATATCCTCACAGCCACACAGAAACATATACAGATACACTCTTACATAGACGTCTTCCTAAAAATTGTTTTTTCGTGTTCTAGAAGTCCCAAAACGTGTAGATCCTTCGAAAATTCGAGTTCCGATCTTCGGCACGATTCCAATACTTTGAATACATACACACACGCACACACACACATATATATTATCTGCGTATTATTTCTGTATTTAAATTCCGTGCCTATGCAATTACAATAGTTGTGATTTTAAATGATCCCTAAACTTTTATTATTACTTCAACGAAGCCTGATTTTAACTTATGCAGAATGCAAATATCTGAAGCGATTGTAAGGTGAGTTACATAAGAATTGCTGAATTTTTTTCACACAAAATTATTTAGTCTGGAATACAAGTTATATGAATGAAATATTCATTGATTTTGCATAGAGAATTAGATGATTTATATTTCGATACAGTTTTAAATATCTGAGTATAATAAATTACTGTAGTACTGTGATAATGTAAAAGATATCACCACTGAATGTATCACATTATAAAATTTTTTAATCGTAATTGCATTTCAGTTGGAAAGTGTTTCATAATCAATGCTTATGCATGATTAATCTTTCTTGTTTTTAGATTTTGGCTGGCCATTTCGTAAAAAAGGCAGGTTGCTCTTTTCCGAATCGCATCAAAATTAAGTCATCATCACCAGAGTATCCCACAAGTAACTTATCTACCAAATTTTGTGAAATTTGGTCAATTAGTATTTAAGCTAGGATGGATACATAACATTTTTGCGGGCCATTTCGTAAAAAAAGGCGGGTTCATCTTTTCCGAATTGTGCCAAATTCTAATCAGCACCAGAGTATCTAACAAGTAACTTATCTACCAATTTTTGTGAAATTTGGTGAATTAGTATTTTAGCTAGAGCGGATAAATAAAATTTTACGGGCCATATCGCAAAAAAAAGACGAGTTGTTAGGTTTTTACGAATCGTACAAAAACTAATCAGCACCAGGGTCACATCTAAGTGACTTACCTTCCAGATTTTATGAAATTCGGTCCATTGGTTGTTGAGTTAGAGTGGATACATTCATTGCTCTGACAGACAGACAGACACACAGACAGACACACACAGACGTCACGCTAAAAATGGTTTTTTCGTATCCTAGAGGTCTTGAAACTTGTAGATCCGTCGAAAACTCGAGTTGTGATTTTCGGCATGATTCCAATACGTTCCCTATACATTACCATGTATTGCAGGGAATGCAAAAAACGGGTCAGAAGGTGGGAACGAAAAACTTGGTAAATATACGATGCATATACTGGTAGCTATACGAACAATATTTTCATTTTAAGATTTTTTAAAGATAATATATAAATTATAAAATTAACGTTTCATAACGGAAAAAATTGAACAATTTTCGAAAATTAGTTTCTTGTATTACTGTAAGATTACAAATACTATATTTTAAATTTTAATTTAGTCATTAAGATATTAATGAGAATAATAAGGGATTGATCTTATAATATGCTTGAAATATGAAATATAGGTTGCAGTTGATGTCCAAATGTCCTTTATGTCCCTGGTGGGGGCTTTGGGAAGGTTCTCAGAGACTTTACCATTCCCTCCATTTTGTGCACTCCTTTAAAAAAAATGCAAATCCAGCTTCTAGATCGATATTCACAAACATTGTGCAAAGATTTAGCCTCATAAATAGATCATCAGGGGGGTTCTGCAGGGTCTTAGAATACATACAAAAGCATTTTTTGTGCCTCCTTGGATTAAATAAAAAATCTATCTAGCTACATGTGCAAATATTCACCCTTCTACTTAACCAGTGGGATTTCTGGAAGACGTAGAAATACTATTCGAGATCCATTTTTTCTCTGCTTCCGAGAAAGAAGATAAATTGAAAACCCGGCTCCATTATAGTTTCTTTACTGTACTCTATAGCACTATCAGTGTGCAACAATTCTGCCTTCTTTGTTACTTGGAGGATAAAGGGGGGAGGCGGTCTGGGAGGACAAAAATTCATTATACATGGCGACAATTTTACACAGTACAATATTAAAACTTAGTTGACATCATTTTCCTTAACATTTGCAGCATTTTTAAATGAAAGTATCATTAAAACATCCATTCAACCAGCTACAAGGTTCACTATATGAACTTTTTATTAGATTTTTAAAACTTGTCAAAAATAGTATTAAACAAAATACAAGTAATGCTTTTCCATTAGCTTAATATTTGAAAGTTTTATTGTATGGTTTAGTGTTTAGTTGTTGAGATCCAGACCGTCCGACCTACCAGAAAGGTGTAAGGTAACTGTATGAACGGCCGGGAAGTGCCACCCAATTTAGACCGGAACCCAGTGGGGGAGGCATCCACAGGGACCGTACCCTCCTTCCCCTACCACCAACCTCTCGGAAGGACTTACGGACCCACATGTTTAACGTGATCGTACTCCGCATGAACACGGCGGCATTTTGTGGTAGCGTGCAAATCTAGCGCGCAAACCACGGGGATACCGCACCCGAGATGGCCAACAGCACGCGGTGTTCCGAGGTGGTCACCCACCAAGTACTAACCGCGCCCGATGCTGCTTGACTTCGGTGATCTAACGAGAACCGGTGTTTTCAGCACGGTACGGCCGTTGGCCTTAGTGTTTAGTTGTGCTTAAGTTACTTAAATGTAATGGAACCGTACACATGGAGAGAGCTAAGAATGCATCTGATTAATTACAAACGAATTTTATCTCAAAATTTTTAAACATTTACAATAATGAAAAGATATACATGTTTTGTTTCATTGCATAAACTCATTTAAATCAAGAATTATACGATTTACTATTTTTAGAAATATTTTTGATAGGTCTTCTTAGACATCTTTGATAAGTCTTCTATATCTCGATTAATTCAAAGATTTATATATATATATATGGCATGTATAGCTCTGTCACTTTTGTACCGATATAGATTTTTGCATAGATATGCCACTTTGATATATGACTTTCATAAATATATCATGTAAATGTCTATCATCATAGCGAATGTTCATTTGAGCCTAAATTGTCTGTAAACATCTACGATGCTAAGGCCAACAATAGCATATTCTTTTGTTTAGCATGTTGAATATTCAACTGCAAATTTATAACAAGAAAGATCAATCATGCATAAGCATTGATTATGAAACACTTTCCAACTGAAATGCAATTTCATTTAAAAATTTCTAAAATGTGATACAGTCAGTGGTAATATCTTTTACATTATCACAGTACTACAGTAATTTATTATACTTAAATATTTAAAATTGTATCGAATATAAATCTCCTGATTGTCTATGCAAGTCATTTTTACAGCAGTTATCGTGCTAACGGACAGACAGACAGACAGACAGACAGACAGACAGAAGAACAAAGTCATAAACACTTTTCAACTATGTTGTAAAGTGTTAAAAACAGTTTTTAAGTGTGAAACACAAATTCTTTACTTGAAACAATATTTCCCTAACCTTACATTTTGATTTATGTTATTTTACTAAACAATACTTTTAGCCAGAACTATTTTATATAGAAGTTTATATAAATTGAAATATTATTCTCAAGATTTTTTTTTTTTTTTAGTTTTCCAAGTTGGCGAGTTATTTAAATAAGTGAGGTCATGTTTCTTGAATGCACTGAAGAAGAATTATATTTTTAGCTTTCAAAACCAATCGAAACTCTGATTTTTAACACTTTACACAAAGTTGAAAAGTGTTTATGACTTTGTTCATTCTGTCTTCTGTCTGTCTGTCTGTCCGTTAGCACGATAACTGCCGTAAAAATGACTTAATCAAAATGAAATTTTAGTATGTTGTTCAGACGGTCTGTAGAACCTATGGCAATATAAATGAAAAATATCACCCAATTAGTTTTGGATTGAACCCGGGTCGAAAAAATGAAATACATTGAGCCCTATGGGACCTAATTTTTCAAACGTTTTTTAAGCGGATTTAAAATTCACAAATTGCTTCGAAAATTTTAGGTAATATTCAAATTGCTCCATAAAATATATAAAAAAAAATTCAGCGAAATATATTCAGTAGTTTTTAAAATAAAAATTAAAATAATAATTACACCTCTTATATGAGAGGATCACGTGACCATGATATGAAACGATCACATGACCCACTTCAAAATGACATATGGCATCCATCTTGTTTCAAAATCGTGATTTTTTTAAGTTCTTTTTAATTCATATTGAGTGTTGTATCCGTCCTAAAACTACTTTATTTTCGCTTAAATTCTGTGCATATACATACTGAAACAACGCAATGACAATATATTTGAGTTTAAATGCTCATCTAAATTTGATTATTTCTACAACTAAGCCTATTTTTCACCTATGTAAAATGTAAACAGCAAAATATATAGAATGAGTTGTATTAGAATTCCTGTATTTTTTTAACACAAAATAATTTAGTCCATGGAGTCTGCATGGCTGATATGAATGAAATATTAATTGATTTCATAAAGAGAAGGACGATTTTTTTCGATGAAGTTTCAAGCATAGAGTTTAATTTTTTGTAGCGCCATGGTCTTAATTTTTAAATAAAATAAATTATTGTAGTATTGTGATGAATGATATGAATGGGAAATTAATTATGAATGAAATGCTGCTTTTATTGAGAGATCCAGGCGTGTTATTTTTTCTATGACGTCATTTGAATTAATTTCAGTTGTTTTCGATGAAGTTTTCAAATATAATAAATTATCGTAGTATTATGATAATTCTAAAACTATTACCGAGGAATGTATAACATTTTAGAGATGTTTAAACCAGGCAATTTATATTTCAATGCCGTCATTTGAATGAAGTTCATTTTTTTCGATGAAGGTTTGAGTTTTCAAATATAATATATTAATGCAGTATTGTGATAAATTTCAAAATATTACCGAGGAATGTATTGCATTTTAGACCTGTTTAAATAAAATTGCATTGAAGTTGGAAAGTGTTTCATAATCAATGCTTTAAGCATGATTGATCTTTCTTGTTATAAACTTAATTTGGATGAAATATTAAGTTGGTATTATTTACAAATGTTATTTTATTACACAATAATACTAGTTTATCCTGTACTAAAAGTCATGCGTTGTCTACATTAGACTTTTTTTATTTTACGAAAGAAAAAGGAACTGCAATGGATTATGTCACGAATCTTCAAAAATTTTCTCCTAAAATCAATGGCAACATTAAAAATATCTGCAACATGCAGATCACCAAATCGCGTGCAGTGAGGATTTCGCTGTTTTTGAAAGTTTTCAGATTATAGTCTCATAATCGCTGATCAACTAAAGCCGTCGTATATGAAATGATGAATGCATCCAACTTTATAATAAATACTCATATATCATAGTAAACAAGTGTTGGTAAAGTAGTGATTAATCATGCTATCAAACTATTTAAGAGAAATTGTTTAAAATGATGATGCTTAAAATGATTTTAATTGTCAAAAATTAGATGATGGTATTTAGTTTTATAATAACGAGTTTCCCTAATGCAGATATATCGTTTATTTAGGAACAAAAACTTTTGTTCTTTTGATAATTCAATCTATTATTTATATTACAAAAGACAAATGAGTATTAGTATTTGAAAGAAGCTACTTATTTTAACGAAAAGCAAAATATGTAGAATGAGTTGCATTAGAAATGCTGTATTTCTTTAACACAAAATTAATTAGTCCAAGTTTTAAGCATGGAGTTTAATTACTTGTAGCTCCATGGTCTTAATTTTTAAATAAAATAAATCATTATAGTATTGTGATGAATGAAATGAATGGGAAAATGTTATGAATGAAATGCTGAGAGCCAGGCGTGTTATTTTTTCTATGACGTCATTTGAATGAAGTTCAGTTGTTTTCGATGAAGTTTTCAAATATAATAAATTATCGTAGTATTATGATATTTTTAAAAATATTACCGAGGAATGTATCGCATTTTAGAGATGTTTAAGCCAGGCAATTTATATTTCAATGCCGTCATTTGAATGAAGTTCATTTTTTCGATGAAGGTTTAAGTTTTCAAATATAATATATTAATGTAGTATTGTGATAAGTTTTAAAATATTACCGAAGAATGTATTGCATTTTACACTTGTTTAAATAAAATTGCATTGAAGTTGGAAAGTGTTTCATAATCAATGCTTTAAGCATGATTGATCTTTCTTGTTTAAAATTTTATGTTAACATCTTATCAATCGTCTTTAAGGCATAATTAACACATATGATTCACCCTAAACACATAAAGAAAAATAATCATTTCAGTAGTTTAATGGGCAAAATTATGTTTAGATAACACGTGATTGGTTGTTAAATACCCGCTCTTGGCATACTGTTTTTACAGTGACTCCAAAATAACTGGACCAAACTTGACGAAAGCGGTTTCCATTCACGGACAATTTTGTCAAACATACTACTTATACTGTATAAAAAGCAGAATAATGGGCAGGTCATTCAGATCACAATTTGCACTTTGATCTAAAAAGTCAAGAAACATATAGAGTTCACTTCTAAGATAGAATGAAACTTCTCTCAAAAACTTAATGTTTAGAGCGCAATCTGGCCAGCTGGACTTCAGTGGTTTAATATTAAGCTAAAAATGTTCTTCAGACAAATTACTATTACATTGAATGGCGGATAAAGTTCACCTCATTCTTCTTTTAAATTCCACTTTATGTATATAGAAGGCTGTTCTTAGTAGCAACCCAATATTAGCAGCCAATATTGAAAATTTTGGACCAATATGTCTAATACTGACAGCCAATATTGGAAATATTGTATCAATATGTCCAATATTGGCAGCCATTATTGGAAATATTTGACCAATATGAAAAATGAATATTTTGACGGAATTGGCCCAGTATTGGCTTAATACCGCGTGTCCGAAAAAGTCCATTAACGCCCACAACATTTTACCAATTCGGACTTTTCGGACACCCTATATATATATATATATATATATATATATATATATATATATATATATATATATATATATATATATATATATATATATATATATATATATATATATATATATTGTATAGCGTTTGTGCTTGGATCTCGTCTGTTTTTCTATTATCGATTCCATACCATTATTTTTGATACTTTTATTTGATTTGATGATTCGAAATTTGTTTTTTCTTTTCATTATATATATATATATATATATATATATATATATATATATATATATATATATATATATATATATATATATATATATATATATATATATATATATATATATATATATATATATATATATATGTATATATATATATATATATATATATATATATATATATACAGGGTCCGAATTGGCATAACATATATCGAGTCCTTGCTAGACAGTTTTGAAGTCTGTGAGGAATTGCGGGTTGTAGAATGTTGTGTGTTTTTGTTGTTTGTTGTGGGTATAGTGTGCCTTCCGAACAGTGATAATTTCTTCATGTGCATCAATATATGTGTTACCAAGTACGATATAGTGTGCCTTCCGAACAGTAATAATTTCTTCATGTGCATCAATATATGTGTTACCAAGTACGATATAGTGTGCCTTCCGAACAGTAATAATTTCTTCATGTGCATCAGTATATGTGTTACCAAGTACGATATAGTGTGAATTCCGAACAGTAATAATTTCTTCATGTGCATCAATATATGTGTTACCAAGTACAATATGGTGTATCTTCTGAACAGTGAGTTCCTTCAGTTTAGTGACATGTCGGTTGTAATGCACCGATGTATGTATGCCAATGTGACAATATTGTATTTCCGTGATGGGGATATAATTCCAATGTGACAATATTGTATTTTACGTGCTGATGATATAATTCCATGTGACATAATTCCAATGTGACAATATTGAATTTTTCGTGCTGGTGATATACTTCTAATCTTACAATATTGTGTTTTCCTTGAGGGTCATACTCATTCATGTAGCAGTTGTGTGTGCAGTGCTTCAGATCAACATTTCCACAGTGGACGCAATGTGTGCACATATGTGTTCAGTGCAATGTTTACCGTGTGTTGAGTTTTTCTCTCTGCAAGGGGGGATATCATGTAACACAATATTTGTATTACATGTTTCCACCCCAATTACAAATGCCAACCAAAATAATGAACTATCTAAATGCTGCAGAGGGAGCCAATGACAACAAATTCATACATAAACAGTGGTCATCCCCGTCTGCAGCAACAGCGAATGGTAGATGTGGTAGGGAATGAATGGGGGAAAGAAAAAAGCGCCCCAAAGCCGTATTCAAAAAACTTCAGTCGACTTAAAACTTTCGAACGAGTCAGCATCATGTCTTGATTTTGTGAAAAGTGTCTATAGAATGTGAGCAATAAAATGGTAGCTTGTGCAAATATGAGATGTGCAACAGTGTGCAGACATCATTGAGATTGCACGAATACGTACGTAACAAAGAGTAGAGGTAAACCAAATTTCAATTGTCACTAATTAGCACGGAAGGCACACCTTTAACGATTATTAAAATAATGAACTACCAGTTCGTTTGAGTAGATCATATGAACGAGTTCGTAGATATTGAACAACAGGAACTAATTTTTTATCGATTGCTTAAGGGAAGCTGTTTTAAGAAATTTAAGTCAAAGTTATTATGTGTGTAATTATATGTATTAATGTAATATTGTCAGTGTTATGTGTCTTTTAACAATAGATTTAATTATAGTATAATTACTCAAGATACAATGGATGTCTATTAAGTAAAAAATTAAAATAAATTGATCAATTAAGCAAGTGTATTTCTTTATGTTTTGTGTGTTCGTATCTCGAGCTTGAGAACCGGGAGCTTACATGTTCCACCCTTAGTGGCGGCATCATAGGTAAGTTCTAGAATAATACTTTTTTGATTAGAATAAGTTTACCTTATGACAGTGGGCGTTAAAGGACTTTTTCTGATACCATGCATATTGGGACAATATTACTACTATTTTGGCGTTACATTGGTCCTATTCCCAATGTAACACCAATATTGGCGTAATATTATGGTGAGAACATTCAGCCAAATTGAAGGCCAATGTAACCCCCATATTTGCCCAATAATGGGATTACATGAGAAATATTTCCAATGTAATGCCAAGATATACAATATTGGTCCAATAATGGACCAATAATAAATGCTACTAGGACGTATTACCAAAATAAATAAAACTTAAATACTATAGTACAGCATGTATAATGTACTCAACCGATATAACCGTAAGTACTGTACAGTCTACAGTTGTTGCATTGAGTTGAATGTAACTACATATTTTAAAGAACTCGTCAAAATATTGTGTCTGTAAGACGAATACATATTTCAATTTTTACTTTTGTACCTTATAAAGTTTAGCATTTTTCACAATATGTAACATTATATGTTACACTTATGTAACATCAAGCGATAAATTTGGTGAGATCATTCTCGTGGACCTAGCTCGTTCCATTCATGAGAAAAGATACTTTCGGTAATACTTTTGTATCTGAACGCCAATATTCATTTACCTGTTATGAGAATAACTTATTTCTCCGTCCATAACGCTTGGCGAGATTTTGGCGACGAATTTGGCGGAATGTCGCCACTTTGGAGACTTTTTTAAATGTTGCTAAATTAACGAAAATCTCGCGATAGGGATAAAAATGACGCTAAACCAATGAAAATGACGACTAATCAACGAAAATTCAATATCTTGGAAGTAATATAGGTATCTACTATAAGAAAAACCTATGTTTTTACTGTAAAAGTAGTAAATTCATTGCATTATATAAGGAAAGTCATGTGTTGCCCACATCAGATTTTTTTTGTTAACTATCCCGAAGTTTGAGATTCATGCGGCTTGTAATATTAATAGCAGTGATATAGTAATAATTCAAAATATTTTACTGTATAGATATATTCTTTTTGTACTATAATGGATCTATATTACATGTTTTTCGAACAAACTGGAATCCGATATTGAGTTGAAACCCAGACCGTCCGACCTACCAGAAAGGTGTAAGGTAACTGTTTGGACGGTCGGGAAGTGCCACCCAATTTAGACCGGAACCCAGTGGGGGAGGCATCCACAGGGACCGTACCCTCCTTCCCCTACCACCAACCTCTCGGAAGGACTTTCGGACCCACATGTTTAACGTGATCGTACTCCGCATGAACACGGCGGCAGTTTTGGCAGTGGCTGGAATCGAACCCGGGCCTACCGAGTGCAACTCCAGCGCGCTAACCAATGGGCTACCGCGCCCCATCCGATATTGAGTGAGTTTCTTCTATATATTGGCGTTTCATTGGTCATATTCCCAATGTAACATCAATATTGGAGTAATATTGTGGTGAAAACATTCAATCAATATTGGAAGCCAATGTAACCCCTATATTTGCCCAATATTGGGATTACATTGGAAATATTTCCAATGTAATGCCAAGATATACAATATTGGTCAAATATCGGGCCAATGATAAATGCTACTAGGGCGTATTACCAAAATAAATAAAATTTATATCCTATAGTACAGCATGTACAATGTGCGCCGCCGATATAACCGGAAGTACTGTACAGTCTTCAGTTGCTGCATTGAGTTCAATGCAACTACATATTTTAAAGAACTCGTAAAAATATTGTGTCTGTAAGACTAATATATACTTCAATTGATACTTTTGTACGTTATAAAGTTTTGCATTTTTCACAATATATGGATTGAATCACATTTTTTTTGTTCACTATCCCGAAGTTTGCGATTCATGCGGCTTGTATTATCAATAGTAATGATATATAGTAATAAGTCAAAATATTTTACTGTTTAGGTATATTCTTTTTGTACTATAATGGATCTATATTAAACGTTTATCGCACAAACTAGATTCCGAAATTGAGTGAGTTTCTTCTATAAAATTTTTCCGTTTATTTTAGTTTTAAAGAATTATTCAAAATTTCAACCCCCGGGGGAGGGGGGGGGGGAAGGATCAGAAAATGATTTGACTATTTTGGTAAGAAATGTATGCATCACATGTGGGCCATAAAGAAGCTATTGGAATTAGAATAATTGAAATTAGAAAAGAGCAAAAACAGCGATATTTTTAAATTGAAATTAGAAAATATATTTTTCGGCCTAACCTAATGATACTATATAGCAGTAGTTACCACAGTGGTGTCATGCTGTATGCAATGTCTGTTACCGTTACAAAGCTAATGGCGTGCAAAAGGTTAATTGTTTGCTAAAATGCCATTTTTTACAACACAAATAGGGAAGAAATGCAAGATATTATGTCACGATACCCCAGGAACTTTCAATGCAAAGTTTCAAAATCGATGCAAACTTTAATCGACGCTGTGACGCACAGATTACCAAATTGCGTGCAGTGAGGAGATATCACTATATATATATTTTTTTTAATTTCCATGTTATTGTCCTATAAACGTTAATTAACGAGAACCGTCTAATCTAAAATAGTAGATGCCTATAAAATACAAATGATTTGCGATTTTATATAATGATCAAATATGCAGTGCTGAAAATTAATCAGTGTAACAAGGGGATTTATATGTAAATAAAATGTCAAGAAGGATGATGTTAAATATATATATTAAGAATCACTTTAGTAATGAAGATTTGAATATTATTCGAAATGTCGTAAAACTGGGTTAAATGAAAGTGTATTTAATCAGTGGTGTATTCCTAAGGAAGTTATAACTTTGATTAACTACATATAGTTGTCTAAGTTTTTGATGCCAATAAAATCTATGGGTGGTGTATATATGGCAGAACAGAAACACAGTGTAATGAAAAATGTAAACATTTTTTACGCTTATATCTCCAAACGTTAGAGATAAAAATACAAACAATGCGTGCTTGTTCAGGGGGAAATATGATTCTATAGTAGAATTTATAAAAATAATTTTAATATTTTTAATAATAACTATGTGTTTTGAAATACGTATCTAAAATTTTAGTGTCTTTAAAGTACTGTTTTAGTCACTTTGTTTGCTAAATTTCACTTGAAATATTTTATATAAGAGATAGGTAAATAAAATATAGAGGTAATAGGTAATATAAAAATAGCTCTAAAACATTAATGTAAATAATACAGAACAAACGTTTTTAATATGAAATAAAATTTATAGATCAATAATTTGTTTTTATAAAGCCCTTGATATATTTGTTTAATCGCTTTGCCAAGTTTAAGAAGATTGAAAATTCTTCGTTTTCCAAACCTATAAGACTTGTATCTCAAAAACTAAAAGTGTTAACTGTGAACTATAAAATGCAATTTGTAGATACATAAAAGACCTATAAAGATCCATAATTGGAATTTATATCGAATTCTAAGTTTTTGAATTTTGAACTAATTAAAATTGTTTTAATTTCGATATTTAAATATTAAACTGTTTTAAAATAGTTTTAATTTTGATTAAATATTTTAAATTTTTAAATGTCTAAAAAATACAAACCATGCATAAATAATGTTATTCGCGGCGCAAATCCAATTTGGTTCAATGGGACTGGAGCCAATGCAAAATGAAATAATTCGAAGAAGAATATGTGAATTTGCAAAATGAAATAAGTCGAAGATCAGAATATATATTCAGCATATATTTATTACTGTCAAATAAAATTCTTAAACGCAAAATATAAAGACAAAAGATTAGAAAATCATGAAAAGCCAAAATTAAAAATTTCAAAATAATATAAAACTACTGTTCGGAAGAATCATAAAAATTTCTATTAGGATATATATGATATAATCTAGTGTTATTGCTCCCTTTGCTTGTTAGCCAACAGCATATCAACGAGATTTCAGTTTGGAAATAAATATTTGTATTCCATAACTTTAATGATAGACCATATAGTTTAATCAATAAACTTGCTATATGTTCGACAAAAATGCCAGATTTTTTCTTCATAATGCAGAAGTTACTCCTACATTTAGAAAAATTGCAGGCTATAATTTTAGAATAAGTTTACAAATGTTCCAAATCTGTGGGTACATTACGACCACAATTAGAGAAGTAATCCCTATAGGCATTTAATCATTTTGTGAACGATAAATTTAATCGTTTACAGAGAGACTCTATTTTAATATTTTAATGATCTCTAAATAGTTCAGATGTTAATTCGTTTGAATCAAGATTTCGCAACATTTTATAACGTCTGAAGTTTAAGTCCTTCAGTCAAGCGTCTATGAATATTAATATTGAAAATTAATATAGATTTTTATATTTTTTATATATTTAATATATATTTTATCTGACATTGCGATCCGAATACACCACTGCATTTAATGCATGTACAATAAATTGGTATATATCGTTAGCTAGTTTAAATTGTAAGAAACTTTAAATATTATATTGCCATCCCTTTTTTGCAAGATAAGTACTTTTTTTACTTAAACAATTATACTCAATCAGTTGAACTTTTCAAAAGCATTTATGAATATTCTTATTATACGTATGCAAGATGCCGGATTTACAGTGAAATACTTTATTTAATTATAATAAAATAGATTTAGAATTAATAGAACTAAAGCATATCAACATAATACATTGCTAGCAATGATCGTCTTCAAACGATTAGTATAAGCTTGTCAAGAACAAGAAAACTCGAAAGAAAATATTTTGTAGCATTTCTTGAATACGTTTCATTTTGTTTAACGATGTACAGCACTTAGCTTCGAAAATAATCATCTTAATCAGATATTGGCTGTTATGCTTTTTCCCTCATCGATGCTATAAGTGTTAAAAGCATCGGGCTTTAAGGTCATTGCAAAGCATCTTAAGGGGTTGGAAATGCTTTTCAATTTTTCTCCACCATTTTTTCAGCATCTGGAGAAATGCCGAAATAACGGCTTCCTAGGTTCCAGCTAATCGATATATAAAGTACCAATTCGTTAGGTTTTGCCAAGATCCATCCATCCAGGTCACCGAATATGATTCTAAAATTTCTGAAAATGCTTTTTGAAAATCACCATTTATACGGCCCTTGGGGTATAATCGAAAATCTGTCTATGTAATGTTCCGCACTGCAGTCGATACTGTAAGTGTGCAACTATTCGGTATTTTATGTCACTGGGAGGGGAGGGGGGTTCGGAAGCTCTAGAATGACATGTTATATGATTATTATACAGATTAAAAACGAGTCAATTAATTTCTATTTCACATTTTCGGTAAATAAAAATTAAACATATGCATTGCATCTTTCACATCAACAATCGATGGCAGAGTGCTTTCCTACTGTTTTCCTTTATTTTAGGTATTGAAAGATGAATACTCTGTAATGACAGTTCATCCGCAATATTGTATTATATCCTGGGAACTTCAGATGCTTCAGATGCCACTAGCTTGTCGTCATAGATTTTGTAGTACTCTATATTGCGTAGTCTATGTCAAGTATCCTTTTTTAGAAAATGAGTAGTGGAAATGAGAAGGGCAAATTTTGACAACACAAAATAATAATGTTCCATTAATTGCGATTTTCGAGACCATTATATCAATCTTTCGTGCTGTTGGAATTTCATTATTAACTTACAATAATTTATCGAGTAGAAGATCGGTTGGAACTTGAATAAAGATTCGTTGCATTTGAAAAATCGCCATACATAGTGTCCCAAAAAGCTGGAAACGCGCTTTAATTCTTTACCTTTTGGAGATAGGCGGTCAATGTAAATTGCAAAAATGTAGAAAGTAAGGTAGGAAATAAGACTACGTTAATCAAATAGACCGCCAATTATTTTTCAAAAAGTTACGCTTTTTAAATTTTTATACGATTCCCTTCGACAAATTTGGCCAATCAGAAAAATTTTATTTTTAATGCAACAAGATCATTAAAGAACCGCATATCTGTAACTTTAAAATCAACTGAATTACGATAAAAGAAAAAATCTGACTTATGCCACTTTTCCGTACCATGTGAAAGGCTGTGTCATCAGTGAAAATAGGGATCATAAACAAATTAGCGATGGAAATCGTTTAGATCAAAAATACGTTAATATGTGTAAATTTTTTTTATTCCAAATGCATCTAAATAAAACATTACACAGACAGAGATCATATAAAGCAGTGGTACTCACTACGCTGAAGTCACAAAAATATCTCCTATGTATTATCATCCAGTTTTATTTTTTTTTGTGATATGTCACAAATTTACATCTCTAATTTGATATATGGTCCCCATTCACAATGTTCAATTTTTAATTACATGTAACTCGCTCAATTTTAAAGATACAGATATGCGGTTTTTTTTATTAATGATCTTACTGCATTAAAAAATTGACGATGGAAATTGTTTAGATCAAAAATTAAAAATAAATCGTCTGCATTTCATTCTTCAGTTTCTTAAAATTATTTTATTATAAACATTTGAAACTGCTAAATTAGAGTTAAAGGAAAGAAAAAACCATTCACAATGTTCAATTTTTAGTTACATATAACTCGCTCAATTTTAAAGATACAGATATGCGAGTTTTTTTATTAATGATCTTGCTGCATTAAAACATTGACGATGGAAATTGTTTAGATCAAAAATTAAAAATAAATCGTCTGCATTTCATTCTTCAGTTTCTTCAAATTATTTTATTATAAACATTTGAAACTGCTAAATTAGAGTTAAAGGAAAGAAAAAATCGTCTGTGTGTTAGTTCTATTCTTCGTTTTGAAAAATTATGTAAAATTTCAAAATCAAATACATACTTGCATTTGTTTACTTATTTATTTTAATTACATCAAACAAAAGTGAAAAGTACTTAAGAATCCGTGATTGCATCGTGAACCTACGCGGAATTCGCAAAATTGTGTCCAATGTATCATCATCCAGTTTTATATTTTTTGTGATATGTCACAAATTTACATTTCTAATTTGATATATCGGTTTTTTAATGAGCTTGTTGCATTAAAAATAAAAATTTTCTGATTGACCAAATTTGTCTAAGGGGGTCGTATAAAAATTTAAAAAGTGTAACTTTTTGAAAATTAATGGGAGAACTATTTCATTAACGTAGTCTTATTTCCTACCTTACTTTCAACATTTTTGCAATTTACATTGTCCACTTATCTCCAACAGTTAAATAATTAAAGTGCGTTTCAATCTTTCTAGGACACCCTGTATATTGTCGTTTCGGAATTTTATTAATTCTCGATTTTGCTGAATTTAAATGTATTTTTATATTTTATATACTATTTTCTGATTTAAGTGTTTTTCTGTATGCGAGAGAACGCACGATTCCTGACATTTCATTTCTCGGCTTTACTTCCGCTTTTAAGAGACCGTTAATTCATGTAGACGTATCAGCTTTTGTTAGGTTTATTTGCCTGCTGTGGGAAATGTGAAAATTTCGGAGTTTGGGGCACTTTATGTGAGCCGTTCCTCTGACAGTTAGAAAAGTGGTACGTGTCGTCGCCTTCCATAGTGGTAATTTTGAAAGTCAGAATTTTGTACTGACGTCACGATGGTAGTGGTTTTTAGGTGAGAGACGCTATATTTCGAGGCAGATGGCATGGAAGAGTAAAATTCGGACCAACGGGCGGTCCTATAAAAATGTGTGCAAATGTATAAATTCAATGAAAATAATTTAATTTAAGACTTCCATCTGCCAATGACATCAAAATAATCACCAAAATAATCACCTAGTATGAGTACTATTGTATATAAAGTTTATATTTCTCTTCGAAAATATTAAGGAACTTGTCTATGGCGCCTTAAGCTAATACCAGCCAGACTAAAAAATAAAGTACTCCAGAACCTACTTAAGATGATGGTTTAATCAATTTGTGAAATGAGAACTGAAAATAGTTCTGAATATTTAAAACATGATAGAGTTATAAGCTTAAAAATATGAAAAAAAGGGTATGAAACTTATTAGAATTCTGAAGTAAACTTTGATATGTTATGTTTATACAATTTACAATTTGATATATATATATATATATATATATATATATATATATATATATATATATATATAGATTAAGAAGTGTAACCAAAAGTATATGTTTGTTGAAAAAATGTTTCGAGAGAAAATACGATGTATGAAATCATATAATATTTAATATCTTGAATTAAGATCATTTAATTTCATTTTTGGAGTAATTTTTAAACACATTGTGTATATGTCTACCTCCTTGCCATGGTTTTGCTTTCCAGCCATTGAGGGGTCTTTGCGCCCCTCACCAGGGAAGAAGAGTCACTGGACAAGTACCAAAAAGTGTTTTACTCTATATTTGATAATTTATGAATTTGCAATTATTGTCACTAGATCACGAGTCGACCGCCCGTTCGGAATGTTACAATTTGGTGTTTATTACAAATGGTTTAAATTTTACAAGTTTCACATGTAGATATATGTTGGCCCGCTTTACAAGCAATCACACTTTTAGGTTTAATTCGTTTGGACAAACCTACGGTTTAATTCGTTTTGGGCAAACCTACGGTTTGTCCAAAACGAATTAAACCCAGTGAGTTTATATTTGAAGATATATATGTACAGTACATCATGTTTCTAAGAAACGGAATTAAACACAATGAGTTATTACACCAGAAAATATTTCTTCCCGGTCGTCCACTTTGTTACTCAAGTCCCCTGGACGAGTCGGACGGCCTGGGGTTTCCACCAGTAAATATTTTCCGATTTAAATAATAACGAAATATATTTATAAATACATTTTTTTTTTATTTGCATTTTTCATTGAATCATATCATTACATCCTTTGGGTTTGTCTCTTAGTCCAACTGTCCCACTATCTGACAAATTTGGCGATTTTTTTTAAATTCCGTCAAATTAATGAAAATGTGGCCGAATTGATAAAATGATACTAAAATAATGAAAATGACTCCTAATTTAAGAAAATTTAGTATTTTGCAACATTAAGTTCAATTTCCTTGATAATTCCCTTCGCTTTGTGAGAATTAAATAATAGTTTTTGTAAATGTGTTTACAAACGGACCAGGATGTTTTTGCTTCTTCAGATCTGCCTGAAGATAATTTTGTATAGCGAGAACAGAGATTCTTACAGATCTTTTAAGGAGAATTAAATTAAATATTTTAATAAAATGTTTAGAATAACAAAGTTATTTAAAGTATTATAGGAATATGCACATAATTCAAATTTTAATTTCTTTATATTATATATTCCGTGCGAAGAACGGGTATACTGCTGATTTGAAATACGCGAAAGTAGAGATAATTCACAAGTAATAACGGCCAACAGTGTCATTCAATTAATGTTTTTTGAAATTCATTATTTTTTAATTGACTTATCCTTATCATTTTTATAAGTAATTCTCAAGAAAAATTCTATAATGATGATTTTTTATTTCTTATTCATTATAAAATATATTATTACATGTTGTTTCATTTAATAATATGTTGCAATGTAGTTCTAGATATCACTTTGAAATATTGCAGAAATTAGAAAAAGTATTGAAAGAATTCCAAAGTACATACGAGCAGAAAAATTTCTTGGAAGGCGAGTGTTTGTATTTACTTATTTATTTATTTATTTTAGTTTTACTCTTACTTGTACACCAGTTTTAAACCAATTTGAATATTCTCTGAAACAGAAAAATCATATTTTCTGCATAATGCAGTTTGTTTATATTAATATACTATGACCTGAATGGAATATTTTTTTTTAATTTAGAACTAGATCTTTGCGTCATTTTGTTTATAAATTCTTAGTATGATGTCTTCAAATATTTATACTTATCTTTCTTGCAAAATATTCTTATAATATTTCACTTAACTGTTAAGTACTGCACATTCTTACGAGATATGCATATGTTATTTCTATGTTTTTTCAAACTCTTATGATGTTTCTATATGTGTTACCTATAAATGTCATTTGGCAATTTTTCCAATTTTAATATTTGAGTTTTTGTATTGCTTTACATATAGTATTTATTCCTTTATATTTTATACATATTATACACAACACAAAATGCTCTGGTTCATGCAAATTTAATTTGTGTTTCATTGGCTATATACATGCTTCTAAGAAAGTGCTTAAGTATCTCCAATAACTTTGTAAGGAAAGGTCCATGAATATACGCATTAGATCTATCTATAGTGAAAAGATCGAATAAAACTTAACCGACCCGAATAAAACTGATCGCAGTTCCTCTAGTGGAGACATTAAAGACTTAAGAGTACTTACGAGTACTTACTTGGCAAAAAGACAAGGTAGACGAAAAAATACAGTTACAAAGTTTTGAAGCATTGTCTAATTAGTAGCAGTCTACAGCAAGGTTATTCCAGAAATCATTTTTTGACATAATATGGTTATTGACAATTGACTGTATTATTTAGTTATAAAATAACTTAAACAAAATGAACTTGAATCTGATTTTCAAAATTTCCTCCGTCAGCAACAATGCACATTTGAATTTAAGAAATAATATTACAATGCACTTTGACAAGCATACTTACGGTTACCGTGATACAGCATCTGGAAACCGATTAAGTATAACGGGCATTTATTGCTTTACATGTCCGCGATTTGTGTGTTATTGATGTCGCTTCCTACTAATTGAAAATTGCTCTACATCTTTATAATTGACACTTTTCTTCTATCTTACTTTGAGGCCGAATTTCTGTTCCTAAGTTGTCCGTCTCTAATTCCAAGTTCGTATGTTCTTTGTTGAGAGCGCTGCAATATATTTTATTCGATGGATAATTGTCATTTTACTACAGATAATACCTTAAGTGACTTTACATTCGAGGAGACATAGTCATTTTACTATTGATAAGATCTTACCTGACTGTGCACTAGGGCATAGTCATTTTACTATTAAAAATGCCTTCAGTGACATTACATTTAATGAGCTATATACTTTTACTATGGATAAGGCTATATTAGAAGACACACAATCATTTTAATATTATTACGGATGCATCCCCCAGAATCGTCGGTGTACACTCAGGATACAAGTACGAGTTTAAGTTTCCGGATAATTTACGTTTATTCACAAGCACAAAATAATTAGGAACAATATAAATTCAAATATCACTTAAATGCTCCACTAATTTCACAAAATAAGCGCTAGTATTTTCAAAATACTGGCGGAAAAACTTTCACAAAAGAGCAGGTACTATTCCCAAACCATTGACTACAGTCACAGTTCACTATAGCTCGTATTTTGTTAACTCGTCAAGTGAACTGTCCAACTCATAGAAACTTCATAGAAACTCACTCCATAGAACATCACTCTGCATGGAAACTTCAGGAAATCTCTATATCTAAAATAATAATCGTTCTATCGAGATGCTTCTGGAAGATTCGAGAAGTCGCCAAATATCGCCAAATTGGCGATGAATCGCCAAATATGGCAACCCTTACCCGAAGTTCAAAATTCTGGCAACCATAGAATGGCATCATAGGAAAGCTGTCTTTTGGAGAAAACTCCTCAATGGAGACAGTTGTTCTGCAAAAAAGACGAGAGACACCAGTCAGGGATATTACACGTTCGCAACAATAAAGATAAGACCTAACGTGACTTTTCATTCAATGAAACATATTCATTTACTATAAATAAGACATTAGGTGACCTTACACTGATAGGACATAGTCATTTGATAAGACATATTTGATAGGACATAATTATTTGATAGGACATAATAATTTTACTATATATAAGACCTTACATGGCCTTGCATTCAAAAGTTATTTGAGTGCTAAATAACTTTTCTGGGATGTCCCCCCTCAATCTATCTATCTGTGTAGTTTGCATTATGTCTTCTTCTGGCGAAGGGTGCATTGAGTTAAAAGGGTGTATCCGGTTCGACTAATATCTATTGCACTATAGGTCTGGAATGCCGTAATTAAAATTATAATTGGCTTTTAATAATTCCCTGTATTGTTTAACATCATGGGCAAACTCCAATAAATATTTATTTCATTAAAATTTTAATTGACTCTTAATGATTCCCTGTATTGGTTTGATCATCATGGGCAAAACCTCATCAATATTTGTTTATATATATTCCCAAACCCACTTTAACACGGTCAAATCATAATTTTAACAGGTTTACTTCTATATCAATACCATCCAACGAGCTATTTCTAACTATCGATATTGCCCCCAATACTTTATCGCACTTTGAAAAGGGGGGGGGGTTAGAATCGATCAGAAGAAGGGCACAGTTATAACCCGAAGTAGTTAATATTTAAGGATACTCTTCACCGCCTTATTTATTGGTTGAGTGGGTTTATGGATTTTTTATTCCAAAGTTATTATAATGACTTTGACTTTAAAGATCCCTAGAGAAATATTAAAGTTTGGATGTGTAATGCGTTTTGATAAGAGAAATGCGAAAGTCCGGAATAAATTTCGGAAATTGTGTGTGTTAGAGGTAAGAGTTAGTCTTTTCCAAAGATATCTATCATACTTCAAATCACTGTTAGCTAGTCCATTGAGAACAGTGATCACTGAGATTAATGTTATACAGATATAGCGAAGTTTTTATATTTCATTTTCTCAATTTACAATTTTTGGCTCTCTTCTGTAATAATTGGGAACTTTTAAATATCGGAAAGACATTCTGTGAAATAAGTTTGTCAAATTGTTTATCAAGCTTATCAACTGGAAAAATTATATAATATTATTATTTCTGTGTATCTTACACCAAATATGTAATGTTAGCTCATAAGACATAACAATACATTTTTGTTTACATCCAATTTATGACTTTAAATTTTTGTTGGAATTGATGTTAGAAATACTTAAAGTTGGAGCAAGTTACTACAAAACGATTTTCTTGCATAATGAATTGCTGTATTTTGGCAAAATTCGGTTTATGGACTAAAAGTGACATAGCCTAAGAGTGAAATTAAACCTGAAAGAAAGAACTTTTTAAAATTATGTTACAAAAATATTTCCGGTTTCGAAACCTATTAAGGTCCATGTGTCTTTACAAAATAACTTATATAAACTGGTTTACCAATTCAACTGGTTTCGTAATATTTAAGCCCATTTGTACTTTCCCTACATATACAGGGTGTTCCAAAAAGATTGAAACGCGCTTTAATCCTTTACCTGTTGGAGATAAGTGGGCAATATAAATTGCAAAAATGTTGAAAGTAAGGTAGGAAATAAGACTACATTAATGAAATAGTCCTCCCATTAATTTTCAAAAACTTACGTTTTTTAAATTTTATACGACCCCCTTAGAAAAATTTGGTCAATCAGAAAATTTTTATTTTTAATGCAACAAGATTATTATTTAACAAGAAAGATCAATCATGCATAAGCATTGATTATGAAACACTTTCCAACTGAAATGTAATTTCATTTAAAAATTTCTAAAATGTGATTCATTCAGTGGTAATATCTTTTACATTATCACAGTACTACAGTAATTTATTATACTTAAATATTTAAAACTGTATCGAAATATAAATCATCTGATTCTTTATGCAAAATCAATGAATATTTCATTCATATAACTTGTATTCCAGACTCCAGAGCTAAATAATTTTGTGTGAAAAAAATTCAGCAATTCTTATGTAATTCATCTTACAATCGCTTGAGATATTTGCATTCTGCATATGTTAAAATTAGGCTTCCTTGAAGAAATAATAAAAGTTTAGGGATCATTTAAAATCACAACTATTGTAATTGCATAGGCACGGAATTTAGATACACAGATAATATATATGTGTATGTGTATGTACTCACAGTATTGGAATCGTGCCGAAGATCGGAACTCGAATTTTCAAAGGATCTACACGTTTTGGGACTTCTAGAACACGAAAAAACTACTTTTAGGAAGACGTCTGTGTGTGTAAGGGTGTATCTGTGTATGTTTCTGTGTGTCTGTGTGGATATTACATCCACTCTAATTGCAAAACTAATGGACCGAATTTCATACAATTTGGTATGTTTTTTGTGGGAAATCCTGATGTTCATTAGATTATAGTACGATTCGTAATAAAAGAATCTGCCTTCTTTGCGAAATGGCCGCAGAAATTGCCTTTATCCACTCTGGCTAAAAACTAATGAACCAAATTTAACAAAATTTGGAGTATAATATTTCAATAACCTACAAGTGATTTATATACCAAATTTAACAAAATTTTGTATATAAATCATTTGTAGGTTATTCTACTACGATTCGGGAAAAAGGAACGGGCTATTTTTGCGAAATGGCCAGCAAAAATCGTTATATATAAAAATAAAAGACTACGTGTGCTCAATTATATCAATTAAATTCCTATTTTATATATGATTTTTGACAACAAAAAGAATAAGACTAACCCCATTACTCTAGGACTAGCCGTTCTTGAGATATTCTAGTTTTTTCGCTACGCCACCTTTGACAATAAGTTCAGCTATCAAATGAGAACTTAATTTAAGTTTAACGTGCAAATTCAATGTCATTTAAAATACTTATGTTGTGCAGATAAACTCAAATTATCATTGAATAAATAAAGAGAACGAATATGAGTCTGCAGGGAAAGACATGTGCTGTCCACATCAGAATTTTTAACAATATTACACCAATGATTTATAGAAGTGAACGGGGATTATTTTCAGGCCATTTCGAAAAAAATGTATGATCTATATTTAAAGATCCATCAAATTTTTGTCGAATAAAATGTTCAACAAATTTAAGCTGTGTACCAAATTTTAACTCTCTAGGACGTAGGAAAGTGCATTTAAAATGCCATCAATTAAATTTATCATGAAGAGTTATATAAAATTTTAAAAAAATGAAAAATTGTTATCTACCAAATTTATTTTAAAATATGAAGCCACTCCCATATGCAAAACGTTTAAACAAATGGAGAGATATTTATTATATAATATCTCTCTCTTTTCTTTCTGGAAGATATCCCAAAGTCAGAATTTAATTGAATTTGTTTTTTTCCCTATATTAAATAATTTTTTTAATTAAAAAACTACTTAACATATTTTACTGAATTTTTTTTTATATATTCTATGGGATAATGTGAATATTTCCTAAAAATTTCGAAGCAATTCGTGAATTTTAAACTTACTTAAAAAATGTTTGAAAAATTAGGTCCCATAGGGTTCAATGTATTTCATTTTTTCAACCCGGGTTCAATAAAAAACTAATTGGGTGATATTATTTATTTATATTCCCATAGGTCCTACAGACCGTCTGAACAACATACTAAAATTTCATTTTGATAAACTCATTTTTACGGCAGTTATCGTGCTAACGGACAGACAGACAGACAGACAGACAGACAGACAGAATGAACAAAGTCATAAACACTTTTCAACTTTGTTGTAAAGTGTTAATAAAAACTGCATATCTTTATATTTAAATTTTAGTGAGCTATCTTTAATTGAAAATTGAACATTGTGAATATCAAACCATATATCAAATTAGAAATGTAAATTTGTGACATATCACAAAAAAAGATAAAACTGACTGACATAGGAGACATTTTTGTGAATTCCGCGTAGTGAGTACTACTCCTTTTATGATCTCTGTCTGTGCAATGCTTTATTTAGATGCATTTGGAATAAAAAAAAATTACACATATTATTTTTATTTAAAATTTACATATATTATTTTTGTTCTAAACAATATCCATCTTCAATTTGTTTATGATCCCTATTTTCACTGATGAAACAGCCTTTCACATGGTACTGAAAAGTGGTATAAATCAGATTTTTCTTTATCATAATTTAGTTGATTTTAAAGTTACAGATATGAGGTTTTTTTAATGATCTTGTTGCATTAAAAATACAAATTTTCCGATTGACCAAATTTGTCTAGGGGGATTTTCTAAAAATTTAAAAAGTGTAACTTTTTGAAAATTAATGGGATGAATATTTCATTAACGTAGCCTTATTTCTTACCTTGCTTTCAACATTTTTGCAATTTACATTGCCCACTTATCTCCAACAGGTAAAGAATTAAACTGCGTATCATTCTTTTTGGGACAACCTGTATAGTGAATTGAATAAGGAAAGTATTGTGAAGAAGTCGAAAATTCGAATTGTAGTTTTCAACGATGATCACGTTTCAAGCATCTCTAAAGTCGTATTTTTTAGGTGCTTTTAGATGATATCTGTGTGCATGTGTATATGTGTATGTATGTTAGTGTGTGTACATATGTGTATGTATGTTAGTGTGTGTCATGTGCGTATGTATGTTAGTGTGTGTGTCAGTAAGGCTGTGGAAGCGATATCTTGCAAACGAATGGAACGATTCGTAGACAAATAGGCACAATTATTACAATAAGTGAGTAAATGGAGTCGACCGATTTTAAATGTGACTAAATAATCAGAAGACCACATAAGTTTTTAATGAATCTTTGATAAAATCATTAAAACATCGGGATCTTTGATAGTGTTAAATAAGTTATCATTTCGATAGAAATTCCTTATTAAGAAAACAAATGACACCAGAACTAACTTTAGCATTAACATTTTTTGCATTAACATTTCTCGAGATATAGCATTTATCAGATAACTCTACTGAAAAGTTGCATAAAAGTAAAAAAGAGAATCAATTACCCTTAAATAAGTTGACTTTACCGATAAATGTAGCGAAATATCGCCAATTTGGAGACTTTTTAAAAAAATTTTCAGATTGACAAAAATATGCCGCGAAATTGGAAAAAATGGCGATTCATTGACGAAAATAACGCCAAAATTGATTAAACTTCAATATATTCAAATGACTGAATTACATTCATATGTTGCATTGCTTTGTGAATGCTAACAAAATCTCTAATTGTCAAATTAGATTTACGCGTTACATCGCGTACTTCAAAATTGTTTTATACATTGTCATCCCGAAAATCGCCTGATATCACTATACAACTCAACGCAAAAATATTACGCCATGGATATTTTACATCATGAGTTTTCTGTAAAAGAAGTGAAGTAATACATGACATTTTGTAGCGATAGTTGTGTGCTGCCCACAATCGATATATTAATTTAAAATACATGAGTATTTTCATAACGTTATTTCGATAAATTTCTAAATATCACTGAGGTTAATAGTTATTGGTTTTATATTTAGATTGTTGTTCAGGAATTTAGACACACTATTCGTTAAATTTTCTGAACATAAATATATATAATATTTTATAAATATTTTATTATTATTATGGTATATAATTCTTTAAAAACATATTGAATTGGCGTACATTTCATAATATGCAATTACCAAGAGAAGATTATAACGTTTCTAATGCCTTATTCTGTATCAATAGCAGTTATTATTTTCCACGAATTGTTATCAGTTATCGACATTGCACCAATACTTTATCATACTAAGGTATCTTCTCCATTGTGGGGGGGAGGGTAAAATCGATCGTGATAAAGTTATATCCGAAATAGTTAATATTTTAAGGATACTCTTCACCGCCTTATTTATTGGTTGAGTAGTTTTATGGATTTTTTACCCAAAAGTTATTATAATGACTTGGACTTTAAAGATCCCCAGAGAAATATTAAAGTTTGGATACGCTGCAAGTAATGTGAAAAGCGAAGAATAAATTTTGAAAAATTGTGTGATACAAGGAAATGTTAGATATTCTCTTAAAAATGCCCATCTAATGCTTCTCTATTGGTCCTCCCAAACAGCTAATGGCAGTTTAGTCATATATAGTGAACTCTAGGATGGCATTTTGTGTAAGATCGGAAAGAATAAGTTTTCACCAGCAATATCTAGAGGTCTAAGTTTAGGGTCAACACAGACACCTCATCAATTGGATTTATATAATCTGAAATGAATTAGTTGGTATATAGTTCCGGTGCTGATTGCGTCGCTTTGCTTCTTTTATGAACAAATAGAACTTTCTCGGACTTATCTTTTATGTACAGATCGTTTAATCTAATCGAATAACTCCTATCTACAATCATTCCAGTGACTGCGATGCAGTGTTCATCAACTGGCAAGACAATTATTAATCACCTACCGTTGTGTTATTCACTGAACGAATGTGGAGTTTTGATGGAGTCCCTAGTCAGGAAATCTTTAACCTCCGGTATGTGAACGATATGACATAATTTGAGCAGAAATTGTTTTATTCACTAGCTAATGTGCAGTTTTGATGGCGTCCCTAGTCAGAGTGACTTTAAACTCCGGTAGGTGAACATATGTGCATTCATGACATTATTTGAGCAGAAAAGTTATTTTATTTCTTAGATTTTTAGATTTATATCTTTATAAATATTATTGAAATAGTGGTAGACATTTGTGAAGTAGTTGCAGGTGAAATAGTTGTAGATGTTCCTGGATCAGTTGTAGGTGTTCTTGGGGTAGTTGTAGGTGAAATATGTCGAAAGCTTCCACTGGTCAGTCGAAGAGCCAAATTTTGTATCTCAGTTAAATCATGTTTTAAAATATACCATTGTTTCCGTTTTAAAATGGGGTAATTCAATAATCTGATGACGGGAAAATGTATCTTATAACTTACGCGAGAAAGGGTTCATTATATGGTACCAAATTTATACATTTTCAATCTATGGGTATTGAAACATATAAATATAACATTTCGTTTAATCTAATCTATTAATGTACGAAATATTATACAATGAAAGTTATAAATAGTAAATACCACACGAAGTTTTAGCTCAAAAATAGGTCACCCTTTAAATTAAAAAAACACATATTATTTATATTTTACTTCAACCTCAGAATACTGCAATTTATCATTTACAAGCTTCATTTTGCAAACATTGTTTCTCATGAGACACAGTAAAGATTTAGGAAAATAATAGTCAGGAAAGTGATAGGTTGCTTCTATTGTACTAACATCGTCTTTGAAAGTATTTTAATTATGAATGATCTCCTTAATGATAATTTTGTACTTTCAATATAGATATCAGTAAATAAATAATATTATGTGTCAAATACGTTGCTTTATCTAGAAACTAGCAGATTCTATGTTAACGGGAAATCATCACATCAACGATAACTTTAGTGTACATCAAGTTTACTGAATGTCAATGCACAACTTTTATCGATGAATACAAGTACACCATATATCATAATTATTCTTGAAGATAGTAGGGGGCTCAACCCCCTGCTCGATACGCTCGCCAATCCCTGTAACTCGCTGAGCCTGCATCGCGAATCCATGGGTGCCGCTTGCTATTAAAAACGATAGCTTACTCTATTAGGGAGAAACGACAAATTTCATAACTGTAGGTTTTGTTGTCCTTTGTTAAATGACATTCATAAACCCTAGATCTCGCTTCGCGAGTTATGTCAATTCGGACGGCGCACACAATCGCCTACGTGTCACATGCTTGCTGAAGCTCGCAAAACCTCTGGACTCCGCCACTGATTAATCGCACCTCGCTGCAGGCGTGATCTCACCGTAGGGATTTCGTCTCATTATTAGCTGATACTCACCACCTTCCTTAACTTCGCGAACAATGTCACCAAGCTCAGGTCCCAAACCTCCAAGCTCGCCAACTGCGAATATCGCTTCGTGAGTTGGGAGACTTCGTCATCTACTCGCTGGTGCTCGTTGAACCGGCATCGCGAATCCTTTGGTGCCGCTTGCTATTAAGAACGATAGTTTACTCTATTACGAAGAAACAGCAAAATTTCGTAACTGTAGGTTTTGCTGCCCCTTGTTAAATGACATTCACCAGCCTGAGAGCTCGCTTCGAGAGCTATTTCAATTCGGACGGGGCACACGATCGCCCACGTGCCTCATGCTTGCTGAAGCTCGCAAAACCCCTGAACTCCGCCCTCTATTGACTGTCACTCATTAATCGCAGCACGCTGCAGACGTGATCTCCCCGTAGGGGTTTCGTCTTATTATTAGCTGGCACTCACAATTTCCCATAACTTCACGAACAATGTCACAAACCTCAACCCCAAATCGCTACGCTTGCTAACACCGAATATCGATTTGTGAGCTGGGAGGCTTCGTCTTCTACTTACTGGCACTCGCTGAGCCTGCATTGCGAATTCTTTCGTGCCGTTTGCTATTAAGAACGGTGATTTATTGTATTAGAAAGAAAAGGCTAAATTCCATAACTGCAGGTTTTGCTGCTTGTTCATAATACAGTTTCATAATACGTGTTACGCTTTTACTATAGAAATATTTACGACAATAAAACAGTGAATTGGGTTGCAATATAAGAATGAAATCCTGATGTTCATGACAAGAATGGTTAAAAAACGCTCTGTTCGTCAAAATAAACATTAATAATTCATATGATTGTCAACATAATAATTCATATGATTGTCAACATTTTACATTTTCTTAAGTGCAATACTAACGTTGTGGTCATGTTTAGAAATAAATGTCAATACTTTTAAAGTTTTTAATGCTTCAATAACTCAGTACTTGCCCATTTTGTAACGTTTCTACCAGAAACCAATCAGTAAGAAGCTAGCAAGCAACCCGACCAATTAAATCTTCACACATAGAAAAGAAAAATGTTCACTTCAGAAGTGCATAAAAAATTGAATCATTCATTAACCAAATCGAATTTTAAAAAAATGGCTCCGTTCTAAAAAAGGACTGCGTTCAACAATATAGGTATATGTCAATAAAAATTGGTGATCTTCCTATTGCTAGTAAGTCCAGGATGAGAAATTGCAGCTCAAAAACTCTTTCTTTGAATTTGACATTAAATATTTCCTAAATTAACTTTAAATCGAAAAACAGTTTATATCAGTGTGCTCCCCTAATATTTCTCTACAAATGTACCAACTTATAGAATATTTTTTATGCTGTAGATTTAGCGACACGTCACAGATAAACATGAGAAACGCGAATTTTACCAAACAGAGGGGGCGGTCGAGTTAGCGACGGCTTCAGCTGTGGTGTCGCAATCTGCGAAAGTGTATATTTCTGTTTTAAATGTTCTTTCAAGTCATGAAAATGTTGAATTCCTCGTCCGAAAATCTGCGGCGAAGTGAATCTGATGAAATGTTCGTGGCCTTGGCACTACCGCTTGAAATAAAAACCGTTGAGTTCTGTAATTTTATGTTGTTCATTATTCTCTCTGTTTTCTGCATGTTTGATATGCGAACGCTCATGTATATGTGTATGTGACGTCAGAGTTTTGAAGTAGTGAGAGAGAAGACGCTTCT
Source organism: Amaurobius ferox (assembly GCA_951213105.1). Classification (NCBI taxonomy): domain Eukaryota; kingdom Metazoa; phylum Arthropoda; class Arachnida; order Araneae; family Amaurobiidae; genus Amaurobius; species Amaurobius ferox. The sequence goes on from OX578139.1 coordinate 126,291,080, forward strand.
TTGGTTGGAGAGCAGACAAAGGTTTCGAATCTGTCGGTCGTTTTTAAAAGAAGCTCTCTATAATTTTCTAACAATGAAAAAAGTTAAATTCAAAGAAAAATGTAATTACTCTCATATTTTTACAACCGACAGGGTCCTATTGAGCCACACCATTGATTCGTAAGTATTATATATTTTTGTGGGAGAATATTAAGAGTTCCTGGCTAAATAACAAACGGAATTCAAAAATATTCTATTGAGCCAGCTAAGCTTTAAAACTCTGTGTTTTAAGTTTCCCTTAATATAAGATACAGTTGTGAAATAATTCTGTAGAAAATTGTATTGATTTAAAGATTTGCAAAGTTTGCCATCGAGTGCCATCGAGTTGAAATATGATGCCATTAAATAATGTCTATGTGTGAATTTTAGTTAATTAAAGAGTTTATTTAACTTTAAAATGGAATTATTATTTCCTGTATTGTTTCACTTGCCATATACTTATGTTTCCGGCCATCGTGAAGTATGTTCGCTTCGCATCAGGGAAAGGATCGCATCTGGTATTTACTTCCACTAATTATTTCGATCACTGATCAGGCCATTGAAGATGAACGTTTACTTAGTTCGATTAACTTTCCTTCATTTTTTTTAATGTGCATGTAAGCAAAGCGAATCCCGCGCTTACACGTTGGTGCCAAATCTCCAGCACCATCCAATTACAAAGCTATCATTGGGAACTCATTTTTAACTGACAACAAAGCTGTTATTGATTTTGAAGGCAACAATATGATTATGTGTGGACAAAATATTCCATTTCGAAGCAGAGAAAACTTTTCCAGTCAAGAATTTTCTCAAGCAAATGTGTATAGCTTACAAAAGGACAATTATATAGAAAGAGGAAGTTTATTTAGAAACTTTGATGAAAATTTTTACAAGAGAAATGCAAAAGTACATGACAGACAGACATTCACAAATGTAAACAATGCAAATCGTACGGAAATTCCTTACTTTTTGACCAGCCCGAATAACTCAGTCTTGGGACCACCTTTGTACAGAAATACAATAGTGAAAGTGAACAAAGAATTAATGACATGAATGAAACTAAAGAAAATTAATTCATTATAGCAACTGTATACCAGAAACACAAACTCAACCCACTTGCTGAATCATTTTTCAAAATTAGAGTAAATCATAAATTTGATGATAACGATACTATTTTGATTGAACCGCTTGAGGGAGAAAAATAATTTTTGTGGCGAGAGCTGTGTACAAGCCCCCTCAGAAAGATTATTTGTATGTTAAAATTGCAAATCCTTCAGAGAACATAATTAATTTAAACAAGAAAATGAAAATTGCTAAGTTGCAAAGTATTAAAGAAGTCCAAGCTTTACCAGTAAATGCAGTAACTGACCACACACCCACTGAAAATAATGAGAAATTTTAAGCGTGGGGTGGTGACTTCGACTTGAGTCACTTATATGGAGAAAAGAAGATGAAGTTATTGGAACTTCTCAAAAAGAATCGTCGAGTTTTTGCAAAGTCAGTTTCAGAGATTGAAGGCTGCGATACAATTTTTCACAAAATAAATTTAAGAACAGATATACCAATTAGAAGAGAAAGGTACAGAGTGCCTCATCACCTTCAAGAAGAATTAAACAAGCAGGTTACAGAGCTTCTTGGTGCCGGTATTATTAGGCCCAGTACTTCGCCTTACAATACTCATGTGCTGTTTGTTAAGAAAACAGATGGGTCATGTCGTTTGGTCTGCGATTTTCGGCATTTAAATGAGGTCATGATTGACGAACCATATCACATCCCAAACATCAATGAATTAATTGATAACTTAGCTGGAGCAATATTTTCTCTACGTTGGACCTCACTTCGGGTTTTTAACAGTTCTGTCTGGACCCGAACGACTGCGAAAAGACAGCCTTCTCCACCAATAAAGGGCACTATGAATGGTGTCGCACTCCTTTTGGTCTCCAAAACGCCCCAGCATCTTTCCAGAGGTTGATGTTATTGGTTTTGGCAGGAGTTTCAAATGTTTATATTGACGATATTATTGTGGCATCAAAATCCTTTGAGGAACATCTACAAAAACTAGAAGAAGCATTTTTAAAATTACAAGAACATCACTTAAATTAAAACCATCCAAGTGTTATTTTTTTCGAAAAACAATCAAGTACCTGGGATTTTTAGTCTCAGATGGGAAAGTGCAGCCTGATCCACAAAATCTAGAGACTATTAAAAAATTCAAGACGCCAAAGTCCATCAACAATGTGAGGCAGTTTCTTGGTCTCACAGGATTTTATGGAAAGTTTGTGAAAAATTTTGCAGATGTTGCTTTGCCTCTGACAAAACTTTTGAAAACAAAACAAGGCGAGAAATTCAAGTGGAATGAAGAAGCAGAAGAGTCCTTCGACATTTTGAGAAAAGAGCTTTTGAAGGAGCCAATTTAACTTTACCTGACTTCAAAAAGAAATCCATATTGCACACAGATGCATCTAAGTATGCGCTTGGAGCATACATTTCGCAACAAGATGAAAATGGGTTTCTACACCCTATTTCCTATGCCAGCAGGAAGTTAAATGATGCTGAAACCAGATACAGTGTTGTTGAGCTTGAAGCTTTGGCTGTAGTCTGGGCGACAAATTTTTTTAAACATTACCTAATTGGTGCTCACTTCACAGTTTATTGTGACCAGCATTCTCTTTCCTTTATTTTCAAGTTCAAGGACCCAACCTCCAGACTTTCACGTTGGATAGCTTCTCTATCTCAGTATGATTATGAAATCATCCACAAGCCAGGGAAGGCTAATATTGTTGCTGACTACCTGTCAAGATGTGTTGGTGAGAAAGAAAATCTATTATCGAAAAATTCTGGAAATACAAAACATTCGGCTAATGCTCAGAAACCAAAGAAAGTCAGTTATGTACAAAATCAGAAATATCCCAACAATTCAGAAATTCAACCAGTAAATGCAATTAATACAAATTTAAATGATGAAGATAATATTCAAAATCAAAATTTAGAGCAATTGACAGTGGAACCAACTTTGTTTACAAGAATAATAATACTTACAAGAAATATATAATACTTACGAATCAATGGTGTGGCTCAATAGGACCCTGCTCAGAAAACTGATAGCAGATGTAACAAAATCAAGAATTCCTTAGAAAAAAATATAGCTCCATATCCACAGAGATTAACCTTTTTAGAGAAAGAATATGCCTTATGGTGCACACATAAACATCCAAAAAGAAGACATGAATATAATGAAAGATTAGTAGTACCTCAGTCGTTGGTGTCTGAAATTCTGTGGTTGCACCACGACTGCCCTGCATTTGCCCACTGTGGGTTGGGCAGAACTCTGTCTAGTATTAGCAGAAGATATTTTTGGCAAGACAGGTACACCCAAACTCAAAATTATGCCAGTTCTTGTGAAGTTTGTGTTATGAATCATGGGTTCAGAAATCTTTAGGCACCAGTACAGAAATTTGACGTATCTGAATTTCCCTTTCAAAGAGTTGCAATGGACTGTATAGGTCATTTTCCAATTTCCAATTCTGGGAAAAAGTATATTCTAGTCATCACAGATTATTTTACAAGGTGGGCAGAAGCTTACCCGTTGCCATCTATTACTTCAGCGAGAATTTTAGAGTGTTTTGAGAAATTCATAGCGTCCCACGGGATTCCCCACCACCTAGTTACAGCCCGAGGGTCGAATTTTATCTCAAAAGCTGCACAGAGCCCATACAAGAAGTTGGGAATCATTAAACACAGCACAACTAGCTTCCATCCCCAGTCAAATGGCCTATGCGAGCGAGCAAATGAATCTTTGCTTAGAAGTCTAAAGAACCTTGCATTTAAAGAAAAATATGATTGGGAATGTTCGGTTCCCTTTGCCCTTCTGGTCCACAGAAATGCTGTTCATGCATCCACTGGAGAAACACCTGCATACCTCATGCATGGCAGAGATTTAACAGTACCCAATACTCATTTAACAGGGTTCAAAAACACAAAATATGTCTCCATTCATGACTATGGTCAAGATTTAGAGTACAGACTTAAGAAAATTTATGAAATTGTTAAAGTTAATTTGGATAAAGCACAACAGAGTCAAATACAACAACAACATAAAAGAGCGAACCAACTTGTGATCACAGAAAATGATCTTGTGTATCTGCATACTCCATTTTTACCACGCAGTCCAAGAAACTTTCTTCATATAATAGAGGACCATTTAAGGTTATCAAGAATATCTCTCCAGTCAACTTTATTATTAAACATGTGTTAAATCCGAAAAATGAGCAGAGAGTCCATGTCAACAGACTTACCTTGTTACCACCTAGAAGAATTGAGCTTCAAACTCTTCCAAAAGATAGTGCACTTGGTCTTGATAAACAAACTGTGTTTTCATCAACCTCGAATACCTTCCAGCAACCAAATATTAGTTCTCAAAGCCATGCAAACAAACAACCTGTTTCACATGCTCCAATTTCCAGTGCTCCAAATAGTGTAAACAAACCACCTTCTTCTTCCAGTCCCACAAACTGTGATAACCATCATACCAGAGTGGTCTACAATAGAGTTTTAAACCAGCAGCGTCCTAGAGTGAACAGTCGATATTCTCTCAGACAATTTAATTAATTCAGTTCTTCACCTGTGCCCAACAATGTTCAAAATTCCTTCTTCTGTGATGCAAAATTCCAGTGTTTACAAAATTTGCTTAAGAAATAGTGATACAGTAATTGTTAATGCAGTTTGTCAAATTTTAAAATCTTGAAATTTAAGCTTATTGATTGTTGTGTATAATTTTTCTGAAATTATTGATACTGATTATTGAAATTTATTATTGTTTATTTTAAATATTTTATTTACACACATTTCTGATCAATTGTGAATGGAAGATGATTTCATCTGTGAAACATGCTTCATCTGTGAAAATACTCGTACAATTTTTTTTTTATTAATTTTACCCTTTTGAATTTATATACAATTTTAATCTTGTGATTTTGTGTGTCGACTGAAGCTCTCATTTTACAAAAACTTTTGATTATCTTGGAAACTTTTGAAACTGGAATTAGAAACTTTCGTGAATTCTGAACTATAAATTTTTGTTGATTTGTTTTGGAATCCTTCGAAAATCGTTTCTGATTGATGATGTGACCGTGTTTTGATCAAGCTCACCTGTTTGAGGTTGTGATGGAACCTCTTCTACAATAATTTTAAATAATTTACAATAATTTCAAGTAATTTAATATCCTGAGATGATGAAAATTTTTAATTTCAAATGTGCGAAATTTTGAATACAGGATTTCAAATAATGTTGACAACCTACCTGATATGACAAACTGTTCTGAAATGCCTGATTTGACACTTCTGACAACTTACCTGATTTGACAAATTTTTAAGTATTTGAATTTTTTTTGAAAATTTATTTCATGGGTTTTTCTGTTCCTGCTTTACACATATTTTTATTTTGATCTGCAATTCAATTTTTCTTTTTGCAAGTTCACCTCCCTACTGGTACAATGAGCGCAGTAGTTTAGTCAGTCACCATTGTCCCTTGAGTTCAATGTTGCAAATGTTTATTTTCTTTTTGAGTAAATTGCAGGTGTTTACACAAACAAGTTACACTCTGTGTTTCGAGAAGGATGTTGTTGAAACCCAGACCGTCCGACCTACCAGAAAGGTGTAAGGTAACTGTTTGGATGTGGATGAAGCAAATAAAAAATCCCGGCTTTTTGCTGCCTCTGGTCGAGCTGGACAGATCTCGCAGTCCTCTTCCAGAGCGTAGGCGGGAAGCGTACCGTCTGGAACCCCTGTGTGTTGGAGGAGTGATGCCGTGATGGGGGACTCATCGCTTCGGAGTTGGGTTTCTCATCTTTGCTGAATTGACTTGTGTTTTGAACCGTGGCTGTCCTGTTTTCGTCTGGGTGTACCGGAAGCTCTTCACGCGGGTTATTTTTGTATTTTTCTACACTCCCTTTTTCCTTGTGACTGGCAGCCCGTCTAGATTCCCGATTCCCACTGACTTTCACACCTTCGAAGAGCATAACTTCTGTATAGTTGCACAGCAGGAACTTTTGTGTATTTTACATGTGTATTTTTAAGTGATTTGAGAAATTTTATATGAGTGCATTTATGTATTTCAGTGTATTTGAATATGTTTTAACTTTGTGTTTTCTTTTGAAAGGATCCTATAGCAGTTTTTGGACAGCATTGTGTGCTCCCTTTTGGCCATGTTTTGATGTTCTGACTCTTGGATGACGGGGACCCTGATGAAGTCTCTGGAATCCTTGAGTGTGGTGGTAATGTAGACGTACATTGCTCACCCTGCAAAAGTTTGTTTCCAAATTGCCTGCGGCAGTTGCTGCTTCAGCGATTCGGTCTGCTGGAGGTGATGCTCCTACAGGATTCTCTTGGAGAAAATTTTACTGCCCTGCGGCTGCAAATTTTTTTGCCGGGGGGGGGGGGCGGAGATATATTTATGGTGTCGCAATCTGCGAAAGTGTATATTTCTGTTTTAAATGTTCTTTCAAGTCATGAAAATGTTGAATTCCTCGTCCGAAAATCTGCGGCGAAATGAATCTGACGAAATGTTCGTGGCCTTGGCACTCCCGCTTGAAAGAAAACCGTTGAGTTCTGTAATTTTATGTTGTTCATTATTCTCGCTGTTTTCTGCATGTTTGATATGCGAACGCTCATGTATATGTGTATGTGACGTCAGAGTTTTGAAGCAGTGGGAGAGAAGTCGCTTCTTTGGTTGGAGAGCAGGCAAAGGTTTCGAATCTGTCGGTCGTTTTTAAAAGAAGCTCTCTATAATTTTCTAACAATGAAAAAAGTTAAATTCAAAGAAAAATGTAATTACTCTCATATTTTTACGACCGTCCTTTCCAGACTTCTGTCCTTTTTGTCCTATCCAGTCTTCTAACATCAATAAATGTTAAATTCTATAGGTTTTACTTTTGCACGAAAAGTCTAATATTGGCATATTGAAAATATATGTATGTCATAGATTTTTTTCTATCCTGTAAATACCCAAATTCTAAATTATTGCAATAATGCTCAAAAATTCCTCTGGCATCCCTATTATAAATTGTTGAAATCGTCTATACTCCGAATTCTATGTAATTTTATTTGTATTTAACTAGAATGTTGGCTCATCTTTAGCGGAATGCAGCTTATGTTTATATACATAGGATGTGCGTTATATTTTTACCACGAATTATACAATTTTTACAATGGTAATAATATATTTGATTTGCTGCATCTAATTTTTCTTATTTGTCCATTTCATTCGGAATTGAGTCTCCATATCCTATTACGGAGATTGACGTACTAACTAGAATAAATTTCGGATTGATTTTTCTTTTGAAATATTAAACCACTTATACTTATTTATCTATATGTAACTGTCACTTACCTATATAAAATTGTTAATAAACAAAAAAATTATATTTTATTCTGTTTTTATTTCTGAGTGTTCGATGGATTTATCCGGAATTTAGACATATATACATTCTTTTGCATAAAAAATGGAGCACTATCAGGAAAGTGACTGTTTTATTAAAATAAAATATGCGTGCAGATCATACACAGGTAATGAAATGATTGCAAAATCAAGACCGTAGGATCCATCAATGGTTAGCAATGGCACATTGAATTTTTCAAATCAGTGATTGGTGACCCCCCCCCCCCTTAGCGGCAATGCATGCTTGTATACATCTAGGTATGGAGTGATAAAGTTTCCTACTGTCGACTTGCGACACATTCTGCCAGGCATTCCTCAACTAAGGCTTCAGATCTTCTACATTTCGTGGTGCTCGAATCTAGCGGCCTAACACGTCCCATACATACCAAGGAATAGTATCAACAGCACGGAGATGGTTCACAAGTATGCGAGTCGTATGTGGCGTGGCAGTATCTTGTTGTAAAATGGTCCCAGTATGACGTGTCATAATGGCTATCGCAAACGGCAGCAAGATTTCACCAACATATCGTTTAGCTGCTAAAGTTGTACGCAGGATGGCTAGGGGCGACCTGCTCTCGTAAGAGATAGCACCCACACCATTACACCCGTGGTAATGGCTGTGTGCTTGTGTGAAACAAAGGCTGATTAGGACCGCTAACCCTGGCGCCTCCACAAACGAACTTGATGGTCATCTGATGAAAGACTGAAACGTGTTTCATCGTTGAACACTGTGCGATGCCAGCTGCTGGCAGCCATGATGCTCGGCTACGACACCACTCCCAACGATTCTGTCGCTGTTGTGGGTTTATGGGCAGATGTCTTAAAGGCCGCCTTGAGCATAATCCCACATCAACCTAGTGACGTGAAATGGTGGAAGGTACTACGGATGGTATGGAAGAGGCTGTAGCACGTTGGATGGCAGACAATGATGCTTTTGGGCCAGTTTTTGACCTGTCGCAAAATCATCCAATCTTGCCTCGTATTCGTGCACCTTGGCCTTCCAGAGCCTTCATTCCGCCTATGAGATAAATGCGGCAACCATTGCTGCCAGCACCTTTGCACTGCAGTGTCCGTTCGGTGGTGGTGGTGGCCTAGTGCTCGGTGTACACATGCCAGTTGTTTTAAATGTTTGCCACAGCCGTGAAACAACGTTGTGGGCGATGTCAAACTCCCTGGTAACATCGGTTATTTTTCGCCCTTCTTCGATCTTTTCAATAATATGACCAAGCGTAAAATCATCTAAGTGATATCAGGAAGACATACCGAAAATTTCAAGTTCGTCAATAAAATATTTCCCGTAAAACATATGCTTGGAACAGCATCTGTCCACATGCGCCAAATCCTTTAAATCTCTTTTCAGCGCTATCACGTGACCAACAGGCATAGATGCAATAAGGAGATTTCCGAAAAAATTTTAAAGGTTTTTTATCATCTTTTAATTTTGCCTGCAATTGTGGGATAAATAAAAAATCCAGCAACGCGAGATCTGCTTAAAAATACTGTCATGTGTGTCATTGATCACGAAAGATGAATGCCCAGAGCTTAGAGGGCCAAACTTTGCTACTTCAAAGGCCTACATTGCCTACTTCGAGGGCCTACTTCAATATTTACCTACTTTGTGTACCATTAAAAAGGGTCCTGCTGGAGACAATAATTTAAGACACTTTTAAAGCTCTTCAGAATTTGACCGCTGAAGACAAGAGCGGTTGCACATCCACATCCTGGACTTTCAAGATCACAAAGGCAGGCATCGAGCTAGTTCATATACTACGTCTTACTCTGGAGTCAACCCATCCCCCTTTGGAAAAAGTTATATGAGGATCCATGGATATTATAAGTTAGCAAAAATTCAGAGGTTGCCAGAGGTTATCAGAGGTTCCCTGTTTTTGCAAAGCATCTTCAAAATATTTTATCCACGGGAAACATGTTAACTATTGTTATGAAGCATAACATATTTTTTGAACTGCAAATATGTTTCATGCCCTGGGTTAACCCCAGGAATGAAAGGAGTTGGAGTACCAATTGCTCAATGTAAGAAATGTGTATGGTAATGTTTTCTATATAGCGATGTCTCCTCATAGACATGATGGGGCATCATGGCGGTCATGGTTTGAATATCTCATGACAGTGGTTGTAAATTATCATAAAAGAAAGCTAGTAACAAATGTCAAACTGTAAAACTACAAATCTCTTGAAATTTATAGTTCCTGTCAGGAGTTGCTCACATCGAGGCTCGGTCCGGGATCTCCCGGCTGTGGGAAACCCTCCGGTCATCAATTTTTATGGGGACGCATAAGAAATGAGTGTCAATTCGCAGTCCAGTAATTTTGATCGGAAATATAACTGCCATTTCCTCTCACATAAGTGAAATTTCGAATGAGAGGACGAGGTGACTTCCACCCTATTTTTGTTCCTCTCTCTTTAAAAAATCTGAATGGACACAACTTTAAAATGTAAAATCAGACCCCGTTTCTGAGCTTCAGAGAGGATATCTCCAAGTGCGTGTATTTGGTTTGGAAGCCCGATTAGGTATGCGTTTTGATGCACTTTTAGGCACGGTATCCGCGGCCTCTCTAACGGCGGCCTATGCCTACAACACCGTACCTACGCCTTTTGCACTCTTCTGCGAGCACGTACACTTAGGCGTAGATAGTCACCATTCAGACAGCATTAGGTAGCAACCATTCAACTATTTACGTTATGGTGGTTCATAGCCAAACCGAGTCAGGGCTGAACCAGACCTAGTATTGCATTCTTTAAGCTGTGGCGATCATTGAAGCAGCCAGGAAGTCGCCACTTTCGCTATGCAGTATCACACAGCTCTGAATAGAGACGGCGTAATGTAGACTACCCTTTGGACCCCTTAACTACATTTTAGCCTTCACAACTGTGGGGGCTGCAAGGACGGAATCAACCGTTCAGTGTATATCTCACCTCACATACGATTATACATGGACAGGGTGTTTTGGGGGCGTCAATAATGGGTTCCTATGCAGTGTACAACACGCGTCAGCTGTGTGTGTGAACCGTCACAGTGCGGTCTGTGTGAGACAGCGACCACCAGTTTAGGCGAGATACGACCAAACTGGCATCGACCTGCACGCAGTTTCCTGATCTACAGGAAAATCTGGGTTAACCGACAATTAGGAGTAGGAGAGTATAGCGGACTGTGATCTCCAACTCAGTGAAAATATATATTGGAATATCAAATCGGCTGCATCTCCAAAATCCGTATGTTACCATAAACTGAGTGATCACACATACCTAACCTTCTTCAGTATGAATCAGAAATTTCAATATTTGGAACTGCAACCCATTTCATCTATGTGGAGGTATTGTTTCTTTTAAATTTCAATTAAGAATAATGTATTATTTATATGCTAATATAAATCAATGCGTCAGTGTAAAACGAAGTTTTGCGGAATTCTCCCTTGCTGCACATCTTATGTTTTAAATTACTGAGAATTGAAATAGGAATTATCTCAATTATCCCGTATACCCCCCGAGGTCAAGCTGGGTAGATTTAAGTGCATTGTAATTGTGTTTATTGTAGTACTATTATCAGTATTAATAATTTAAGTGTTTAATAAATGTGTTAGTGGCCACAAAATCCACTGGTTATTGTAGTGAAACTCAAGTGTACTTTAATCTTTTCAGATCCCACTATTCTATTACAGGTTCAACTAAGGGACACTATGGGTAGGTATTAATAGTGTAATTATATAAATTTTATTTTACCACAATTATAGGCTAAGTAGGCAAATGGTGAAAGTCGGTAATGTTCTGTACCTCGATCTTCCGTGCTCCATGTACATTTTTTAGAATAACATATTTATGTCGGAACCCTAAAATTTATTTTTGCGTAAGGATTCTAGCAAGAGTTAAAAGACCATTTTAAGAACATCCGCGGGGAAGAGTCCATCATTGCTAGCTTCTGTCCTATGATGAATACTACAAATGTACAAAAATGTATCACTTTAGCTCATCTTTGGACTTCTGAAAAATTTAGAAAATCAATTCGTGGTAAAATAAATTGTGTGGGAATATATCCAGGTCGATACTATACATGTGCCAAGATTCAGTCTTTTAGGTCAGCAAGAGAGATCTTCCGGAGGATATAGAAATACAAAAGCACATTAGACAATTATTATAGTTTTGTAAATTACTATTTAAGCTACATTTCTGGTTATAAATTACTTACAATTTTTTAATGAATTGCAATCTGGTTATAAATGAATTGCAATTTTTAAAGAATTACAATCTGGTTATGAATGAATTATAATTGTTTTTCAATGAATTGCATTTGAAATAAATTGCAATATTATATAGTCAAGACTCGTAAGCAAAAAAATTACAATTTACTTTTTGCATATATTGCAGGGAAAGTAATAAATATTCTAGAATTTACTCGCAGTTGCGTAACACTATATCATTCTGCACTCAAAATATAGTGCGCCTTTAACCTCAAACAGTAATATTTTATTCTTCTATCAGATAAATTTTCTTTGATTTTGTAACCCATTTTTTCTTAACAGTTTTTTTTTCTTCTAAGAGCACTTCATATTTCTCTCGAGTTTGATTCATTCGCAAGATATTTCTTGCACGTTCGTGTAACTTTCCGTTCCGGAGTATTCGTTTAAAACGTAGAAAAGAAAAAAAATGATCCTTCTTTAAACATTCTTGAAAGAAATGTTACTTTGAAATACATGCGAACAGCAAATTTCTTTGGAGGAGAGGATTTGAAATTTTTATGTTCTTGGCCGTGCGTTGCGTTGGAGGAATTTTGGATGTGCACAGAAAGAACATTTTTTGCATAATGTAAGTTCTTCTCGAGAGAAAAAAAAGTAATACAAGGATTTGGATGAAATAAATGCTACAATTTTGTACTACAAGTTTTGTATATTTGTTTCAGAAAATATGTATTCCTGATGTGATCAACACCTATGTTTGGTGTATCATTGGCTGAAATCGGAGCGTTAAGAGAAATGTAAATAATTTGGGCGCATATATCTATGAACCTAGTAGTTAAAGTTGTAATCAAGTTTCAATTATTTTGTAGAAAATAGGGTTCTATTTATGAATATATAGAAACACATTTCAATATTTTATTTTTTAACTATTTTTTTCCCTTACTAAATCTGAAAAGTTTTTGTCGAAGCGAGGATTTGACACACTTTAATTATTTTTCCTGGAAATATATTCTAAATTGTAGATATAAATAGAAAGTGTAATACATGTTCAGTAACAAATCTAGTTTCTAAGTTAGTAATTCGATTTTACAAAGTTAAGGGTATTTTGAGAAACCATTTTGTGAAGTTGTAGAGTATTTGCCCCTCTTGTTGGTCACTCCATTGTACGAATATTTATATTGCGGGATTACCACCTATTCGCACTGATCACTGTCCTCAAAGTAACACAACTCTATTTTGAATTACTTGATATTCATACCTTTCGGTGCAAGGGCAATAACATGAAACTGCATTGATTTAAATCAAACTAAGTTTATTGTGTACTTCACAGAAATAGCAGCAGTTGGCTATTTAAAAGCAACTGATGATATAGACATCATTATTGCACATGCTCAGAATAAATTACAGATATGCAAGATACTACCATTAACTGGCCTGGTGATAATTCTTAAATGGAATCGAGTTCTAAAGCGTGTATTCTTACCACTGGCATTCTCTTACCTGGACCCATATTGCGGCCACACTCTGAATACTAGACTCTCCCTAATCATCGTTGTATCAAATTGGGTTCTTTCCACTAGGCGGCTGCCAGCCACATTCCGAATTCCTCCTTATATACCATCGTGCCTTCTGCTTCACACCAGCTTACTCACGTCCAACTCTTACTAGAATCCTTCATCGTCTATTGATTCTCTCACGATCCGAAATTTATTTCTATTTCACATTAGGAACGCAGAAAGTACTGATTAGCTCGGTGATTGGTCCAACAACTGAACCAGTTAGAATAGTTAGTTTACAAAAACATTTATTATTATGTAAACTGATGGAAATAATAATCGGAACGTTAATTAGACCTCACAAAGTTCAAGAAAGTAAAAACATTCTTTTTTCAGGTTTTTAATGCTTATATCTCGAAGACTGAAAAAAATGTGAACTATAAGAAACGAGCTTTTATAAATAATTTATTGCCCTTGAAAGTCCTACAAGGATATATATATATAATTGGATTTCGGATCAGATAAATATAGTGGTTATAATTTCGATATTTTATCTATTTTGAAAAGGTGGTTATTATTTCGATATTTTAAAAATTTCAACATATCTGGTGTGGGGGGCAGGACAACAAATAATCTTTGTGGGAAGGCAAACTATCTACAAAGGAAGATGTTAGTTACGCAAAACCGTTTCAGCTCCACCGATTTTTTTTTCCCATACCGTATGGCCTTCCCGAAAATGTAAGGTATCGATTTGACGGCCGGTCAATTCAGACTGGAACCCAGTGGGGACGACATCCACAAGGACCGTACCTTCCTTACTCTGCCACTAGTCTCTTGAAATCACTTTTAGACCAACAGATTTAACATGGCCGTACTCCACGTAAACACATTACATTTTATATATTTTTATATATTGTTTTCAATTTTAATGTGATTCTAACACAAAAGTCTAAACAGCGCTGTTATTATCTTTTAAATATACATATATTATAAAGAAAATGTTAACTGCATGCCTGATTACTAAAGACCTAATTATTGTGATACAATTACTCCCTCGAAAAATATGAAATCGGCACTCAATTTTGAAGCTTAAATACTGGATCATATTAATAATGACCAGATTGATTGGGTTAAAAAATAACTCAGGACGCACTTTGGTTCTTACAAATCTCAGTCCAGAAAGACGAAAAATTGGTGCTACTTAAATGTAAAATTACACATATACAAAATTAGGGATATGAACTTGGATAACAGCAAAAATAATTCAGATCCAAATATTGGATTTTATAGAAACTATATTTCTCTAACTAAATCATATATTTCAAAACGCACATGTTAAAAATTTCAAACAATAATGGGAAAAAAATATTCAAACATTTTTCAAAAAATAATCATTCAACATAAGCTATATGGGAAAGTACATTTTTGAATCGATATTTTTTACAAACGAATCGATATCTTCGACTTTTCGAATCGATATCTTCAACTTTTCTCGAATCGATATCTTCAACTTCAGATGGAATCGGTATTTAATACCACTTTCGGGAAGGACTTTTCTTCTCACAAAAACACTTCACAAGCAAAACGATGAACTGGTTTTGGAATCGACGGCTTGGTACCACGAAATTTAAAGACATGTTTGCACAAAATATTTGAAATATAACACACAACATATCTAGGCGTCACACAAATCACATATTTGGAGGCCCATTCTTGCTGGACCTCCCCACGATATCAGATGTTGAGTACTGACAGGGGTAAAGGAGCTTTCAAAAACGAAATAAATAAAACTACTTGATTGATTATGTTCAAATTTGCATTTTGTGCGATATGTTGGAGAATCACAAAAATATGAAGATCTGGTAGAGTTAAAATATACGTGAACACTTATTAAGGTGCAGACAAAAAATAAATGATGGCAGCTAGTTAATACGAAAAGTTGTAGAAGCACATTGCTGGACGCACGTTATGTCCGTATGTTATCCGTTTTCACAGAAAATGCTCACAAAAAAATTTTTAAAGAAAGAAGGAGATGGGCGGGGCGAAAATCCACTGAGTAGAAATGCCTTTATTAACAGCTTCTTATGTAAATAACAATTTTTCAGTTTTATAATTTTACGTTATCTTACGATATTTGAGACGTGTAATAACAAAAACGATCAGTGATCCTTCCCGATTCGCTGCCCGGGGTATAGTGAGGTATCACACAGGCCTGACTATATTTATAATTTGGGAAATTTTAATGTTGAAACAAATACTGTTCGAATAGTTACATCAGCGTGCAATCCACAGAAAGAGAAGATTCTAGATAAATACCTCATCAGTGATCAATTAGGAAATGACCGGACACGCAGAACTTGCCAAGCGGCAAAACGCTGGTGTATCTTACTGCGAAATTAAACAGCTCTTTAATTTAGCGGCAGGTCGGCGTCTGGTAGCGGTATTCTCCTGGATGGCAGAGTATCCCAGTGCACCCACCTTCCAGTGATTTAGACTTTCTCTTCGATTCGGTGGCGAATGATGCCTCATATAACTCATAAGCCAATTTGGTTATTTCCTTTTATTTAAGGAGTGGAAATGTTTTGAAAAAGTACTCACTGACTCACAGAGACGAACCCCACTCCCCCTTAAAATTGTATAATGAAAAACAAATATTGCATGTTAGGGAAAATGGTAAACAAGATAAAAAATCAGAGGTTTTTGAAACTTTAAGTAATATGACATATATAATAAAAGGCAATGTCTGTCTGTCTGTCTTATACACTATAGGCTCAGCGACCGTGCGTCGCAGAGCTACGAAATTTGGCAATCGGAAACTCGGAGGTGGAAAGATGACACGCGAAAACCGATTTTTAATAAGTTGCAACAAAGTTGAAAAGTGTTTATGACTTTGTTCATTCCGTCTGCCTGTCTGTCCGTTAGCACGGTAACTGCTGTAAAAATGACTTTATCAAGATGAAATGTTAGTATGTTATTCAGACGGTCTGTGGAACCTATAGGAATATAAATGAATAATATCACTCCATTAGTTTTGGATTGAACCCGGGTTGAAAAAATGAGATACATTGAACCCTATGGGAAATAATTTTTCAAACATTTTTAAGCGAATTTAAAATTCAAAAATTGCTTCGAAAGTTTTGGGAAATATTCAAATTATATCATAAAATATATAAAAAAAATTCAGCAAAGTATATTCAGTAGTTTTTTTAATAAAAATTAAAATAATAATTACACCTTTTATATGAAGCGATCACGTGGCTATTATATGAAGAGATCACGTGACCCACTTTAAAATAAAATATGGCATCCATCTTATATCAAAATCGTAATTTTCAAAGTTCTTTTTAATTCATATTAATGTTATGTCCGTCCTAAAACCGCTTTATTTTTGCTTAAATTCTGTGCAATTACATACTGAAACAACTCAATTATAATATATTTGAGTTTAAATGATCATCCAAATTTGATTCTTTCTACAACGACGCCTAATTTTCACTTATGGAAAATGTAAACAGCAAAATATGTAGAATGAGTTGTATAAGAATTTCTTTAATGCAAAATTATTTAGCTCATGAGGTCTGCAATATAGCTGATGTGAATGAAATATTCATTGATTTTACAGAGAGAAGTACGATTTTTTTGATGAAGTTTTAAGCATAGAGTTTAATTACTTGTATCTCCATGGTCTTAAGTTTTAAATAAAATAAATTATTATAGTATTGTGATGAATGAAATGAATCGAAAAATGTTTATGAATGAAATGCTGCTTTTATAGAGAGAGCCAGGCGTGTTATATTTCGATGATGTCATTTGAATACATTTCAGTTGTTTTCGATGAAGTTTTCAAATATAATAAATTATTGTAGTATTATGATAATTTTTAAAATATTGCCGATGAATGTATCGCATTTTAGAGTTATTTAAATAAAATTGCATTGAAGTTGGGAAGTGTTTCATAATCAATGTTTTGTGCATGATTGATCATTGTTGTTAAAATTTGATTTATTTCTATTGTTATTTAATGTTTTATGTGATTTGGACCGTTTTTTCCCCTTTTTCCTCCTTTTTTCTCCACCATGCAGAGATCGTAGAAAAAAACAAATCACATGATCGAAAAGAGCAGACAATTGCGTATAGAAATATATCAATTTTATATCTCAGGGACAAATTCTAATATTTTTAAAGATTTTAAAGCAAAAGTCACTTTCGGCTCAAAAAAACGAACTTTTGATTTTAAATCCTCGCACCAGGAAAAGTACCGACAATTTCGACTATTAATTTGCACTTTTAGAAAGCTCGGAGATCAGGCTTTCTTACAAGTCTAATCTGGTCAAGAAATAATAAAAAGTAGCCGCACGATCCGGATTATAATGAAGTACTGATTTTTAATTTCTCGGCCAAACTGCAAAAGGAGTTTTTAATCCACATGCACGCAGACGCATGGTGTTTCTAGGCTCTGCGACCGCGCGTCACAAAGACCGCGCACAATTGGAGACCCGGGGGGGAGGTGACATCTGAAAACCAATTTTTAAAGTTTAAATTATTTTTCTTGTTATTTAATGTTTCATGCGTTTTCGACCGTTTTTCCCTTTGTCTCCACTATCCAGACGTCGTAGAAAAAAATAAATCACACGACCAGAAAGAGCGGACAATTACGAGTAAAAATATATTAATTTCAAGTCTCAGGGACAAATTCCAATATTTTTTAAAGATTTTACAGCAAAAGTCACTTTCAGCTAAAAAAAACGGATTTTCGTTTTTAAATGCTCGCCTTGGGAAAAGTAGCCACAATTTCGACTAATAATTTACATTTTTAGAAAACTCAAAGATCGGGATTTCTTACAAGCCCAATCTGGTCAAGAAATAAGAAAAAGTAACCGCATGATCCGGATTTTAAGGAAGTAATGATTTTTCATTTCGGCCAAACCGCGAAAGCAAGGATCGATTTATCACCCACATGCGCGCGCAGACGTAAAGTGTTTCTATGGTGGAGGGGAGGTCGGCGAGATTATGACGTCACGATTTTGACGAGTTCTGACGTCACTTTGCAAATGTCATCAATGATTGCTTTTTATACGGTTTTTGGCCTAGGGACAATTGAAAACCGAATTAGTGTTTGCCTTTTATAAGGTTTTTGACTCATTATGCTGGATTGAATTGTGGCGATGTATTGTTTACATTGTTTTATTGTTTACATTGTGGTGGTTGGGACCGCAATGAGAAAACTTAAACACAGAAGAAATAAAAAATAAATAAAAGGAAAGTTATGGAGATTGTAGCGCGGCATTTATGCATCGGGTGACGGTGTTGACAAACTTTAAAAAAAATTCTTAGAGCAGCATCGTTAAAGCAGCATCGTTATTTCTTAAATACTAAATTCATATTCAACATCATCAGTCTCAAAATTACTTTCATGTCATTTGCGATGCAGTATTAAAAATGCAGACAAATGGATTCAATTTCATTTATGTGAGACAAAAAATAGAGGAGCATCTCTATAAAAACATAGGAGCAGCTGATCCCGGCTGTGAGTACACATCAAAGGAATCCCTTTCCTAGGGTTGCAGGTACAGAAATTCCCAGAATCTCACAGTTCACAAACATTAGAATAAATTCCCTTTACAAAACAATTTTCAAGACCCCCCCCCCCCCAGAACATTTTTAACTCCACGGGGTTATTAAAGAACTATTTTAAACTTTTATAGAAAAGAAGAGAAAGAAAGCGTTTTTAAAGCTGAAAGAAATAGGAAATAATTTTCAGAGAATTTCAAGGTTATTTACTTTAAGGATAAAATAATATCAATTAAATTTAACGGCCAAAGCGGTAGCTTAGCGGTAAAAGGCAAGCATTTCGAAATGACTAGGCATCCCTTCTATGCTGCCTAGTCATTTCAAAAGCAATACAAGTTCAAGTTCCACTACAGAATCCACTGCTAGTTCAGTTCGGGAATCCCCACCAACCAATATGTCAACACCTACGAGGACTCACTGCGGCCAAATCGTCCGTAAACCAGAAATGTTAGGCTTATAATTTTAACTGGAAAAGGAGAGATGAAATAAATCGACATAACTGTAACCGCTATTAGTTCACGCTCCCTAATAATAAAGTCCTATCGGTTTCCGTGTGTCTGATTTATCTAGAATAGCGCATTATGACGTTGTAGCAAATAGTTTCTGTAATAGTGCTAAATTTAATTTTGAACTAAGTTTTGATAAAAAAAATGAATGAGTACATGAAAACCAATGTCTGTATTTAACATATCCCATGCTTTAAATGTTTGCCATCCAGCAAACTCTAGTTTCCATATTTTGGAGACTCGGATTTTATTTATAGCAGAGGCTTTAATTTGGTAAGAATATGTTTTATATATTATTATTCTAAAAACACAATGCAAGAGTGTTAGTGGTGGGACAGTTTTAATGAATTTAATGATTTAGGGTGTGAAGCCGAACATTCTCTAATAAAATCATCTGTACAACAGTTACCATGCATCGGCACTATGTAGAGAAAAGGTATTCACTGCCCAACACCTTATTATTATATGGAATAAAAAATGCTTCATGATAAACGACTTGTTTTACCTAATCTCAGAAAAGGCTAATAACTCAACGATTATTTTTTCTGTTCAATATACACTCCCCAATTTTTTCTTACGTTGTAATCTATGAAGTACTTTGGTATCCAAATTAGGTGATCGCTGAAAACTTGAGACAATTTTTGAAGGCCTGCCAAGTTCTCAACTGACTAGTTGTGGATTTGAGTTCTAACTGTAGGTATGGGTGTTGTGGTGTCCTCTAAGGGTGTAGTGTGCAGCCCCCTCTGGTGCGCCGTAGCAGTATCATGTGACGTCTAAATGGTTCACGCTCCTCCACGATTACAGATGAATGATTGCATGTATCAAGTGACCATTTTCAGTAAATAAATAAATGCAATTTAACAAGATTCATATTCTATTAGTATTTGAAATGTCTTTGTAAGTGTTATTCAATATAATTTCCGTTATATTAATTTATAACTCAGTAAAGTAATCAGGTTATATTATTAATTGTCTGCGTGGACTTTTTTTATTGGAAAAAATAGGGAAATCAAGTATTGTAAGAAATAAATAAAACAGGCCAAAAAATCAATACATTGTTTTAAGAAAATCGGAGTGAGATCTATAATGATCTACTATAAGAGATCTATACATATGAACTCTTTATCTTTCGAATTTTCAATTTAGTCTTCCAGGAAATACAAAATGAACCAATATTGCTACCTGGGCGATAATGGGAAATCGAGAAGTCTGGAAAATTATGGCATTTGTATATGCAGTAACAGTATATTTTTTAAATATTTTCATCTTTTAAAGAATGTTCAAAATAATTCTGCACATGTTTAAATTGTAAGAAAATATTTCAACCACTAATATACTCTTTCTGGTCATATGTGCCTATTTATGTTTCGGATTTTTCCTCTTTTACTATTTTTGCAGCATTGGTAACTCCATTTTGCCTATTCTCTGCAACGAGTAGCATACTGAGATGCCGATTTTACTTGAGTAAGCGAGGCCACATCTTTTGTCGGTCCTGAAGAAGATGGTTGTTACTTGCCTTTGAAACTAATCGATCAATTTATGTTTATACTTATGCTGTATTTACAAATATTTTATTTACTGTATCACTACTCAAAACGTATGATACGAATTTTTCATAAATTATCTCAATAAGCTGGCATCATCCTTTTCAGTACGACAAAAAAAAAGAATCTTTTAATTTTAGCGTTAATTAAACCTGCTTTTAATAATTAATAAAGAAGTGCATCCTAAAAGTGTAGATTCTTTCTTAAAATATTACTATGAATTTATGTTAGTTTTTGTTTGGTAGTATTCGTTTAAATCAAAGAAAATATTCTCCTTTTAAACATTCTTAAAAGATGTACTCTTTCAAAATACATGCGAGCAGCACATTTCTCTGAATAGCGGTGTTTGAATTTTTTATGCTCTTATTCATGTTCTACGTCAGAAAAATTCTAAAGATGCACGCAAATAGAAATTGCGTAAATTGCTACAAAAATAATGCAAAAATGTGAATTAAGAATATACAAATTTTCATATACATAATTCGCATATTTCTTTCAAAAATCATTTTTAAATAATAAAGTATTATGTTTGTGCCTATTTTGCTGTATTTCAATATAATTCTATATTAAGGTAAAAACATCGTCATTGAAAGTTTTAAAAAAACGTTTCATGTAAAACATTTTTGTTCCCTAGGCTACTGATGAATGTTTTGTATTACTGTAATATTATAATTTACTCGATACATGACGAGGCTTTCTAAAAAACATCATGCATGATTTGCTCCATTAATAGTATGTAGTTGAATAATTCAACCATATTAATCGTTTTTTATTCTGGGATACTTTGCGCGTCATCAAACACGAACCTAATTAAAGATAGTACCTCTTTAAAATATTCCAAAGATGCTATGTATGTTGATTGTAGTTTTTCGGTGTTTTCGAAGTTATTGTAATAACATCGTTTCCATGTTAGAACTTACTACTAAAATTATTGGTGTACAAGAAATAGGGGCAAATTTGCAGCTGGAAATATATTAATGTAAACACTATTATTCTAAACACTGAGTGGTCAAATTTTTATTTCCACCAAGCCATTTCATACAATAATTTTACTCAGATACCTCTGACGTAAAATCGTTTATTTGGTAGAAAGAAGTAAAAGCTAAGGGTACACAAATACCTATAAAATGCATTGCAAAAACAAATCCAGGTAAAACATGTAGTTTGTAAAGATCCATCCTGCTCCAAAAGGGAATCGAATCCTGGATCTCCGAACTAGCCAGTCGACGCTCTACCGTTGAGCTATTGGAACGAAATTGCAAATTCTTATCGTCGAAGTGGACTCTGCATTCTCCACTCTCTAATGTCAGATTGACGCGTAACTGACAATATGGCTAACAACCTCTTGCTACTTTTACCTCAGACTAGTCTCCTGCTACTACTATTTTTACTTAGATTAGTATCCTGCCTGGTCATTATCCTCTCAGTTTGAAATCGCTGCTCAATTTTGCAGAGCCCACTGAATCCATACTAGTCGTACTAGTGTGAATTTCAGACCTCCGCCCGTCCACAAGGCTCAGTTATCGCTCCCTTCATTTGGAGCCTTTTCTTCAATGAAATTATTTCCCTTAATAGTGATGTACTTTATCTTCAAGCCCTTGCGGACGACCTTGATAGTATTACATTTTTCAATAATAGAAATGTCCTTGAAACTAATACCAATTCCCTCCTTAACCTCCTTTCTACTTCCCTCAATAATATGATATTAGAAACATCTATTGATAAAAGTTGCTCCGTAAATTACTCTAGTATGAAAAGAAATCCCATTTTCAAATTTAGTAATAGATCCAATGAAATTGAAAATCATTTAACATTTTTAGGTTTAATCATTGATAATAAATCAAATTGGACCCTCATATTCGATATCTCCAAGAAAAATGTCTTAAATTTTGTACTACTTTCCGGCAAATTTCTGGGAAAAATTGGGGTGTCAAATAATGTTTCGTAAAATGCTGGTATCTATGTGTTGTGGAAAAGGTTATTACTTACGGTTCCGCTATATGAGATAAAAAACTAAAAAAAATGCAAATAAAAAAACTTCTTTCACTCCAAAGGATCTTCCTTCTAAAAATCTGCCCAGGCTACCTACAACATCTAATATCTCCTTATTTTCCCTCACTGGTATTCCCCCCATTCGTTTTACAATCTCTACCCTCTATAATAAATTTAATTTTTTAAAACAAAAAAATGATTCCTTTTCTTGTCCCTCCCTCCCGCCTCCCTCTGATTTGATTTCCTTGTTCCTTTCTCTAACTTTCACCCCTCTAAATGGCCCGTTAATTTAGTTAACAGTATGGATAAAAACTCTGCCATTTGTAATATATATATTGATGGTTCAAATATTGACAATAACACTGGTTTTTCAGTCTATATTTTTAAACATGATGTTCTGAAAAAGATTCTCTCCTATAAACTTGACAACTGGAATACAGTATTTCAAGCTGAACTTACCGCTATTTCCTTTGCGATTGACAGGGCTTTCTCTAATAATACCCCTGGCAATATTTTTTCCGATAGCCTCTCTTCCATTCAAGCTCTTAACTCAATAAAAAATAATTCTAATTATCCTAACTCCATTAAATCCACCTCGTCACTATTTCTTGGGTTCACAATAACATATCTGGAAATGAAATTGCTGATTACCATGCCAAAATTGTTACTATATCTGGTTCCCCTCTTACTATTCCCTTTCCTCACTCGCTCCTCTCAAACTTTTGTAAATCTCATATCCTTAATCTTTGGCAAAATTATCTTAATGACTATATTTCCACCAGGACTGGTGATCCGGCTAGAATCCTGTCTTACCTCCCTATCGTGAGTCCTGATTTGCAAATTTTTAATAAACACCTCACTTACTTTCTTACTGGTCATGCCCCCTTTCTTGATTGCCAATACTTTTTCAAACTTAAATCCACATCTAACTGTATATGCTATGAATTCGGTGACGTTGACCATTACATTTTCGATTGTCCTTTTTCTAAAAATTTTCATCTCTGCAAACCCTCCCCCTCTAATATACCACTTTGGTTCTCCAAAGTTCGTTCAAATTCCTCTTCAGTAGATAAAATTAAAAACTGTATTCTTGTTGCCATGGAAATTTCTAATAAAGTGACCTAAGCTTATGAGTAGATTCTGCTCTCAATTAATTTTGATCAATGAATCCCTTTATTTCATTCTTATTAACTTATTTGAACTTATTGTAGCCATTGTATATTACTCCATTTTTTCTTGTAAAAAAAAGCTATGTTAACTAATCTTATTTTCTCGGATCTTTCTTTTTCTTTTGACCCTTTTTATTTGTATTTATTCTTATTTTTCTTTTCTAAATTTTATTCTGAATTTCTGTTTTTGTTTATCGTATGCCTAATTTTTTTTCCTTTTCATATATTTTCATTTTATATATTTTCTAAATTTTACTGTTAAAATTTTATTATTTTCTTTAATTTTAATCTATTTTTCATTATGTTATTATACCTCACTCTAAATTTTATTTTTCAATGATATTTTTATCTATATTCGCAATAACCCTTTTCCCATTTTTGAAATATTGACGTACTTGTCAAATTCAAATATAATGTAAAACTGTCTGTTTAACCACAGCATTTTTCATCAATTGTTATCTTTTTAGACCTAAATAAATGATCGTTTGGCGGGATGGTAGACCTTGGGTGCCTCCTGAGTGCAAGAGGTATCCTTTCAAGGCCGTGCAGCTAGCTACTCTAAAGCCACTATATGAGTCGCACAGCTTGGGTTCTTCAGACCTCCGACACCATCCCGCCAAACGAACATTTAATTTAGGTCTAAAAAGATAACAATTAATTAAAATATTTTGGTTAAACATATGTCGGAGGTCTGGGGTTTTTAGACCTCTGAAATTTTTCTTAAATGTTCTTATTTTCTCGGTTCTTTCTTTTCTTTTGACCGTTTTTATTTGTATTTTTTCTAAATTTTCTTTTCTAAATTTTATTCTAAATTTCTTAAATTTACCTATTTTTTTTCCTTTTCCATATATTTCCTTTATATATATATATATATTTAAATTTCATTTTTAAAATTTTATTATTTTCTTTAATTTTAATCTATTTTTCATTATGTTAATGTACATCATTCTAAATTTTATATCGCTATGATTTTTTTATCTATATTCGCAATAATCCTTTTCCCATTTTTAACACTTTACAACAAAGTTGAAAAGTGTTTAGGACTTTGTTCATTCTGTCTGTCTGTCTGTCTGTCTGTCTGTCTGTCCGTTAGCACGATAACTGCCGTAAAAATGACTTAATCAAAATGAAATTTTAGTATGTTGTTCAGACGGTCTGTAGGACCTATGGGAATATAAATGAATAATATCACACAATTAGTTTTGGATTGAACCCGGGTTGAAAAAATGAAATACATTGAGCCCTATGGGACCTAATTTTTCTAACATTTTTTAAGCGCATTTAAAATTCACAAATTGCTTCGAAAATTTTAGGTAATAGTCGAATTGTTCCATAAAATATATAAAAAAAAATTCAGCTAAATATATTCAGTAGTTTTTTAAATAAAAATTAAAATAATAATTACACATCTTATATGAAACGATTACGTGACCATGATATTAAACGATCACATGACCCACTTCAAAATGAGATATGGCATCCATCTTGTTTCAAATTCGTGATTTTTTAAAGTTCTTTTTAATTCATATTGAGTGTTGTATCCATCCTAAAACTACTTTATTTCTGCTTAAATTCTGTGCATCTACATACTAAAACAACACAATGACAATATATTTGAGTTTAAATTCTCATTCAAATTTGATTATTTCTACAATTAAGCCTATTTTTCACCTATGTAAAATGTAAACAGCAAAATATGTAGAATGAGTTGTATTAGAATTACTGTATTTCTTTAACACAAAATAATTCAGTCCATGGAGTCTGCATGGCTGATATGAATGAAATATTAATTGATTTTATAAACAGAAGGACGATATTTTTCGATGAAGTTTTAAGCATAAAGTTTATGAATTGTAGCTCCATGGTCTTAATTTTTAAATAAAATAAATTATTATAGTATTGTGATGAATGAAATGGAGAAAGTTATGAATGAAATCCTGCTTTTATAGAGATATCCAGGCGTGTTATTTTTTCTATGACGTCATTTGAATTAATTTCAGTTGTTTTCGATGAAGTTTTCAAATATAATAAATTATCGTAGTATTATGATAGATTTAAAAATATTACCGTGGAATGTATTGCATTTTAGAGATATTTAAACCACGCAATTTATATTTCAATGCCGTCTTTTGAATGAAGTTTATTTTTTTCAATGAAGGTTTAAGTTTTCAAATATAATAAATCAATGTAGTATCGTGATAAGTTTTAAAATATTACCGAGGAATGTATTGCATTTTCGACTTTTTTAAATAAAATTGCATTGAAGTTGGAAAGTGTTTCATAATCAATGCTTTAAGCATGATTGATCTTTCTTGTTGAAATATTGACTTACTTGTCAAATTCAAATATAATGTAAAACTGTCTGTTTAACCACAGCATTTTTCATCAATTGTTATATTTTTAGACCTAAATGAATGTTTGTTTGGCGGGAATGTAGACTTTGGGTGCTTCACGTGTGCAGGAGGTATCCTTCCCCGGCCGTGAAGTTAACTACTCTAAACCCACTATGTGAGTTTCACGGTCTGGTGTCTTCAGACCTCAGGCACCTTTACACTAACCTACAGGTTTGATTAGCTGAAGCGTCATTAACGCAAATCATTAGCAAAACGTGTGTGGAAATCAACGACTACTGGACGAAGCTAAGCAAAGAAATAGCAGACTTGCCGTTTTACCCTGAAGGGCAACAATTCGTCAAATTAGGTAATCTAAAGAAAAAGCCAAGCCAGATATATTCAGAACTAGCAGTTCCGTACACCATCGTCTGGACACAAAAGCAAAATGATGCTAAATGGTGCAAATAACTCCAGACCCATCCACGAAACTTTGATCCAACCACGCAATAAAAAAAAATTGGGACGAAATTTCTGTCAGACTTAATGAGTAGACTTTACAGTAATCATAATAAATTTGCCTCTTCTCTTGGATTTGATTATTTTTTATAAAAATAAATGTTATTATATGTGTGCTTTAAAAAAATAAATGTAAAAATATCGCAATTGGTTGAAAACAAGAATTTATAGTTGGATTACAATAAATTAGCAAATATATAAGTGTTACAGTTCATGTCTACAATGTGTTGTTGTTGAGACCCAGACCGTCCGACCTACCAGAAAGGTGTAAGGTAACTGTTTGGACGGCCGGGAAGTGCCACCCAATTTGGACCGGAACCCAGTGGGGGAGGCATCCACAGGGACCGTACCCTCCTTCCCCTACCACCAACCTCTCGGAAGGACTTACGGACCCACATGTTTAACGTGATCGTACTCCGCGTGAACACGGCGGCAGTTTTTGGCAGTGGCTGGAATTGTCTACAATGTGTTGTTGTTGAGACCCAGACCGTCCGATCTACCAGAAAGGTGTAAGGTAACTGTATGGACGGCCGGGAAGTGCCACCCAATTTAGACCGGAACCCAGTGGGGGAGGCATCCACAGGGACCGTACCCTCCTTCCCCTACCACCAACCTCTCGGAAGGACTTACGGACCCACATGTTTAACGTGATCGTACTGCGCATGAACACGGCGGCATTTGTGGTAGCGTGCAAATCTAGCGCGCAAACCACGGGGATACCGCACCCGAGATGGCCAACAGCACGCGGTGTTCCGAGGTGGTCACCCACCAAGTACTAACCGCGCCCGATGCTGCTTGACTTCGGTGATCTAACGAGAACCGGTGTTTTCAGCACGATACGGCCGTTGGCCTGTCTACAATGTGTTGTTGTTGAAACCCAGACCGTCCGACCTACCAGAAAGGTGTAAGGTAACTGTTTGGACGGTCGGGAAGTGCCACCCAATTTAGACCGGAACCCAGTGGGGTAGGCATCCACAGGGACCGTACCCTCCTTCCCCTACCACCAACCTCTCGGAGGGACTTTCGGACCCACATGTTTAACGTGATCGTACTCCGCATGAACACGGCGGCAGTTTTGGCAGTGGCTGGAATCGAACCCGGGCCTACCGAGTGCAACGCCAGCGCGCTAACCAATGGGCTACCGCGCCCAGAGTCTACAATGTGTGAAAAAATTCTTATATGAAATGAAAAAACTTAATAAAATGAAACCATAACAATAGATCGTTTCTTTGCTCCGGTAAGAATTAAAGTTTCTGACTACGAAATTAGTGCGTGGTACCTATTGTTTACGGAGTACAAAATAAATTAATATTGATCTGATTCATTCTCTAAACATGAAAAGGATCAGTCTGTATACAATAATTGGCTCAATTTTTTATTTAGCACTTAATTTGGGCATCCAGAATGTATTACAGCATAGTTGGTCATACGAAATCTACCTATTTGGAAGGTCATAACAATGATGACAGCAATATCATTCTAAAGATTTTCATTTCTGATGAGAATTTACAAAAAAGGCGCATCTCAGTTCCAATGGTGTCCACTTATTTAAATAAATATTCAAATTGTTTTATATCAACATTTTTTAAAACTTTACTTCAAACATATCTGAAAGCACTGCCCAAACATTTTAACACACAGTTTGACAACAGTGGGTGTGTCACTGTGTTATCTTCTCTACTACACTCGTCAAAAGTGAAATTGCAACACCATAAAGGGATGCAGGTAATCATGCGCAAATCGCAATACCGATAGAAAAGAGATTCATTACAAATGAATAAAAGAACAAACAAAGATATGCAAAATAAACCTGTTTATGCAGTAATGAATGTGGCCCCCAAGGACAACTATGCAGGCCGCTAAACGGTGATGCATACTATCGATGAGGCTATTAACGGTTGCCTGAGGTAATTCTTACCAAGAAGCGTCCACTGCGGCACGCAGTTTGTCTACGGTATGTACTTATGGCCCTCGGTGCACCTGGCGTCCGACGAGGGCCCACACGTGTTCAATGGAAAACAGATCCGGCGAGGCTATCGGCCAGGAAGGGATGTGAATTCCGTTCAAGCTGGTGAGAGTTCACCGTGCGGTGTGCGATGCGGTATTGTCTTACTGGAATACTGTGTCGGGTACGGCCTGCTCCAGTGGCGAATCGCAGATATCACAACTTATGCGGCGTATCAGGTCTACAATCAGATTATCTGCAATGTGCACCAGAGCTGCCTGCTGATCGAACATGACACCGCCCCAAACCATGACGCCCGGTGTAGGGGCGGTGTGACGCTCGATGATATGGATTGACAAGTGGTGTTCCTCTGGAAGCCTCTACACCCGTCCACGACTGTCATTCCTACACAGACAGATACGAGATTCATCCGTAAACAATACCAGATGCCATTCAATGCTCCATTTGTGCTGACGACAACACTAGACCAGACGTGCATCCCTGTGTCGAGATCTGAATAGCACCCCAGTGGCTGACTGCTGTGTACGCAGCTGTACTTCTTGCAACATGTTGCGAATGTTTTTATTTCATGCGCATAAGTTCAACCATTGATAGTGTTAGGTTGCTTCGGATAGCCATTGCAAACGGGTCTCGAAGAGCCGTTCGGCGAATCTGCCGGTCTGTGCACTCTGTCTTGCGCCTGTTCGATAAACGCCTATATCGACGTGTTCTCTATTGGTCCTGCATCAACCGTGTCACACCACCCTGGATGGCACTCACGCCGTGTTCAACGCGCGGGCAATTGCACGCATTGACAAATCCACATCACGGAGCTTTAGAATACCATCTCCTTCTCCAGCCGTTAACTGCTGGCATACAGCTCGCTGACGTCTCTGACGCATTGCTTCTTCACCTTTTCGAAAGTTCGGCTGCTAAAAATCGTCGCTGATAGCATTTACGGGACGAGCCGTCTGCTCGTCTTTATCCCCTGAAACTGGTGTCACGTGAACCGATACGTACAAAGATATTGTCATTTGCATATGACTCTCCCTTCTACCGGTACTGTGCTTTTCATATAGCTACGTTCATTTTTTCATGGTGTTGCAATTTCACATTTGATGAACGTAGTACTTTCAGACAAATTTTAATGGACTAGCAGAACTTCATTTCCTTCACATATTTTCATATTACATCAAGAGGTGATCCGATGTATTGAAAACGTAGCAGATAAATCTGTATAAAGTGTTCCTAAATCTTTTACGTTTTGTAATAGATGAAACTGCCGTTTGTTTAAAATGTAACATTCTAGAACATGCTTGAAGAAAGCAAGCAAAAACATTAGCAAAAGGTGACTACAATTGTATCTAGGGTGTTTTAAGTGCTCTTTTTAAGGTCATAAACAGTATGTTGTCTTGACAAAACAACGGAAGAACTGTCTGTTATTTTTTACAGTTTATTAAAAAAGCCCACTGAAGTAAAGGACTCGAAAACAGCTTCAAACAATTACAGCTAAGTACATTTTAGATTTGTGCATGGATCTGTGGATTTATATGTTATGAAACAAATAGTTTCTAGTAAAATTTTTCATAATACAGAAATTCTTTAAATATTTTGTAAATAAAGAAACCAAAAACCGATCATATGTATATTTTTAAATACATGGTCTTGGATACATTCTGTTTGCACTCACTGGTCAATTTTATTTATTTTTGGATTAATGTGGAAAAATGTGATATCATTGTTATAGTATATCAAACGAAATTTTTAAAAATATTTTTACCACGAAGAGTTTTTAATAGTTATTCTAAAATCACATGACATTCTTCAGTTTAATACTTTCCTAAAGATTTCTAGTAGGTTTATGTTATTTTTAAATATTCGTTTAAATCCAAGAAATGTTCTCTATTAAACACTCTTGGAATAGAAATGTTACTTAAAAAAAAAAAAGGAAGTTCTGAGAAATTCTTCTAAAGCGACGGTTTGAAGTTTTTATATTTTAGCTTATGCCCTGCATTGCACCTCTGTAAAACTCTGGAATTAGCACGACAGGGCAAAAGTTTATTTTTAAGTATAACAAAAATTTCTTATAACAAATATGCAACGATTTAGATGCAATAAATGTGTAAATTTTCCGTTGTATTGTTTCAAATCTTACATTTAAATTAGTGTTTATTTTTGGTATTATTTGTAGTCTTATGTGTAAGAATGCTTATTAAAATTAATTAAAAATGAAAATTTTATTTAATATAGATTAAATGATTAAATTAACAAAAATATCACCCGTATTTCATACCATAAAATTACTTTTAAAGAACTAGCTTTGGGTGTAATAGTTTTAGTTATCTTTTAGTTTCACATTTCTAATGCTATCATGCATTAAGTTATGCATGCAATGTTTAACAATAAGATATGATTAATTTTAACCAACCTTAGTGTTAAACATTGAATTAAACAATTGATGTCATTTTCGCATCAATGAATGCACGCAATTGATGTCATTTTCACATCAATTAAATTGAATGTCATTTTAATTGATTTAGCTTCATTCTTATCAATTTGACGGCATTTCTATGAATTTGGCGACATTTTTTTATCAATTTGACTACATTTAAATGATTTGCCATGTTCGCGATATTCTGCCAAATTCGTCGCCAAAATTTCGTCAAGCATTATGATTGGAAAAATAGGTTATTCTTATAGCAGATAAACCACTAATGGCATCCAAATACAAAACTATTATCCAAAGTATTTTCTCTAATAGTATATTTTTATTCTTTCCAAGATATTGGATTCTCATCCATAAGTCTTCATTTTCATTGATTTAGTGTCATTTTTATCAAGTTCGCGATATTTTCGTCAATTTAGCAACATTTATAAAACTCGCCAAAATATTCCTCCAAATTTGCTACTAACATTTCGCCAAGCATTGTTTATGAAGAAATAGGTTAGTATTATGGTAGATAGACAACTAATAGGGTCAAATTATAAAGTTAATAGCAAATTTAACGCATAAAAGTACATATGAAAAGTGAACACATTTCACCACAGTTAATATTTTTTTTAATTTTATGTAATTTTTTAATAAATTTATTTGAAAAAAGGGAAATATCTCCAGAAAACGGTTGATGTTAGCGCTCTAAAGTTTATGTCAATCGTTTTCTAATAAAAATGTATATAAGAAATTATTATTTACGTAACTCCATTGAATGTTTTAATTTTAGATGTCTTTTGTATTTCATTTCAAAATTTAGGAGGGTTCTGAACATTCGATTGCGTATAAGAACAATAGGTTTCCAGTCCTCACTGATTATGATTTGTGTAACAAATTTTGCTCGAATTGCTTGATTCATTCGTGAGTTATCGTCTCCACAGACTCACTGACATACACACACACACACACACACACACACACACACACACCTCAAAAACGTCTAATTCGCATTCAGGGATGCTTGAAACGTGCTCTCCCATCGAAAACTCGAATTCGAATCTTCGACCCTGTCACAATACTTTCCTTATACATTATACTATGTATATAAGGAAAGTAAAAATATTAGAATGGAATGTAGAAATATGACGTATTAAGAAAATTAAACAATGGTCAAATATTTGCATTCATTAGAGTAGGACTTAAAAATAAACAAATTTTCAGATTTTTTGTCGTTTTTAAATGTTTAATAAAAGAAAAATATTCAGGGATACATTATCACAACTCAATACAGGAACAGTAACAGGGGCGCTGGAGGTTGGTACGAAATAGAAGGGTGAGAGATCTTAAAACGTAAAAAGATCGGAAATTGAAAAAAACAATTAAAATTATTCAAGCAGAGCATTAAAAATTTGGATGTATCGAGATTAAAGTGAAAAATATTTTTTACTTAACAGCCACCGAGAGGGGCAAGTTAAAAATGTTATTTCTCTATCATTTTTTTCTTAGTTGCAAAAAATAATAATAATGAAAGATACATCTAAAATATTTTATAAATATATATGAACCAATATAGATACGTAAGCAATCATACGATGTATCACCTTGATTAGAATAAGAAATGAGGATGTAATAATACGTGGATATATGTACGAAATGTTATGTGAAATAAAATCAAATTATTTTCGTGGTGAGAGTTATTTTCGTAGAGATAAATAGAACATAGAAACACAGATAATTAGGACATAGAAACATAGATATATAGAACATAGAGACATGGTTAATTAGGACATTAGGACATATGATACTTATTTTTTTATTTCATTGGACTGAGCAAATCCGTTCAGGTTTTATATATATATATATATATATATATATATATACATATAAAAATAAGTATATCACGAACGGAACTCCTATTTAAGTAAAGGAGAAAACAGAAACCTTACAGAGGATGTGGCGCTTAGCAGCTCTGCATCCAGAGTGGCATATAAGGATATAAACAAGAAGAAAAAATAAGCGAGAACAGGAGTGACCATATGATTTGCATAGAATGGCAGGGGTGGATTGCGACACCCCTTTCCCGCTTAAAGCAGCTTTTACGACCCGGGTAACGCTCACGGCACCAATGTAACTCAATGGTCAATCTCCCACATGTGCAAAGACAGAAGCACCCGAACGGACACAAAAGCAAAGATGGAACCAAGCATGGAAGAGATACACCCTACAATCCAGCTTGAAAACACAACATTTTATAAGGGAAAGTCGCACATGCGCGATAAGACTTCATGATGATAGGATCGCAGATATGAAAATATATATGATTAAGAATACTCATTTAGAATCAAACAATGCACAATTTCTTTCTTTGAAAAAGGAATAGTAATAATGTTGTAAAAAATATCTAGGGTAATTTCTTTTTAATGCATCATTTATTATTTTATTACATTCATAAATGCAGTCTTTTTTAAAAGTACTGTAGTTTCTGTTTCTTCTGAAGTACCCGACAATAATATTTCTGAATATATTTTTAGTGAGGTTTGAATTCCAATCAATAATATTATTAATTTTGATATTGTATGAATTTCTCTTGTCGTGTATGGTTGTATAAATTCCACACTGTTGGTGTTTTCTTATTGACAAGTCCAGGAAGTCTGTCGATCCATCCTCATTGGTCGGGTTTTCAATTAAGTCTAATTCCCTTGGGTAGAATGCTAAATCTATGTCAGGGGTGTTTGCATAACCCCCTAATATCACATCGTCAACATAACGGAAATAAGGTATTTCCGATAATATATGGGTTCCTCTTTCATATTTGGATAGATAAATATCCGCCAATATTGATGAGCATGCACCACCCATGGGTATGCCTTTGACCTGTTTGTAGTAATGCGTACCGTCATATAGTATGTTTTCATTCAATACCAACTCAATCAAATCCAAATATCGTCTGAGAGTTATATATGGTTTTAAATTATATTCCTCATGTAATTCTTTCAAGATCATTTGTAGGTTTGTTAAATCGATGTTATTAAACAGATCCCGGAAATCGTAGCTTCTGAAGTTCAAATCTTTATGGCAAAATTTCAGTCGGTCTATCAATTCCTGTCCGTTTTTTAACATTATGGAGTTTTGCTTCTTAATATCAGTTATAACATATTGGAGTAATTTCAGAAGTTTTTTATTTGCTTGTTCCAGGTACGATCCGCATCCCACTGTTACAGTACGGAACTTCACTGGTTTTTTGTGTAACTTGGGAATAAGGATCAAGTATGGAAATTTTACTGATTTAATATCCATACCAATTCTTTTATACAGTGCTTTTATTCTATTAGTGATGATTGATTCGTTGCTAGGAATTAAGGTATACATGGTAAAGTATCGAAGTTGTGTTAAAGTATCGACATAGAATTTTTTACACGTGAATGCAAAATTCGATACGATTTTGTCGGTGTATGTCATTACGAATTCTTCATTAAAATGTTTGATTGAAGACGGAAATCGAGAACCTCCTGAATCCTTGTTTCTTCTCGGGTAGAATTGGCAAAAAGCACTGTAAAAGGCATATTTCCATGCGTTAAAAGTTTGTACAGGTATACTGTGTTTGACTGCCATCTTGTATATGAAGGTTTCCAGATCGTAATTAAATTCATTATAAATATTATTAAATTCTTGTATTCGGTACTTAGTACCAAGTTGTAATAAGTTTTTGAGTTTATTATCTTTTATAAAATCTAAGTTTCCAGTAATTATATGCTTGTGGTAGGGATCACAATGTATATTTTTATGACATTGACAGGATTCAATATTAAATGAAGACACAGTTTTACATAATTTATTGTAGTTGAATAATCTTCTTCCGTTGGTTCTTACAAAGCGATAGGATATCTTAATATTTAGATTAGGCAAAGGAAGACGTTCTTCTATATTATGTAATATATGGTTGAATGGAATATTTTCGAACATTTTATTCTTAAATGTTGTGATAAAAAATTCTTTTGATTTGTTAATGTGATATTTTGGTTCAAGTGCTACATTATATTTTGCGGCTCATTATATAATATAATACGTTATATAATACATTATATAATACGTTATATAATACGTTACATTATATAATACGTGGATATATGTACGAAATGTTATGTGAAATAAAATCAAATTATTTTCGTGGTGAGAGTTATTTTCGTAGAGATAAATAGAACATAGAAACACAGATAATTGGGACATAGAAACATAGATATATAGAACATAGAGACATGGTTAATTAGGACATTAGGACATATGATACTTATTTTTTTATTTCATTGGACTGAGCAAATCCGTTCAGGTTTTATATATATATATATATATATATATATATATATATATATATATATATATATATATTTACATTTACAGAAAAAAATGATCGAAGACGCGTGATTTATTTTCAGATATACACCAGATCATATAATATGCAACAACGTTTTTTTTTTTTCAATTTCATCAGAAAGGAATCTTTCAAGTTTAAATATACGAGTATATACATATGTGAGGATTTGAATTTCGAACGGTTATATCTGATGGAAGATATCAGCAAGACTGAGAGAAAAGTGAAAATTCCATAATGGCGTATTTGGTATATGAAATAAATCTTTTGAACTGCGAAACCTTCTTAATGAACAGAACGAATCCACGTGTTTACTTTAGCTACTAAAGCTAATTTGTTGCTGAAAAAACAAACGTCTGCAAATATTCCTAAAAGTTGTCCTGTGATATGCGGCTTCGATTATTGAGCTAGACGCCTTTATACAACTTTGTAGATTAGATTGATAATTGTATTACGATCACATTATGTATTCGGTGATTTAAAGCTTCAGAACTTTGTCGAATCTAAATGTTTACCTTACCAAAGACACCTAAAAGTGTAAAAACGCAAAGGAATAAATATTTTGGGTAAATATGACACGCCTTTAAGCCGCATAAACTTCAAAATCGTTGAAGATTAATTAACGAAGATATTCTTTGAGATGTATGTTTCTTAATTTGTACATTGGTACGGATTGTATATTACCTTTAGTTTTTAAGCCTCTCAAATACTAAGAAAATAATACAAAAGTTAAGTTGCATTGTTTTAATAAGTTTTATTTTGATGACAATGTTTAATGCTTAGTGACGGCAAAAATAGTGATCTTAACCAAAACTTGACTCGATTACTTTCTGCTCCATGATTTATATTATATGCGTGCACTTTTTCAGCATTTTATTTCATTGGTGTGTGTGTGTGGGGGGGGGGAGCTTCTGATGCATCTGGATCGATATTAAAAGTGTTGTTGTTGTTGTTGAGACCCAGACTACCAGAAAGGTGTAAGGTAACCGTTTGGACGGCCGAGAAGTGCCACCCAATTTAGACCGGAACCCAGTGGGGGAGGCATCCACAGGGACCTTACCCTCCTTCTCCTACCACCAACCTCTCGGAACGACTTGCGGATCCACATGTTTAACGTGATCGTACTCCGCATGAACACGGTGGCAGTTGTGGCAGCGTGCAAATCCAGCGCGCAAACCACCGGGCTACCGCGCCCGAAATGCGCCAACAGCACGCGGTGTTCCCAGGTGGTCACCCATCCAAGTACTAACCGCGCCGGAAGCTGCTTGACTTCGGTGATCTAACGAGAACCGGTGTTTTCAGCACGGTAGGACCGTTGACCATGATATTAAAAGTGTTGTTGTTGAGACCCAGACCGTCCAACCTACCAGAAAGGTGTAAGGTAACTGTTTGAACGGCCGGGAAGTGCCACCCAATTTAGACCGGAACCCAGTGGGGGAGGCATCCACAGGGACCGTACCCTCCTTCCCCTACCACCAACCTCTCGGAAGGACTTACGGACCCACATGTTTAATGTGATCGTACTCCGCATGTACACGGCGGCAGTTGTGGCAGCGTACAAATCCAGAGCGCAAACCACCGGGTTACAGCGCCCGAAATGTGCCAACAGCACGCGATGTTTCCAGGTGGTCACCCACCCAAGTACTAACCGCGCCCGATGCTGCTTGACTTCGATGATCTAACGAGAACAGGTGTTTTCAGCACGGTAGGGCCGTTGACTCGATATTAAAAGTGTGCAATAATTTATCCTAAGTCACCGGGAGGTTTCTGGAATGTCTGACAAGTATTTTTTAAAAATCTGGATCCGTTAGGTTTTGCACCGTAATTAATTCTATAACTGTACGTTTAACGGTTGCAATATATATACTTGCATATACCAACATAGCTCTCCATATAATTATAGGTAGTGGTATACGCAAATCATTGAAAAATGGCTGATTCGTAATATAGTATTCTCTAAATGTAATTGTATATCAATCCATCCGTATCTGAAATTCAGAACTTTTTATCCATCATGATACTTTCCTGTTACTATGCTTTGCAGTAAAAACAAAAGTGTAACTGCGAAAAGCATATAAATGCTCATATTCCTGAAGTGAATTTACCTTTTATAAGCTAAGATAATTGGTTTGTTGGTTAATTGGAGTTTTATGACCCAAAACCTAAGTTGAGGATATGTTGCGACAAACACATGAGGAACTGAATAATAAAACATCTGATGTGGGCAGCACATGACTTTCCCTGCATACTTAAATTCATATTTCCTTTATTTCTTTAATAATTCATTCGATTGAGTTTAATTGCACCAAATAACACTAAATTTGCATTTTTAATTCAATTTTTGTTTTTATTTGGTATTGGGACATTTTTCGGATAGCAAATGCAAGAAATCTCAAAAATGCAAGAAATCTCAAATATCTTGAGAACGGTTAGTCCTAAAGTATAATGGAGTGTGTTATATTATTTTCCTCGTCACAAATTGTGTATCAAACAAGAATTTAAGTGATACATTTTAACATACGTTGTCTTTTTTTTTTAGATTTTGGCGATTTTTGAGGACCATTTCGTAAAAAAAGGCAGTTTGTTATTTTCCGAATAGTACCAAAATTGAATCAGCACCAGTGTCCCACAAGTAACTTATCTACCAAATATTGTGAAATTTTTTTTAGATTTTGGCGATTTTTGAGGACCATTTCGTAAAAAAAGGCAGTTTGTTATTTTCCGAATAGTACCAAAATTGAATCAGCACCAGTGTCCCACAAGTAACTTATCTACCAAATATTGTGAAATTTGGTCAATTAGTATTTTAGCTAGGGTGGATACATGAAATTCTTGCGGGCCATTTCGTCAAAAATGGCGGGTTCTTCTTTTCCGAATCGTAACAGATTCTAATCAGAACTTGAGTATCCATCCAACAAGTAACTTATCTACCAAATTTTGTGAAATTTGGTCAATTAGTATTTTAGCTAGAACGGATAAATGAAATTTTTGCGGGCCATTTTGCAAGAAAAGGCGGGTTCTGTTTTTGCGAATTGTACCAAAACTAATCAGCACCAGGGCCACATCCAACTGACTTACCTACCAAATTTTATGATATTCGGTCCATTAGTTTTTGAGTTAGAGTGGATACATACATTGCAGAGACACACAGACAGACACACAAACAGATACACAAACACACAGGCATCACGCTAAAAATAGTTTTTTCGTATTCCAGAGGTCTTGAAAAGTGTAGATCCGTCGAAAACTCGAGTTGTGATTTTCGACATGATTCCAATACCTTCTCTATACATTACCATGTATTGGAGGGAAAGTAAAAAACAGTTCAATAAGACAGATAACGTCAATGAAATGGATAAAACTACAAACAGATACATATGAAAATAATATAATAGTATTTGCATAACTCGTCAACTTACATTTTACAATTTTGTAGGTGACAAGATTTAGTGTTCAATTGAATATTTTTAATTAATATGAATCTGAAATAATAACATAGAAAGATGAAAAACGGTGTAATTTATTTTGTGATAGAAATTACGTATAAAATGATTATTTCTCATTATTTATATGATTTAAGAGAAACGTTAGAAAATAAAGACTTCCGAACTAAGGTAAATAAATCAGTACAGTTCCAGTAATAACAAATTTTAACAATGTTCTTAAAGTTTATTCAGATCTCTAAAATTATTGAGATATCGTTTGAACACAGATTTATAAACTCATACACACATACACACAAGCATCACTTCTTAAACATTCGATTTGAGGTGTTCGGAAATTCTCAGAACGTGTAACTGACATAAAACTTGAAATCAAATTTTATATTCTGATTATGCCCTGCACATTATTACTTTACTTCCTTAAATATTATCCTATATACAATGTATAAAAATATTAGTATTTCCTTATACATTATCCTATATATAATATATAATATATTAGTACTTCCATATACATCATCCTATATATAATGTATAAGAAATTATTATTACTTTCTTATACACCATCTTATACAGGGTGATCCAAAAGTCAGGAAAAATTTTAAAAATTAATAATTCAATAACTAATAAAGATCAATAAATGCCGTTTGCACAGAAATAATGGAAATGAAACAAGATTTTTTGTGAAGAAAAAAATATTGTTAGTATAATTTAATATTTCTACTAATAGCTGGCGCTGTATTAGGTACAGATATTAAATTGTGCAAATTATCAGAATGTATAAAAAGAGCAGCTGTAACTGATAACGCCATTCTTGAAGCAGATAGTAGTGGTAGTTGATTTGTCTTATGTAATGTATCTTATCCTATGTAATGTAAACTAGGGTACCTAATACAGCGCCATCTGTTGGTCGAAATGTAAATTATACTAACAATATTTTATTTTTCTTGACAAAAAATCCGGCATTATTTCCATTCTTTCTGTGCAAACGGCACATATTTATTTTTATTAGTTCATGAATTATTAATTTTTAAAGTTTTTCCTAACTTTTTGATCATCCTATATATAATGTATAAGTTTATCCTAACTTTTGGATCACCCTGTATATAATGTAAAATATTATTATTTTCTTATTGTCCTATATATAATGTATAAGAAAATTTTATTACTTTCTTATACATCATCCTATATATATACTGAGAAAATTCAGAAAATTACATCGAGAATCTGACAATAGATGAAACCATTGGCAAACGACATATCACCTTAATGGATTTTATGATCTTGTTAAAATATCAGACGAAAGTCTTGAATCTTAGAAACTTATCTAGATTCAGCTGTACCCGAAGCCATAAAATCCTATCAAAATCAATAAATTTATACTTTATAGGGCATGCATGCAGAAAAATTTTCAATCACGACATTTACCATTTAATGTTAGATAGGATTTAATGGCACTTCTAGAGATCTTACTTCCAGACCCCATCTAAATTTAAATTGGGTAGAAGATTTAAGTGCCGTGATGTATAAATATGCTTACGTATATGAAGTTTCGTTTCTAACTTTTTACTCGTCATATAAATATATCTAGTTTGTAGTCGGATGTGTTACGTGTGGGTATGCGTATTAAAAAAATAGTGTGCATATAGAGTGATTCGAGTTTATTTGTACAAACATTAATAGGATATATGGAACTCTAAAAAAGCATCATTCATTAATGAATGTATAGCCGCTGATGTCACATTTTGGTGCTATCGGGCTCTGTTGGGCAGCCGAGAAATTGGGAATTTTCCGCTATCCTCAATTGCAAATCTGACTCCGTGCGTATAAAACAAAGCATTACATAGCTGAGATGCTTGACATATATCTGTTCCAGTATACCGCCGTGACTATGGCGGGAATGATCTTCGTGTTTGATCTTTGGTACCGAACATAAGTATCTTCGTGTCTTCTCTCATTATAGGCACAATAAATATGTTGGTCCGAAAGTCCATCCGAGACAAGGTGGATTGGATAAAATATGGTATAGTGCCTGTGCTGGCAACCCCTTTGCATCTTAGATTTAATTGAATCGTTCTTTCAAGGTCATCCATCTCTCCCGGTAGCCTTAATCATCAAGGTATTTACATTTTTGATGGTATGAACAATTCAACATAACGAAAGATGGTGTGCAGGGTAACATAGTGAGGATGCAGTCTATAAGAACAGCCGTAGTGAGCATGTAGATGTAATAAATAGAAATACATTATTAAGCTAAAAAAAGTTAGGTAGAAATACTCGCCATGAGTAACTAGTAATATTATATTTTACGATTCATATGTGATAATTAATAAATACGAGTAATATGTGATAATTAACAAATTTCGTAGTAATATGTGATAATTAATTACTGTTTTTATTAATTAAGAGAAAAATTGATCCAAGAAAAATATTTA
The DNA here is from genome assembly GCA_951213105.1 of Amaurobius ferox. NCBI lineage: Eukaryota > Metazoa > Arthropoda > Arachnida > Araneae > Amaurobiidae > Amaurobius > Amaurobius ferox. The sequence continues at coordinate 126,332,473 of OX578139.1, forward strand.
AATTATTAAAAAGCAAAATAATTTTTTTAAGCAATGAGCTTTGACATAGGAAAATAAAAAATTCAATTTAATTGTTACATAACATAAATAGCAATTTAGGTTCTCTTTGTAAGCAATCATTTCTGTAAATAAAAGTAAAACAGAAAATATTTCGAATATGCAGTAAACTTATTCAGTTTTCTATCTCTAAATTTAAAATTCATTAATCATCTTCCAGAAACTAATAATTCTTGTTGTCATCGTGAAGCACTACTTGAAAAAATTAATAATTATTTTAATTAATATATGTTATTAGCCCTTGAAGTATCTCACTTTTAGTAAATTAATTCCAATGCAGGTAAAATATTATTTAAGCAAAAGAACACACAAATTTTCAAAGGAAACAAGCAAAGCAAAGAATTTTTTTTAATAAATCATTCTTGAAAGATGTTATTTTTGCTTAACTTTAATAATTCTCCAGATGATAGAAGACTTATTTTTATGCATTCATCATTGTTTTTCATTTTTTAATTTACATATTTTTCATATTTATGACCGTTTGAATTCTTTTCTCTTGTTATTGCACGATTTTATGAAAGGAATGGCATTAATCATTACATAAATTGTGTATTAATTTCGAAATTAAACCTCCAGAAAATTGCTATTTTTAAAAATATTTGGTGAATTCGACATTTTATATTAGCGGTAAATTTTAATATGTATACACAAAGTTTTTATATGTATACATATTTGCGTTTTCAATACGAAGGAGTGAAGAACAAAATGAGAAACCCAAGCTAACAAAAATGTTAAACAACGGAAGTGGTGGATAACCTAGTGTAATATAAGAGAAGTAAAATGTAAAACACGAAAGATTAATCATGCATAAAGAATTGACTATGAAACATTTTCCAACTGAAATACAATTTTATTTAAACATCTTCAACGGGATAGATTCAGCGGTGATATATTTTAAATTATCACTGTATTACAATAATTTATTTAACATGGAAACTTAAAACTTGATAATGCTGTAAAATCGTGTGCTTCTCTATGCAAAATCAATGAATATTTCATTCATATCACTTATATTTCAGACTCTAAATCTAAATAATTTTGCTTTAAAAAAAAATTAGAAATTCTTATATATCTCATCTTATAATCGCTTGAACTGTTTACATTCTGTACACGTTAAAATAAGGCTTCGCTGTAGAAATAATCAAAGTTTAGTGTCCATTTAAAATCAAAAATATTGTAAATGTGTAGGCACAGAATTTGGATACACAGATAATATGCAAAAATAAAGCAGTTTTAGGACGGATGTAACACAAAGTATAAATATAAGCGTTTCTTAAAAATTAAGATTTTCACTAAGCAAAAAAAAATTGAATGTCATATATTTTTTTCAATAAGTCACGCTATCTCTTCATATAATATAAGTGTTATTATTATTTCAATTTTTATTTAAAATACTACTTAACATATTTTGATGAAGATTTTTTTTACACAATGTAAGCGATAATTTCATTTTTTTTTAAGATTTTCAAAACAATCTGTGAATTTTAACTCCTTTTAAAAATTGATTAAAAATTAGGTCCCATGGTATTCAATGTATTTCATTTTTTCAACCCGGAATCCAATACTAATTGGATTAATACCCTTTTACATTCCTATATGTCCCACAGACCGTCTCACCAACATATTAAATTTCATTTTGATAAAGTCATTGTTACTGCAGTTATTCTGTGAACGGATATACAGACAGGCAAAATGACAGACAGGCAGACAAAATGAACAAAGTCATAAACGCTTTCAACTATGTTGGAAAATGTTAAAAGAAGGAAATACAAAAAATAAGACGAAACATGAATCCTTCAAAGCAACGTAAAACAAAACCTTAGAGAATTTAAAACAATTTTCTTTCATCATTTTATTTGTGCAACAATTACATTGTAATGTATTTAGTAATATGTATCTTCTCTTCTATATGACCGTTTGTTGTTTTTTTCTAGCTGTTTTGCGTTTCCATGAAAGGAATAGACTTTACCATCACGTAAAATGTTTTTTAATTTCGAAATTGAACCTCCAGAAATGTTTTATATTTAAAAAATATTTAATGAATTTAACATTTTATTTGAACGATATGTTTTTGTATGTATACATTTTCAATGCGAAGGACTGAAAAGCTTAACGCAAAAGGAGAACTTCATTCTACCAAAAATGTTAAACAACGACAGTGGTGGAGTAACCTAGTGTAATATAAGAGAAGTAAAATGAAAATTAAAAAAATAACAATAATAAGATGAAACGTGAATCCTTCCTTCAAAGCAATGTAGAAGGAAACCTAAGTGCTTCTGAAACATTCACCGTTTTATTTGAACAACAATTTACATTGTGAGCTATTACTTTCCTTATATACATAATGAATAAGGAAAGTATTGGGACGGGGTCGAAAATTCGAATTTAAGTTGTCGACGGGAGAGCAAGTTTCAAGCATCCCTGATCACGAATCAAACATTTTTGAGGTGATATCTGTATGTGTGCGAATGCGAAAGTATTTATGTGTGAGTGAAAGTGTGCGTGTATGTGTGTGTGTGCGTGTGTCAGTGAGTCTGTGGAGACGATATCTCACGAACGAATGGAGCGATTCGAATGAAATTTGGTACACAAATCACAATCCGTGAATACTGGAAGTCAATTGTTTTTAAACGCAATCAAATGTTCGGAACCTCCTTAAATTTTCGAGTAAAATTTTGAAAAAATCATCAAAAAACAAAACCTTTAATACAGTTTCGCAAACAGACATTTCTTATGTAATTTTTCCTTGGAAAACGATTGGCATAAACTTTAGAACGCTAGCATGAACCGTTCTCGAGATATTGTACATTTTTAAAATAAATTTATCAAAAAATCCCATAAATTAAAAAAGTATATTAACTGTTGAGAAACATGTTCACTTTTCATATGTTATATAATGCGATAAATTTGGTGACATCATTTTCGTGGATCTAGCTCGTGCCATTCATGAAAAAATATACTTTGAGTAATACTTTTGTATTTAAACGCCAATATTCATTTATCTGTTTTAAGAATAACTTATTTCTCCTTCCATAACGCTTGGCGAGATTTTGGCGGCGAATTTGAGGGAATGTCGCCAACTTGGCGACTTTTGAAATTTGCCAAATTAACGAAAATCTTGCCAAACGGTTAAAAATGAGGCTAAATTAATTAAAATGACTACTAATTGACGAGAATTCAATATCTTGAAAATAATATAATTATTTACTATAAGAATAAGCTATGTTTTTGTTGTAAAAGTAGTAAATTCATTGCATTATATAAGGACAGTCATGTGCTGCCCACATCAAATTTCTTAGTGATATGTCTGTTCTCGTCTATAATAGACAGTGTTTTTATGTGAGACAAAAGTATTGATTTGAAAAGATATTTCGACGAGGACTATGAATAAAGACCTGCATTCGATTTTTTATTTTGACAACAAGCAGAACTATATAAAACGTTTTGTGTTACATAGAGTCTTTAAATAAACTTTCCTCGTATGTTATTCGATTCTTGAAAAGAATATTGCGCTAAAAGGAACGAGATATTTCGTGAAAATGGATAAATTTATATTTATACTTTCTTTAAGATCCACAGAAAGCTTCTTAAAGATTTTGCACGTAGCCCCTAGTAAATCTAGTTGTGATGTATTTTAAGCTAACATACGCTCGTGAAGAATATAGGAATTCCCGATGTAACAGTATGTAATTTGAAGCGTATAGAATTTTGATATAAACGGGAGAAATGGGAAATTCTAAACAGTTATTTCTCATAAAATATTCGAAATCCATAAGCTTCAAAAATCAAGTTTAAAAAAAATGTGTTTATAAAAGTTGAAGATTATTCGTGCCTTTATTGAAAAGGGCTTGTACAATGGGAATAGGGTTGTGGAAAAGTTAAAAAATAAATCAAATAGAATGTTAGTAATGATAATTCGACATTACAGATATTTCAATATTTGCAATTCTATATGCAAGTTTTACGTAAATACATAGAAATGAATCTGGTGCGATGAATTAAACTATTAAATTTTAGAAATATCAATATAATGTTTATAATTGTGGAACAGCAAATACACTTTTTAATTCCAAGTTAACCCCATAAATTGTAAATTTTAAATCTTAGAAATAAATATATATATAATACTAAAGATGCATCGAAATATATATGCTTTTATATTTATTTTAAAATTAAAATATATTAATATTTTTTTAACAAATTTGCATATTCAAAGCATTTAGAAAAATAAATGTTAGTTAATTGATTCATTCTAAATAACTACTATTACCGTTTGAAAATGTAACTACATAATGCATGTATTTTTAAAATATAAGTATCATGGTATGAAACATCATTATAATGAATTATATTTTAATCATAGAATATATAATTATAAGTGGTAGAAACAGTTAAAAAAAGTAATGGAATTTATACATGTATCTACAAGTTCAATTCATCAATTTAAAGAACAATAACCACAAAAATTAAAACGTATACAGCTTGATATTTAAATACATTAATATTAATTAAAATTACCTATTGAAATTGAGCAATATGTATAAATTCATTAATAATTAACTTAATTGTATAAAAATATTAATAAATTTTAATAATAGATTTCTCTGCGACTAAAATTAGAAGGTTTGGTTTTTTTTTTATCAGTATTTAATGTGGTTTTCGATACTGCAAAATTTATTTTTTGTTATTAACTCTTTAAATTTGAGAGTTTAATTTAGCTTTAAAAATAAGCTTTAAAAATTTAAGGTTAATTTATATGAATCTTGCAATGCAATTTGCTATGCAAGTTATATTTTATTTATTTAAATGGAATGCTTTAGTAGATGAGCATGGCAGAAAAAATGTGCTCTGAAAATGTATTTAAAAAACTCAACTGTGTGAAGCTCAATACTCAATTTAAATTGCATGCAACACAATAATTCATATTTTGTGTGTAATTAAATATTAAACTTTTATAATTCTTCGAACAAAACAGTTTTTGTTGAAAGCATTGAAAAGATAATCTAATATGAAAAAAATATTATGAATACTACATTTATATAACATTAGAAATAGTTCTGACAATCAATACAGTGAGATGGAACTGTTAATCAAACCTCATTCATCCGGCTGGTATACAGTTATTACATCACTTTAGTTAAACCACTGTTGATGAAGTACTGCAGATGACTTTTCTCTTCATTCCTAACTCTTCATTTGAAATAAGGTAGTGGTTAGAGGTCTGCACAGGCCGAAATTTTACACTTTCACTCGACCCGTCCCAAAAATATCAGTCTTTAAACCGGAACACAAACCCGAGAAATTTACAAATATTATGGCCGGCTCTGACCAAAATTATTTGTATTTAAGTGTGTTGGAAACATAAACCTGTAAAATTTTTGTACAAAGAATTAATATAAAGACGGTATTTTTTTTCAAATATTTATCTTTCTACAGCTGAAATCAACACATTAATTCCATATATTCTATTAAAATTAATATATATATATATATATATATATATATATATATATATATATATATATATATTACTTTAATTGTGTGAGGTCCGCCCAAAACCCTTTTAAAAAAGATAAGCCAACCCCGGCTGGTCCGAAACAATGTGGCACAAGCCCATACAAACCTTTATCAGCGGTACCTGTTCTTCTCCCTCCATCCGCTACTACATCATGGCTTAACATGAACACCAATTGCAGATTATAATACGTATTTTCGATAAAAATAAAATAATCAAACAGTTTGATTCAAAGCTTAAATCTGGGTCTGGATTTTACACAGTTGTGCTAACAACTGGACTACTCCAACCATGTAATGAACAGCTGACTTTTAACATTTATCAGAAATGTACACAAAAATGAATGTGAGAAATATAGCGAAAACATTACAACAATTAAAATGCATGTTTTACCTTTGTGGAAGAAGAAAAGTAAAAGATCGCTTGTCTCTTACCTAAAAATAAAAAAATATATTATAAGTAAATTTGCCAAAAATGTATTTTCATAAATGATCTTTAATTCATAATTTTCAAAATAACATACACCTTTTCAGAAGCAAGACAGATAGTATTTTATTTCCATTTCTTTCTAGGCCTTATATATGATTTACAAAACGAATATGTCCTGCAGAAATTTAAGGCTCAAAATTTAGTATATGATAGACTGGAGCTATTCATCATCAGTACAGCTTCCCTAGCCAAACTACTTTCACCCTGAAGGCTACATACTATCTTGTAAATCATGTGCTGACAGTTTGAAGAAACTTACTCAGCTATTTTATATTTTATGACTGAACCGGCAATTCTGTCAGTTACAGGACTAAAACGCTCAAAGGAAATTTAAAATATGAAAGTATATATTTAAAAAGCTTGTGCGAGAACCATATAAAAGTATTTATAATAATAATTATTTATCTAAAAATCTAAAAGAATTTACATAAACCATGAAAACAATTTCCAAAAGATGATTCTTATATCAGGAGAGGAGTTAACATAATAATTGCAGCAGTGCCATAAAGCACAGATACATAAAATAAATAGATTAGTTACAACTAGAGGGAAATAGAAAATGTCGGAAATTTTTCGAGAAATGAGAAAATTTTCGGATAATTGTCCGCAGTGTTTTTCTGGGAATTTGTCCACCCCTTTCTTTTATTTTTAGCTAATTTGAAAATAGAATATAATATTTTTTCCAAACTATTTTTCTGAAAAGCAAATAGCTTAGTAAGAGATTTTTGATCGAGTTTTCAAATTTTGAAAATGAAATGAAAGCGGGTGTGTAGGGGAGTGGCAAATGTGTCTATATGTGGTTGATTTTAAAGAGAATAAATAACAAGCAAAATATTTTACTCATTCTCAGAAAATACAAATAAACTCTTGAGAAGCATTCAGTATTAAGTTATTCAAAATTTATAAAAAATATTTAAAAAATGGAATGTTTCTGCAAGTTGTGCTGAGGGAATATGCTTTAATAACACTAAGTATGTGAGCTCATCTTGCACATTGTCATTTCTTTCTCATCATTTTCACTCGTTCAATTACAAGCAGGTATTTTTTTAAAACAATTTTTAATGTTATATAAAATAATTTATTTTTAAAAGTGCTTAAATACAAGTATTTTTTAATTTATTTTTTTCGTATAATATGTTTATATATATTTAATAATTTATTTTATACATAAACTAAACAAGTAATTTATTTTTTACTTTTGTTATTTTTTAAGAAGATTGTAGAATATTTCCCTTGAATTTTCAGTTGGTATTGAAAGAAATGCTATATAATATTTAATGCATTTTTCAATTACAATCAGGTTGTTTTTTATATTATATTTTATAATCTACTTTTATTCCTATAATAAACAGTAAATTATTTTTGATTTTGATAAGGTTTTTAAACAATTCTAAATTATTTCTCCTTTTACATGCCTTCTCATTCCTTTTGTGCAATGTCTTAAAATTGGAATTTTGAAGATAAAAAACATTATTAACCAAGACCAAGACGCTTGATTACGGGCTGCCATGGGACTGAGTCCCTCACGCCCACATCGAAATTAAAAGTGTCCACTTTGAATGAATATAGCAATCTGCGTTGGTAGCAATGTGCACTCTTTCATAATGAGGTGCTGCGCTGGGTTCGCTGGTGTCGATGCTGGGTCCACTGGTGACGATGTTGTGTCACTCTCATCTTGGTTTGGTGTTGAAACGACTGAGTACTGAGCTGTGGTAGCTGTAAGAGAAGGGGAGGGCGGGGCCAAGGGCTGGTGGCCAATAGAAACTGCTAATTGCAGGGCCAGTTTAACATTAAAGTTAAGTTGCAGTAAAAGTTTTTAAAGTTAAGATAAATAATTACAGTAAAGAATATGATACATAAAATTACAGGTGAGATTTATGAATAATTATAAGACAATTTAAGCAAGTATAAAAATTTCCTATCAACAATTAATGATTTTAAGTTCCGTCGCAGTTGTGAAAAAGAAAGGCCCATTTCAGGCACACAATAATTTTAAGTTTACAATAAATTTTTACAAGTGAAAAGAGTATTTAAATAATTTATGTTACAATAAACTATCAGTAACTTGAAAAGTACAATGCAGGGCAAGCGTGGCTTGCACGGTAAGTGACCGGGCTGGCACTGAAGTCGCGGGCAAGTAAAGTACAAAAGTGGATTGAGGGCTCGCCGGGGAGGACGAATCAGAACGCTCCGTTCCACTCTGGGTCTGCCGAGGCAGCTCCAGAGTGAAAAATGCGTCTTCGACGCCGTCCGGCGAACAAGGTTAGGAAACGCCTGCCTGGGGCGTAGAATATCTGGGGCGCTTCCACAGGGGCGCCGTTGGCCCGGAAAGAAGGTGTCTAGGGCTTCTTTTTCCAAGGTAGGAAGTTGTGGAAGTGTCGTAGCTACTATCGACACCTCTCAGGCAGGGTTTTCTAGAGTTCTTTTTGAAGAAATTTCGTGAGGTTTTCCTAATATGCCCAGTAACGTGTGGGACTTAGTGGTCATGATGAATCACCTCGTTCTGGATGTACCAGGGCGCATTAACAATGCAGTGCAGAACCTTGTTTTGGAACACTTGCAATTTTTTGATGTGCTTTTTTGCAGCCGAGCCCCAGACAGGGCTGGCATACAAAAACGCAGGTGCGATGATTTGTTTATAGATGAGCAGTTTGTTGTAGAGGGACAAGTGAGACTTTCTACCGAGAAGTGGGAGTAGGGCTACAAAGGTTTTATTTGCAAATTCTACTTTCTTAGCGATGTGCTCAGCGAAAAGTAATTTGGAGTCCAAAATGACGCCCAAATACTTTGCAGACTGTGAAAAGGGGATCGGATCATTGATGATTTTAAGGGAGAAATTACTAAGTCTGAGTTCTCGGTAGTTCGGACGAAAAATGACGACTGCACTCTTGGTCGGATTAATTTTGATTCTCCAGGTCGCGAGCCAGTGCTCAAGACTATTCTTTATGTAGCTTTGGAGTGTGTTAATAGCGAAATTAGGTGTAGAGCTTCTAGAAATCAGAGCTGTGTCATCAGCAAAGATGGCCAGCTTTACGTAAGGGTTCTTGGGTTAATATAGAGATTGAAGAGAAGTGGGCTCAAATTTCCGCCCTGTGGAACCCCGGCTCTGATTGGCCGAAGAGAAGAGTAGGTGTGTCCAACTCGTACGCGGAAAGAACGTTTATCGAGATACGAGTTGATGAGAGCCAAAAAATGTGTCGAAATACCAAGTCGGACCAGCTTGGTTAGCAGACCCGGGATAAATGCTTTATCAAAAGCTTTACTGATGTCAAAAAATACTATGCTGGTATACTGCTTGTTGGTAGAGTTTTTGTGAATAGTTTCCACTACACGCATGAGTTGGGAATGCGTGGAAAAATCAGATCGAAAGCCGTGCTGTTCAGGAATTAAAATGTCTTTCGATCTGCAGAAACTAGTCAAACGTCTAAGCAACACTAACTCAAAAATTTTGGAAAGGCTAGATAGAAGGCTGATTGGTCTGTAGCTATCAGCAAAATTAGGATTTTGACCATTTTTAAAGAGAGGGACAACGTCAGCAGTTTTCCAACTCTGGGGAAAGTATCCAACATATGGTTAAGGAGCACGGTGAGCCAGCACTCATAATGAAGAGGAAGGTTTTTCAACATTCTATTGCTGATTTTATCAGAGCCGGGTGATTTCTTTGCTTTGAAGCTACGTATGATGTTGTGAACTTCAGCCAGGTGTATGGATTCAAGATCATTTGGTACTTGTACGTTAAGTGCATTCTGATTGGTCTGTTGGAAATCGTGTAAGGTGCTTGTATAGAGTTGGCTGAAGTTAGGGTCTTCGTTTGGTGTGAATTGGAGTTCCAAGCTATCTGCAATAGCATTAGCTTTTTCCTCCTCAGTCTGGGCGAGAGCATGTAAGCCATTAATGGGCTGAATTGTTGTTTTCGTGGTTCTCATGTTTTTAGCTGTTCGCCAGAGACTGTGATTCTTGGGTGTGAGTCCCTCAAGGTGAGTACTCCAGCGTTACTGGGTGTGAGTTTGAATCATAGACTTGACCTCACTATGAAAATGACGGAGTTGCGCTTGGAATGGGGGATATCTACTGCGCTGCCAATTTCTCCGTAACCTGTTACAGTAGTGTGTGAATGAGAGAGCTGGACCACAGCCATAAACCCCTCATTAAAACCACACCCACTTTTAGAATGTAATGGTCCTATTTTATCCACACAAATGTGATTACACAATGGTGTGAAACCTCCCATTAAAACCACACCCACTTTTAGAATGTAATGGCTCTATACCACCCATAAAATTTCCACCCACTTTTAAAAACAATGGTGCGAAACCCACCCATAAAACTTCCACCCACTTTTAAAACCAATGGTGCGAAACCCACCCATAAAACTTCCACCCACTTTTAAAAACAATGGTGCGAAACCCACCCATAAAACTTCCACCCACTTTTAAAACCAATGGCTCGCAAAATCCCCATAAAAACCGGACCCACTTTTAGAATGTAATGGCTCTATTTTATCCATACAAACCCGATTAAACAATGGCTCTCAAATCCCCATTAAAACTACACCCCCTTTTAGAATAGTGATGGCTCTATTTCATCCATACAAATACGATTAAACAATGGGGTAAAGACCTCCATTAAAGCTACACCCCTTTTAGAAAAGTGATGGCTCTATTTCAGCCATACAAATTAAACAAGCAATGGTATCAAAATCAACCATTAGCAAGGTTCTAGCGCAAGCACCTTCCGAGAAAAGTGATGGCTCTATTTCGACCACACCAATTTTCCGGAGCGAGCAAGCGAAAAGTCGTTGGGAGGGAAGGTACCCCCTTCGGCGAGCACCCCCGCGGACGGCCACCCCCTAAGCATGCCGCGACCCTAAGGATTCTAAAAGCATTGCACCGACATGGGTTCGTTGCTTTGCAACCATCATCTGCCAAAAGTATGCATACATTCCGAACAAGCGCTGAGCCCTACGCATGCCCCTTTTAGAATCTGCGTTAAAAAATGATACCCCAACAACATTTTAAGCACTTAAAGAAAAGAATTCTAATGTAAATTAGAACAAAAACCATGGAACTGTTGGACAAACTAAACGCAATTAGTACATTGGAAGGAAGTTTCAAGAAGATGCATGAGCTCAATATCGACGAAAAATACCCTGTCATGGAAATTAAACAGGTCAAAACCAAATATGGTGACAAACTAGTAGTGGAGTTAGAAGACGGCACAAAAATGTATCTACCGAAACGATGCGATAAAAACGCGTCCGACTATATGGAGCTTAATGAGATCGTAAAGAGAAAACCTCTATACTTTGTTTATTTGGGAGCTAAAGATGTCGGGAAAGCACAACCAGGGCAAATGTTTAAATTTGAACAATAAATTTTCTTTTAATGGTATCACCACCATTAAAAAATATACACCGATTTTCAGGCGGCTGGTGATTTCACAATTGGACAAGCCTCGAATACTATAGCTGCCGCTGTGATCACAGCGGCAGCTTTTACGAGAGACCAACAACAATCATTGGGTGGGAGGTGTTGTGAGAAAATCTAAAAGCGGCATAGTCCCGAGAATATGCTGCTTTTGAGACAATGGCCACCATAACTCCTTGAACCAGTCGATGTCAATGGATAGCGCTTTACCCTTAATGAATCAAAAGGTGGACTTTAGTTTAGAGTTCACCCCATAACTCCTAAAAATTTTTGCAAAATGCCCCCCGGTAGGCTCAGAGTATATTCAATCTCAAATTCAACCCACCAAGGGGCCCTTCTTGATGAGCCGAATTCAAGACCAAATACACTCTGAGCCTACCGCCACTGAGGCTTACAAACAACATATAAGGACAACACTGTAAGACTTTGACGCCTAGCGTCGGGCCCGCCCACCACTTATTATCGATGAGTGCTTGCTTTATTGGAACAACGACTAAAGCAAGCTGACATGTCATTTTTGGCTCGGCATAGTTCAATAAACCATCAACCCGGATTGATTAACAACCTGGGAGAGGTCGAGATTTGAACCTGGGACCTAGATGTTAATAGGTCTGAGCGCTAACCGTTTGCCATGGGTACCCATCTAAATATAAACATACCTTTAATTTAACCATTACACCACAGACGAAAATCTTCAAAAATAGCACTTTAAACAAGTTATAACCCTCTAATAATGTAAGAATTCTTCAAAATATCTATCACTATTGTATATCTGATTAAAAATATAGAATAAAATGCTTAAAATCAATCGCGAAAAATAAATACTATTCCCCTCCATATAGTGCTGCCATCTCCCTTTGATTCTCGTAATCTCCGCTTTTTTCTACCGCTACCTCTGAGAGAACTCTTCTTTAAAGAGGAAGAGATGTTAGTCAAGGTCAGCGCTCGCTACAGACGTTATGAAAGCAGGAAGTAGAAAACAAGGTCGAAACTCTCCAAGCGGAAAATAATACTGCTTCGTATTTTATCTGAGTTAAAGAAAAAAAAAGATATAGATAAATGAATGAAATTGAGTCTGAGATATTTCGCTATAGAATTCTTTATCAGTATGTTCAATTAGATGTTTATAGCGATGACATTTCAGAAGTGAAAAAATCTTTAAAAAAGTTGCATGATCAGTTTGAAAAAATTGTCAAACTTATAAAAGAATATAATGATCGAAGACAAAACATCGAAGGAAATGTTGGAACTAATAAGAATGTTAGGTCTGGACAATAAAGTTACCTCAGACGGAGACTTGAAAACTCATGAATGTGAACACAAATATGTAATTCAAAATGATGATGGCTGGTACATTTGCCAAGCATGTCACGAAGAGCTGAGGTATAATCCAAATAAACCCCCTATCAATTATCTCGATATGTATTTAAACATGCAGAAACAACAGAGGCGAAAACATCGAATGAAAAATCTGGCTAAATGGTTAGGTTTGCATAACCTACCCTTTGAAGAAGAAGAGCTTTTGAACGACTTTTCTTCTTATATCCATAAATATGAGGAGATGTACCCAGAGCGAAAAAACATAATCAGCAAAGACTATATCTTATACCATATATTACGGAAAAGAGGTTACGACATCTATATTTCACACCTTCTAGTTAAGTTACCTAAACTCAAGAAGACGCTTATTCAGAATGAAGAAATCTGCAGAACCATCTTCGAAGCATTAAATTGGAGTTTTTACCCTATAAATTAAAAAAAAACGGCTGATACGTCTGAACAACATGTCACGAAGAGCTGAGGTATGACCCCGATAAGTGATTATAATTTTTAATAGCTTATTCGGCTATTAAAAATTAATTAACTAAATCTTTTTTATCAATCCAGCTAGTCTCAGGATAACCTAACCATTTAACTAGATATTTGTCCCCTTTCTTTTTGATGATTTTTTCAATCTTATACACATTGTCTTTCTTATCATATTTTACTAATTCATATTCATAAAAAGTGCCTTTAACCTCATCATTATTTAAATCCTGAACTCTATAAGTGATTGGGTCGGTTTCTAATACTTCAGAAATGACAAATATTTCATCTGTAAAAGTTGCTTGATACCCCCTTCTGAAGGTAGACTTATATATAGATATTCTTACTTTATCGCCTACCTGGTATTTATGTTTACGTATGACCTTTTCTTTAAACAAATTGTGGTAGACTTCACTACTGTTTTCTTCTAGACTGGCTTCAACAGGAGTCATTTTTATACTTCTGTGGTATGAGTTGTTGTAATTCTTCACTAATACATCCAATACATCTATGTATCTTTCAGTGTTATTTGCACACAAGTAGAGCTTTATTTTATTACCAAGAGTGAGATTAAATCTTTCAACCATAGCAGCTTTTATTTCAACATTTTCTGTAGTGAACCATTGGATATTATTTTCTTTGAATAATTTTTGAGTTGTTTTTCCGACGAACTCTAAACCCTTATCTGTTTGAACCCTTTCAGGTATTCTTTCTTTGAAGATCTTTTTAAATGCTTGAGTTACTTCTTCTGCTGATTTATCCTTTAGAGGAACAGCCCATGCATATTTACTGAAACAGTCAACAGCTGTTAATAAGTACTTGATACCATCATTAAACTTACTTCTCGCAAATTTATAGACAAACAGTAAATCAGCTTGCCATTGGTCATCGATATGTGACACGTAAATTCTCCTTCTTTTGAACTTACGGATAAGTGGTTTATGCTTTGTGTATACATCCTGTCGGTGTAAAAAATCCGAGACTTCTTTTCGACTTAAACCAGTTTTTCTGCTCAGTACATTTATGCCACAAAATCCTGTTTCGGGATCGTAATAAACCTTTTCGGGGCAACCCTTCTCAGTTACCCCTTCAGCGGTAAAAAACGGCACTTCTTAGAACCACAACCCACACAAATTCCTTTCAACATAGGTCTAGCGTTTTTAGAGGTGACATGCTGTTCATCTTTAGTGTCGGTGTGTGTTTTACATTTGAGACAATATATTTTTGAGCCCATTCCAAATACCTTCTTTGCTTTGATAATAGGCTTCACAACAGCTCTATCTAGCCTTTCACGAAAACTTGGATTGGGAATGTCGTCCAATTCTTTAATCATGTTTGAGTCACACACTTTGTTTCTGGTTTCGGTATCTTTGTTTTTAATGTAGCACACGTCATGTTTATAGGCACTATCATCAACCCTATTAATAGGCTTACTCCATTCTTTATATGTTAAATCGGGGTTCAGTCTAGTTTTTCCTCTGAGCAGTTGAGTTCCTGGTCCTGTAAATTGATGCCCTGGCAGATGCATTTCAAACGGTAAATTATTAATTGCTGCGTTAACAACACCTTTTCCTTTATTGCAAGTCTTTTTACTACACATTTATTTATATATAAAAAATTATTTACTCACAAATTGATATCCATTCAGCAGGGTTTGTTTCATATATTTTTCTCTGGGTAAGTAGACTAAATTATTGATGAAATCCTCCTCTCGCTTATACACTTCCTCTTCTGATAGGGTATTCGATTTGTATGAATTGAGCAGCTGTTTGTAAAACTTGTAAGACTGTTTGTACTCTTCTTTCCTTTCCGCGATATTCAAAGCTTTATCAATAACTTCAACAATACCGACGCTTAAGCTCAGAGCAGCTAAGGGAACAAGTACAAAAGCTGATAAACCCAATGAACTTAAAACGAACTTGCTAACGGTCATAGTGACACTAATTTTATGGTAGTGGTGGTAGCTCTTTCTATATACGTAAATTTTCTTTTGCAAGTATTCTTCCATCTTTATTTATAGGGGTGAAATATTTCTTCCGATATCTCAGAGCCGGATTAACTAAATCAAGCATAAAGAAATCATACGGCTGTTGCATGCACTTTTTATATAATCTACTGAATTCTTCTTTTGTCAAACTACCATCTATCTCTCTTATGATCTGTTGAATCTCCCTCGGTTGAATATTAAAAAATATCAAGTAATTACAGTTTCTTCTGATAACAATGGGTGTTCTATAATAAGATTGAGAAAGATAAATGATTGAGGCGTTTTTCTTCCGACCTCTGATGAAAAAATCTTCTATGCTCCTCTGGTCCTTGTCAGTCATGCAGTCATCAAAGACAACAACATTTTTACAAGATGGGTCCAGGTCATCCACTTTTATAAATTCTTTTGTATCAGAGGAGAATAAAGTTCCTTTCTTGCCGAATCTTTCATATAACTCTAGGATAATTTTCTTCTTCTTTTTGGGGTACTTTATCGAGTCAATATCCACGCCTTCAAACATTGTGTACTTTTCTTTCAGTTTGCCATACTTGGGTTCGTACATATCTTTTGCACAAACGAACAAATTATCAAATTCGAGATAGTCGTATATAAAATTCAACAATAAGTTCGTTTTACCAGTACCTGAAGCTCCAGCGATTAGAAGTCTGAAAGGGTGTTTAGGTAATAAATAATGTTGATTTGCATCGACAAGTTCTTCTGCTTCTGTATAATTTTTAATTTGAATCATCTTTATTTAATGTTAAAAATTTGCTTCAGTAAAAATATAATTTGCTTAAGTAAAATTTTTCTTGCATAATAATAAAGATGAATGCTATACAAAAAGAACGAAATAAGAAATTAAGAAAGGAAGTTGAATATGAACTTAAAGTTTATAAGCTTCAGGCTGAAATTAGAAAAAACAACGAACAACAACTAGAGCAAAAATTAGGTATCCAGAAAGCACTATCGGACTTTCACAAGCCTGTAACTGAAAAGCTACAAGAACAAGAAATTAATCGAAAGGAGAATATTCAGGCTATAAAAGATGCTGTTGATCACATTCCTCTAGCTATTGAACCGCCTTTAGAAGTCTATGATTTTGATAAAAAATTGGATGTAGAGTTTTTAGAGAAAAATAACTTTCCAAGACCCTCAAAATTGTACCATGAGACCAAGGAAACTTTGCAAGAAATTATGAGTAAAGTAAATGATACTTACCTAAAAATGTCTCGTCAAAAAGGAAACATTATGAGTCAGATATCTCGAATGACTAAAAAGGATGAAGAAAGAGAAGATCGCTTATTAGCTAAGGTTGATTATTTGAGAGATCATATGACTACGTTAGGAGATTATCGGGATCGACTCAGAGACTTGCAAAGAAAATAAATTTATATCGGTAAAGGAGTAGAAGACAAAATGGAAATTTTAGCCCGATTGACTGATAAGATATGTAAAGGGTCCAAAAGTAAAAAGTTACACAATCAAGTCGTTGATTTATTGGATGCATTGTTGAGAGAAGGAACTATGACCAACGAGCAAGTAAAACAATACTACAAAAATTTTTCATTAAATAAATGAGTAATTACATAAAAACTAAAATACATTTAAGCGATCATCAGATTGCTAAGCTAAAATCTGCATACCAGAAAGGAGAAGAAGTATCTCTACAAATAGATAAGACAAAAGCCCCCAACAAAGATATACATTTAACTCGAACACAGATAGCTCAAATTGGGAAGGGGAAGCGTATCACTATCAGTAAGACGCAGCTCCAGAAAACGGGTGGTTTTCTACCTTTTCTATTACCTGCGTTAATTGCTGGGGCCAAGGCTTTAGCACTAGGTGCTGCAAGTGGGGCGGCTGGATATGGAGCAAAGAAAGCTTTGGAAAAAATTTCAGGATCTGGATGTGTAAAAAAAAGACCCATTGGAAAGGGCGTCTATCAAAACTGGGAATATCAGACGAAGTAATTAAACAAAATATGAAACATGAACAGGGGTTTAGGGGCGTCTTTACTTCCGATCTGTTGCCTAAAAAGATGAGTCGGTTTGAAAACGGTATTATTAATCTGGACATTGTCACAGGACCTGGTACGCACTGGGTCTGCTACTATAACGATCCTAAAAATAACTTTGTTGAGTATTTTGATCCTTTTGGAGAACACGTATACAAAATTCATCCTAACATTAAGAAGTATCTACTGACTTCTGGAAAGAAAAATATCGGGTGTAACTCGAGCTTTCTACAGCACCCTGCTTCCGTCAAATGCGGCTACTTTTGTATGAAGTACATTCGTGAAAGAAACAAGGGTAAGCCAGTTGTAGATGTGCTATATTCTTTTACCCAAGAACCCAGCGACTTCAATGAAAAAAATGTTCTCTATAAATAAAATGGTTCTATTGATATTAGATTCTAAAAACGCGGAAAAATCAGAAGATTTTACGATTGAATACACTAGACCTTTCACCTTTAAACAGATTGCCCTTCAGTCCTTTTCGATGTACGTTTCATGGGACAATATCAAAGATGAGGAATTATCATACTTTGATGGTCAGCAGTGGTTAAATTTGACGATACCAGATGGAAATTACACTATCAAGGGGCTGAATCGTTACATGATTAATTTTTTTGGAAGCGATCCGCCGATACAATTCGGTATAGTGGAGGAACGACAACGAATAGCCATTAAGTTAAAAGACGGGTATAAGATCGATTTAACGAAAACCAAAAACCTGCATACACTTTTAGGTTTCGAGCCTAAAATCCACGAAGAGCTTGAACAAGTAGGAAAGTACATTGCTGACTTATCTGGGGGAAACGATAACATTTATATACATTGCGATGTCGCAGAGGGGGCGTATATCAACGGTTTCAACTCTACAAACGTCATCTATTCATTTACAAACAGTAATCGTCCAGGTAGTCAGATTATAAAATCATTTGACAAACCTCTGTTTTACCCTGTTCGAATGGATAGTGTTTACCGAATCAGAATGCAAGTAACCAATCATAGAGGTGATTTAATACCGCTCAATAAGCAAGAAGTACAATACAATTTTATCGCCCTATAATAAAGAAATGAATAAACACAGACTTCAAAGAAAGAGTAAGAAGATACAAGGAAGAGGGTTCTTTTCCGACGTACCAGTCCTGCAGGAGGCCGAATTAGAAGGTAAGTATGTGCAGGATAAAATAAAGGAGATATTATCAAAGCAGAAAAAACATGGAGCTGGACTAAAGTTTTTCTAAATTCGATTTAATAGCCATATAGCTATTAAATTGAGGAGAAGAAAAAAAAATTATATTATAATAAATGAATAAAATATTTGAATTAAACAGCACCAATTATTATTACGATGATGACATCGAAAGTTTCGAATATAGAGAGGTAAGGCATGAAAATAGTGATAATTCTATGGAAAATGCCTCTTACCATTTCTTTATTCAAGACACCAACGCCAACATTTTATACTCTAACGGTTATTTACAGCAAAAATTGAAAATTGTTAACAACGATGGTACTGCCATAGTGAATGATAATGTAGCTCTCGTGAATGGAGGTGGTTTGATCAATGCTAACAGGTTTACATTAGGAACCACTGAAATAGAATCCAACATAAATTATTCCGCTCTTATGCGACAAGTGTTGGGCTTAATACATTTTACGCCTGACTATTCTTCTGCCGAAGCTACTAATATGCTGTTCTACACTGATACGTCGGACACAGCTGATAGAGAACGCTTGAAATATGATGGCACGTTAGTAGATACCACAAAGATTACTGAGTTTTTCGAAAAATTCGGAATTAATGAGAACCATAACCAGGGATATACAGAAAGAAGCGAATTCACTAAAAATAGCAAGGTTGTAACTATATGGATCCCACTAAAGTACGTGTTTGATTTCTTCCGTGAATATAAAAAAGTAATCACGGGGTTCCAAGTCAAATTTGAGTTCCAGAGAAATCACAGTCTAAATATGCTGTACACCAACGAGCAACATAAGATCTATAAAGTCGTTGTAGAAGATTTATCACTCTGGCTACCTTACGTACGATTTAAAAATGCGGCGGCTTCAATATTTAACGAATTAAAGTTATCGAATAAGGATGTAGAAATAAACTGGAACCAACACAGCATTGTAAAGTCTAATATTTTCTATAAAAACGCTAGCGGCTCTTATACCATAAAAGCTACTTCTGATGAAGTCTTATCTTTGTACGTAATTCCTCAGTACACTGAAAGATACGAAAATTCGAAGCGCAATAACATGCTGTTTGATAACTTAGATATGACGGAATGTTGGTTAATGATCAACAATGTAAAAGTGCCAACTGTCAGTTACATGATGGATTTTGAGAAAAGTGATTATAATCGATTATACACAGCCTTTTTGGAATCTGGACTCAACACCATCACGTCTGAAACAGGTTGTATGGTCAATTATTCGAATTTTGGTAAGTTGTATCCAATCATCTGCTTTAATCTCTCTCATCATCAAAACTATACCGATACGAATAACTTAATGATTGAGTTTAACTGGAGGTTAAGGAACGCTGCCCCCAAAGATTATGTTTTTTACTTCATCTTAAAAGAGCACAAGAAATGCCTCTTAAATATTAACAATCAAAATATTACCATGATCAAGACTTTGAAATTATAAGCCATTTTTATAGTCCATTTTAAATTTTTATAGTCCATGACTATAAAAATTATTTTATATTTAAATAAATGGCTGCCTACTACCCGCTTTTCGATGAAGAATTAGAACAAGGACCTCCTGGTATTCCAGGCATAGGGTTTAAACTCACACACGACGGTAACTACGATATGGAAAATAAGATCTTGAAAAACTGTCAGACGCCGATTGAGAGTCGGGATGTAACTACTAAAAGTTATCTGGAAGCTGAGTTAATTCGTAACTCTACTACCGTCACTCACACGGTGAAGGTTGAACTACGAGAAGAGATAGCAAAAATTCTGGAAGATTTAGATCAGAAGTACCTGAGTTTAGGTGATAGAAGACCCATTGACGCTAAAGGTAAAAGGATAGGCAATGTCGCTGACCCTATTGAAGACATGAATGCGGTTAATAAAAAGTACTTGGAAAAATATGTTGACAATAAAGTATGTTATGCAACCACCACATCAGGATACATAACTATTAGACCTAGTACCAATGCGAATGCCGTTATTTTTACGAAGTTTTCCGGTGATGCTTTGAACTCAGATTGTAAATTCTCTCGGGACGGTTTTTTTAGACTGGGATTGTACCTTGATCCTCAAAAGATAATCGATGAATTAATCGTTGTTAAGTTATACATTAATAACAAGCAGTACGTTCACAAGATAAAAGTAGCCACTGAATTCGTGTTAATTCTCGGAGAGGTTAAAAAAGATGACCAATTAAAAATTTTCTTACGATGTGATGCTGAGTTCACAGTTCAACCATTTCTAAAAATTGAAGAAATCAAGTGGACACTCCAGCTGCCGTAAAAAATTGTACATATAATAAATGGCGTGGAACGAAATATCAAAAAGCGGTTTGTCGGAAGAACAAATCAGAGTTAGTAAAAATTATGTTAACTGGTCGCTCATAAGTCAATATTCAACTTTATCGGAAGAGTTTATCGAAGAATTCGAAGGTTTGGTAAACTGGATGGTCATCTCTCAGTATCAGAAGCTTTCGGAGCCTTTTGTAGAAAAACACAGAGGTCTATTAAACTGGTACTATACATCCAAATATCAAGTTCTATCAGAGGATTTCATGGATAGAAATACTGAATATTTAGATTGGGAAGTAGTTTCCAGATATCAGATAATGTCAGAACCCTTCCTGGATAAACATGCTTCCAAATTAGATTGGAGAATGGTTTCTCAATTCCAAGTACTCTCAGAAGAATTTATTCGTCGGCATATAGACAAAATCGATATGGAACTCATTTGCGTCAAACAAAAGCTCACTGAAGATTTTATGACGGAATTCGCAGATTACCTTGAATGGGGTAGAATTGTTCAATGGCAAACCTTTAACGAAGATTTTATTATGAAAAATCTGGCTCGTATAGATCTTTGTCACCTCATGACTTATAAAGCCCATTTGCTCTCAGATACCTTTTACGAACTCCATTTTAAAAAGCTGGTTTGCATCCTTCTGACAAACATATGTAATAGATTTGTGATACAATATGAACCTGTCGACATACCTCCCGAGTTGGGTAAAAATGATCCTATCGACAAACAACCCGAGTTGGACAAAAATGAACCTGTCGACATACAACCCGAGTTGGACAAAAATGAACCATAATTATATTTTAATGGTTGATCAACCATTAAATGTTTAGATACCCTTTGTTACCTTCCTCAAGTTTGAATATATTTATCCTTTAAATAAAGAATATGGATCGTATTGTAAAAAAATTAAACGATTTGAGTACTGATAACTTTGAGTCAGTGGATGGCTTATATTTGGTTTCTGACATTACTGAGCACGGGAAATCTATCCTAATACGTTTGTCGAACAACTCAATTTTATTTTTAAAAAATGATATATCCAGGGTTGGTATGATTTTGACCAGGGATGAAATAAGATTATTAAGATTATATGTTGGCTTCAGGGTTTTATATTATTGTACACCATTAGAGGGTTTCGTGGTAAAAAAACCACCTTTTCGAAACCTCTACGAAACCTTTTCAATATATCAGGCTGACAGTGATAGCGATAGCGATCGACCGACATCGATGACATGCCCTTCCATCATTGTAACTTAGATTTTCAATTCTTTTTCCGAGGAAAAAGGTGGCTGGGCCCACCTTTACCGTTCATTTAACAGATGTAGATATGACTTTATTTTTAATGATTGAAATACTCATTAAAAATTGAATCGTAAAAAGTTTACCCCTTCAATAATAAAAGCATTTAAAGAAACGATTTGTAGTTCTAAAGAAAGACAAAATGGATTTTCAATCTAAAACCGTTCGACAGTTGCAAGGCTACTGTCGTGAAAATAATATTCGAGGTTACTCGAAACTTAAAAAGTTGGAGCTGGTCGACCTCATTCAATATCATAACGGCTTTTCCAGTTTCCACAATGACTTGTTTAGCAAGCCAAAGAAGAACAGAGTGCGTAAGATCAGGTGTTGCGGTAAGTTATTTAAGGGATCAAGCATGAATAAGCACCTATAATCTAAAGGGCACCTAAACTATAAACCAAAGAAGGCAACCGCTCTCCCAGAGTGTGGAAGGGTGGAGCATCGACTACATCACATGACTCTCCCCCAACTACGGGAATTTTGTCGAACGCATGGCATTAGAGGCTATTCCAGGTTAGGAAGGAGGGCAGACATCATAGCATACATAGAAAGCGTATTGTTCAACCGTCATTTCGGGTTTGATTCAGACCTGTTTTTAGATACGCGAGAGAGAAGGCTCTACACCCTCCACAAAGTTAATACAGCCTTTGAATCTCGCTTGAAGACGTACGACATCCAAAATGAACACAACCTGATGCTTCCCGAAGACTTTTTGAACGATGTGGCATCACTAGTCCGGGGACTCATCACTAAACACATAAAGAGGCTGCATGGTTTGAAGGTTAATTTCGAATTCCTCTGTGACTATCAAAAGGGTAAAGACGATGCTATTATAGAAATGGAGAAAAACTTCAAAACAGAAAACGCAGTCATCTTAGAATCAACTGATTTGGTAGCTTATTACAGATCGGTTATCCAAAAATTATTGACAGAAATGGAGGAGTTTGTTGCAAAGGGTTCGGGATGGACGCTTGTTAGAATTAAAAACCTTGAGGTGAGGATCAATAAATACAACCCACTGAGAGGATCATCCTACATTGATTTACCGAAAAGAATTAAAGATAAAAAGGCAGTCATTAACGTGAAAAATGAAAATGATAACGAGTGCTTTAAGTGGGCGATACTGTCCGCTATTTATCCAGCTGATAATCACGTAGATAGAGTCTCTAAATATAAGCCATATGATAATGAGCTAAATTTCGAAGGTATCGAGTTTCCAGTGAAGATGGAAGATAGAGTATTTAACAGGTTCGAAAAGTTGAATAACATATCGGTGAACATATATTCATACGAAGGTAATGATATATACCCATTGAGAATCACTAAAAATAAGGAAGACAAACAAATCAATTTGCTGTACATAAAGAATAAGGAAGGAAACAGTCATTACTGTTGGATAAAAGACCTCTCCAAATTGATAAGCGGACAAGTGACTAAACACAACGGAAAGATATTCACCTGTGAGAGATGCCTGCTGTATTATTACTCCGAAGAGGACCTCCAAGCTCATGAAACGGATTGTAGGAAGAATACACCAGTAAAGATTGTAATGCCCGAGGAGAACGAATCTCTGCGGTTCAAAAACTATCAAAGGTCTTTACGATTACCCTTTGTGATGTATGGAGACTTTGAGTGCTTGACAAACAAGATAAACACCTGCTGCCCTACAAAAGACAGCTCATTCTTACATAAATATCAAAAGCATGAACCTATGAGCTTCACTGTCTACATCAAATATAAACATGCAGACTATAAGGCACCAATCACATACAGAGGACCCAATGCCACCAAGCTGTTCTTTGATACAGTGAAGACTGAGGCGCTAGCGATAAAGAACATTTATGATAAGAAGCAACCCATCAAAATGACCACCGAAGATGAAGAGCATTTCCAAAGGACCCATGTTTGCCACATCTGTGATGAAGATATCAGGAAGAAACCTTCACCCTATTCACCCAAGGATGAACCAGACTTCCGAAAAGTTAGAGATCATGACCATCTTCTCAATCCGGCGAAATGTGAATCGAACTACAGAGGACCTGCTCACAACCTTTGCAACCTAAAGTACCAAGAGCCTTCGTTCATTCCAGTGTTTATCCACAACTTATCTGGCTACGACGCCCATCTCTTCATAAAGGAGCTCGGTAGAGACCAAGGTGATATCGACGTCATCCCGAACAACGAGGAGAGGTACATTTCCTTCAGTAAGGAGGTCGGGGCAAAAACTGTAGAAGTAGGCGATGGGAAGAAAGTAAAGGTACCTGGTATAAAGTTGAGGTTTGTCGACTCATTCAAGTTCATGGCCGCTAGCCTCGACAGTCTTGCGAAGAACGTAAAGTAGTTCAGGGAGACAGCCAAGTACTTCCCCAAGGATAAACTGGACCTCGTCACCCGAAAAGGCGTCTATCCATACGATTACATGGACTCGTGGGACAAATGCGAAGAAACCAAGCTGCCCCCAAAAGAAGACTTTTACAACCAATTGAATGAGTCACACATAAAGGATGAGGACTACGAGCACGCTAAAAGGGTATGGAAGGCCTTCAACATTAAGACATTGGGTGAATATTCCGATTTGTATGTGAAGACTGATGTACTCATCCTAGCCGACATCATGGAACACTTTAGAGATGTCTGTCTAAAGACCTATAAGTTGGATCCTGCATGGTACTTCACTGCACCCGGACTCTCGTGGGACGCCATGCTCAAAACCACAGAGGTTGAGCTAGAGCTGTTGACAGACTATGACATGATACTCATGCTAGAAAAGGGGACCAGAGGAGGCATCTCTCAGTGCTGTAACCGATATGGGAGGGCGAACAACAAGTACATGAGGGACTATGACGAGAACAAGAAGTCTAACTACCTGATGTACCTTGACGCCAACAACCTCTACGGATGGGCCATGAGTCAATACCTACCGCATGGTGGCTTCGAGTGGAGCACTGTGTCAGATGTGACCCAAGTAGAGGATGACTCAGACAAAGGATACATCGTAGATTGCGACCTACAGTACCCGACCCATCTGCACAACCTCCATTCAGACATACCTCTAGCACCTGAGAGCAGGATGCCCGATGGCTCAAAACAGCCAAAACTACTGACGACCCTCTATGACAAAGAGCATTATGTGGTTCATTACAGGGTTTTGAAGCAACTGTTGCAGTTGGGGGTGAAGCTCAAAAAGGTGCACAAAGTGTTGGAGTTTCAGCAGTCTCCCTGGTTGAAGAGGTACATAGACCTGAACACTGATATGAGGACCAAGGCAACCAACGACTTTGAGAAAGACTTCTTCAAACTTATGAACAACTCGGTCTTTGGCAAGACGATGGAAAATATCAGGAAGCGACTCGATATTAGGCTAGTATGCGATCCCCAGAAAGCGGAGAAGCTAGTTGCTAAGCCCAACTTCAAGGGAAGGACCATTTTTGACGAAAGATTAGCCGCCGTGCATATGAACAAGACGAAAGTGATTTTTAATAAGCCAATATACGTCGGCATGAGTATATTAGATCTATCGAAGCATCTGATGTATGACTTCCATTATAATCTTATGAAGCCTAAATACGGGGGCGATATCAAGCTATTGTACATGGACACTGACAGTTACATCTATGACATACAGACCGAGGACTTTTATGAGGATATGAAAGGATTGATTGACTACTTTGACACATCAGATTATCCAGAAAACAATAGGTATGGTATGCCCCGAGTAAATAAAAAGGTCTTGGGGAAGATGAAGGATGAAAATGCAGGGAAGATCTTAGAAGAGTTCGTTGGCTTAAGATCTAAGATGTATGCCTGTAAAACTGAGGTTGACCTGGTGAAAAAGTCGAAAGGAGTAAAGAAATGTGTCGTGAAAAACAGGATATCCTTCGAGGACTACAAGAACTGCCTATTCAAGCAAGAAGTACAGCATAGAACCATGAATCTCATCAGGAGCACAAAGCATGAGATTCATTCCATACAAGTCAATAAGATTGCCCTATCAGGAAAAGATGACAAACGTCATATATTGGAAGATGGTGTCCATACCTTGGCTCACGGTCACTATGCGATAAAGGAGTAGGCGATCATAATCTTTTAACAGTTTTCGAACTATTAAAAGATAATTAATGGTCCTCAGTTCGAAGGACACATTCTTCTGTTCTGAATGCCTCTTTAATAGTGTCTATATCACATCTAAAGTACTCCATGTAACCGTCCTCCTCCTCTTCTGAGGCCCTATTTCATTTAAAAGGGGGTGGCCGTCCGCGGGGGTGCTCGCCGAAGGGGGTACCTTCCCTCCCAACGACTTTTCGCTTGCTCGCTCCGGAAAATTGGTGTGGTCGAAATAGAGCCATCACTTTTCTCGGAAGGTGCTTGCGCTAGAACCTTGCTAATGGTTGATTTTGATACCATTGCTTGTTTAATTTGTATGGCTGAAATAGAGCCATCACTTTTCTAAAAGGGGTGTAGCTTTAATGGAGGTCTTTACCCCATTGTTTAATCGTATTTGTATGGATGAAATAGAGCCATCACTATTCTAAAAGGGGGTGTAGTTTTAATGGGGATTTGAGAGCCATTGTTTAATCGGGTTTGTATGGATAAAATAGAGCCATTACATTCTAAAAGTGGGTCCGGTTTTTATGGGGGTTTTGCGAGCCATTGGTTTTAAAAGTGGGTGGAAGTTTTATGGGTGGGTTTCGCACCATTGTTTTTAAAAGTGGGTGGAAGTTTTATGGGTGGGTTTCGCACCATTGGTTTTAAAAGTGGGTGGAAGTTTTATGGGTGGGTTTCGCACCATTGTTTTTAAAAGTGGGTGGAAATTTTATGGGTGGTATAGAGCCATTACATTCTAAAAGTGGGTGTGGTTTTAATGGGAGGTTTCACACCATTGTGTAATCACATTTGTGTGGATAAAATAGGACCATTACATTCTAAAAGTGGGTGTGGTTTTAATGGGGGGTTTATGGCTGTGGTCCAGCTCTCTCATTCACACACTACTTGTTACGCTGCTTAATTTTGGCTTTGATATCACTCGGTAACGAGTGATGGTTTACACGTGAACGATTTAGTTTCGAGGCAGCAGCGTAAGCCTCTAGCAGTAAGTGATTAAAATCTTGGACGCTATTATCAATGTCGTCCGTGTTGGTAATTTTGAGAGGGGGGCAGTACTAGAAATATTAAGGTGGTGACGAAAGTCGTCCCAATTTGTATGTAGCTCCACCGGGTGATCTAAAGAGATTTTATCAAAATTAAGGGTCAGTATTACAGGAAGGTGATCAGACGTCAATTTATTATCGACTCTGATCGAGTGATTGAAAGGTATATTTCTGAAGAGAGCCAGATCAAGAACTGAAGGGTTCCTTCCTGTAACATGGTGAGTGGGAGTGGGCGGAGCTACGATCCTGAGGTTGGCGCACTGAGCCAATCGTTTTAGATCTCTGCCTTTTCCATTCGAAGCTGAGTCCCAGGAAACATGGCGAGAATTTAGGTCACCAGCGATGATAATATTACTGCTCAGTCCTAAAAGTGCTTCAAGCTCCGAAGAAGGTAGTCTAGAACCATTATCAGGAGGGATATACACTGAAGCAAGTGCAATCGGGACCAAATTTGGAATAGTGACTTCGATAGCTGTGGCCTCCAGCTTCGTGAAGGCCGGGACACTTAACCTATGATGAGGAATGTTGTTTTTAACATAGAGTGCAGTGCCGCCTTTGACGAACCTCCTCGCCGCCCCAGCTCTCGTTCTATACGAGAAGTAACCTGTATAATTACAGATTGCTGGGGAGGCGTGGGGGGTCAGGTGGGTCTCATTCACCATAAAAATATCGAAGTTTTCATCTATAACATAATCACGCATCTCGGCAAGCTTTGGACGCACTCCATTGGCGTTCCAGAAGCCGACTTTGAGAGACTGCAAGGTATGGGATGCCGAAAGAGAGAACACGGCAAAGCCGGTGAGAAAAGTCAGGGGTGGGCGGTTTATCTAGCCAGAGCATTATAGCTCCGGTAGATAATCCATATCATATCAATTTGCGTTGTCGCCAAACGCAGTTCAGGAAGGGAACGCTCAAAAGCGGCAAGGAGTAATTCCTTGTCGTGAGTGTTGCGCATTGCCAGAAGTGAGAGTAAAAAGTCGGTGTAGTTGATGGTACTAGTGCCATCAACTTGAGATTTAGAATTTGGAGTGGTGACGGCTGGGACCGACGGCTCAACAATTTGTCTGGTGTTTTTGACGGGGGGGGGGAAGGTTGTTCCTGTGGTACTCCAGAAACAGCAGAAGCAAAATTGACGTTAGTTTTAATGCCAGCGGCACGGATAGGACGACCTTGGTTCCCCGGGTTTAATCCGGGGTGGGGGGGGCGAGTAGTAATTAGATTTAGAAGGGGGAGCCCTATTGCTCTTATTCACGGACGAGTTGCCCGGGTTTTTCGGGCAACCGCGCCAGTTGGCTGCATGCTGACCGCTGCAGTTGCAGCATTGAAGGTAGTCTGCTTTGCAGTCCTTGGCGGCATGGGGTCCGGCACACTTGACGCAGCGCTTTGGTAGATTACATGCTACACTGCTGTGAAAAAATCCATTGCACGAGTAGCATTGGTTAGCAAAGCCTCTGCGTACGGCTCCAATTTCACTTCCGTGCCTAAGAGCTTGCTTATTGCATATAAAGTTTCCGGGTTAGTCCCGGGTTCAAGCTGGAGGTAGTAGAGAGGGAGGGGTTGTCTGTTCCCTCTTTTAGTAAGCCGGTAATTATTAATTACAGTGAATCCTTTAGCTTCCATAGCTTTAGTGATAAGAGGTATATCTGTGACCACTGGGAGGCCTCTAATAACAATCCTGACTGGCTGGTCCTCGTACAACGTGTAAGTTTTAAATTGCACGCCAGTTTTCTTCAAATAGTTGGTGCATTCTCTGAATTCAATGTCCGTTTGAACTTGGACTTTAAAGAATTGCCGGTCTAGGACCGAAGCAATTTTGGGAGCAATTCTTTTTAGATTATAAAGGATTGAAGGCCAGTCAGGTTGCGCTCCACTGATAAGAAGCGGCGGCGTGGTCGCACGCGTGGAATTAGGCACGTGTGCCTGGGGGTCGTCCTTTCCGTTGCCGGTCTGTTTCTGATTGGTCGGCTCAAGATCCTTATATTTCTCAATATTAGCTGCAGTTCTGGAAGTCTTAGAGACTTTGTGGATAAATCCATCCTCATCTGTGAAAGTACGAGCCGTATAACTTCCACTGTGGGTTCTCTTTTTGGATAGCTTATTGCTATCGCTAGTTGAAGAATTATTTTCAGTATTAGTAGGATTATTAATATTCAGTAAGGCTATCTTCCTAGCTGCCTCGTGGGCATCCTGATCAGATTTATCTGCAGCATTGGTATTAATTAAGTTTACAGGGTCTGTAGCATTAGTTGCTAAAGCAGACTGATTAGGAGTGCTATCAAAAACATTAGCATTAGAATTCCTATCCAGATTAACATTAGATTCGGCTTCAGCCGAGATATCAACAGTGGGGGGAGGGGGGGGTATAGTTAAACTATACTTACCACAGCCCAGTGCTGCAGCCCACTTGTCCAGTTGCTTGTTCATATCGTCCATCCGTTCCTTCATTTCTTCAACTACTTGTCTCTTGTCCGGGTCCAGGTTTTCATCTTCATTGAGTATAATGAAATTTTCTAAGTCCGTAATTCGGTTTTTAAGTTCAATCACACTGACAATAGAGTCCGGTACTGTTGCATTCACTTCGTCACTAACTACAACCATATCACACTCTTCGTTCGTACTCACATGCCCAGGCGTTACCTGGGCTTCGCTGTTTGTCGCGGAAGCGTTCATGATGTACGTCCTACCACCTCGGAGTCCAAGCTCCGAAAATCAACATTATTAACGATGTAATAGGAATTTTTTATAAGTTTTCAAGATCAAGCGTATTTAAGGAAAATAATAAATTGTAGCTGCTAACTACAGTATACAGATATAAGACATTTTCATGATTTTTTTTTATATTATTTTCTAGATTTAAACATCTTTTTAGCCTTATTAAATATCATATGTTTGAATGTAGCTGTAATATAAGAATAAATACTTTGAAAAGCCACTGAACACTTTATTCCAGCTAAAATGTAATATAGAGAATAATTTCAAAAATTTCTGGAAAATTTTTCCTTTTGAAAATTTTCCGGAAATTTTACATCTCCAGTTACAACAAATAACAACAAAAAAAATTTAAGAAAGACAAAAATGTATAATAAAACGGGTAAGGTTAAAAATTCCAGCATTTAAACAATTAGCTATCAAAAAAATATATCAACTAAATTAAAAGTGAATAACAGTAATTACATTATATGTCTTTCATATTTCATTTTATTTAATTATATATATTTTTAATTGAAGTCTATTATCAAAATATATTCGATTGTTTATCGATATCTGGCGTCCCTCCTTTTTCAGTCCAGTGAGTTTAATTTTACTTTTGCAGGCAGCATTCCAACTCCTGACCATTAATTTATATTAATTTATATTAATATATATTGGCCAACTCCTGAAATTGCCTGGGGCTATTTATTTAGGCATTGGGCTTGATAATGGTTTAAAACAAATACGGGCTTGATAACGGCTTAAAACACATAGTGTTTATCAATTATTCTTTATAATCTGTTAAGGTGCTTATTATGGATTAAATCCATAATCTTTGTATCCTTGAAATTTCAATAAATATTGAACATTTTTCTTAATTTGCCTTCGTATTTTATATAGGTTCAAACCATTTAGAAAAGTCTGTACTGATGTGTGTGTAGAGAACATCATCAAAGTCATTAAGAGCATTTCAATTAATGCCCATGTCATAGAATGAATTTGTAAAAATGTTTTCAAGATATTTAAGGAGTAATGACTAGTAGTAAAGGCACGTTTCGATATGCATGTAGGACCAATTTCGACTATGGGGAAAATACTCCTTCCTTAGCACCAATCAGAAGTGTTATCACGTATAACAAAGTAGTCGATATACTGGGTTTTCACGAAGTGTGTCTGGAAAGAATAGAAAGTCAATGGGAGTAGAAGTGAGATGAAATATGAAAAATAATCAACAAACAGATGAGAATTTCGCTACGGTAGTTGCAGCCATCTTAACCGGCAATTTCATGAAAATGGAAAATTAATCTTTTATATAGGCTCCAGTTAAATCCAATTCAGTGAAATTATCACCGGGATTTATTAAGGCAAAAAAAAATTACCAGATATATTTTTTATGAAAAATTCGCTGAATTATCAGTCATTTAATTTCTTGGCTTATTCCATTTTGCCTAAACTGTAACTGTGAATATAAATACATGCTTTTTTCTGAAAGTAAACATGAAGGATATCATCGATTGTATTTAAAACAGGAAAATAGTCAATTGACATTTTTTATAAATTAATTTTGAACAGTTTAATTGTTTCTGGCAAGGAACAATTGGATTAAATACATCTAATAACAATAACTGGAATATCACTGCGAATATTTCATCTAAAGGTAATGGGAGAATTTATTTTTGCCTAATATAAGAACAGCGCCGATTTTACAAATTGATGTATATTGAACTGGAGGGCTGTATTAAAAATTGTATTTTGCATTTTTATAAAATTATTAGTTTCAAGGGAAGCATCTGTGAAGCTAAATTATCCTTTGTTTACTGATTGTTCTTGTTATTGCACTTTACTTTTACGATAAACTATTGATTTTATTTCTCTCAGACACTTTTAGTGAAATTCACGGTATATTGCCTAATATGTAGCTAATTATAAAACTTCGATTTCGTATTATGAAATATCCAGCATTCTAAGTAATTATTTGACAAACGCTCCATATTTTGCCGAGATGTAACAATTGACCTGTTTTCTTTATTTCTTTGGGTTCATATTCTCCTTTTACATTTTTTTTTGTTTCTGTATCATGCAAGAAGCTATATACACTTTTGGAACTACAGATTTGACATACTCATATTTTTCATAGAGAATAAGATTGTTTAGGGCGGCAGCGAGGATCGTACACTTGTCTACAGTCTGTGATCTTCTCAACATTATTATTATTACCCTCGGATTGGCTTTCGGAGCTAAGGATATAACGTGGTCATAATACTCCTAGTAGACACTGAGATAATTTTGGGCAGCTATATGGCGGACTCCTGAGCAAAATAATTTTACGTTAAAGTAATTCAGCAATTCTTATACAACTCATCTTACAGCTTAATCAATTTACATTCACCATAAGTGAAAATTAGGTTTCGTTGTAGAAATAATCAAAGTTTGATGATCATGTAAGTATAAATACATTGTAGTTGTGTTGTTTCAGAATAGAGATGCATAGAAATTAAGCAAAAATAAAGCAGTTTTAGGACGAATACAACACAAAATTAAAATTAAATGGAACTTTAAAAATCACAATTTTGATACAGTATGGATGGTATTGATCATTTAAACTCAAATATATTGTAATTGTGCTGTTTCAGAGTACAGATGCACATAAATTAAGCAAAATTAAGCGGTTTTAGGACGGATACGACACTAAATATAAATTAAAAATAATTTGAAAAATTACAATTTCGACACAATATGGATGCCATATTTTATTTTGAAGTGGGTCACCTGAACTCTTCATATAATGGTCACGTGATCTATTCATATAAAGGGTTTAATTATTATTTAAATTGTTATTTAAGAAAACTACTGAATATATTTTGCTGAACATTTTTTATATAGTTTATGGGATATTTTGAGTATTTACCAAAACTTTCGAAGCAATTTGTGAATTTTAAATTCGGTTAAAAATGTTTGAAAAATTAGGTCCTATAGGGTTCAAAGTATTTCATTTTTTCAAGCCGGGTTTAATCCAAAATTAATTGAGTGATATTATTCATATTCCCATAGGTCCAACAGACCGTCTGAACAACATACTAAAATTTTATTTTGATAAAGCCATTTTTACGGCAGTTATTGTGCTAACGGACAGACAGACAGGATGAGCAAAGTCATAAATACTTTTCAACTACGCTGTAAAGTGTTAAAAATTGTTATTTAATTATCAGCATTTTATAAGGAAAATTCTTTCTTATGCAGCTATGACTTATATAGTGCAATGGTTTTTTTCTTATATAATGCAATGGATTTACAACTTTTACAGTGGAAAAACAATGTATAAGCTTAACGGCCCAATATGTTCTGGTGTAATATTTATCACAGTTTTGCATGGTGAATCCCGAGCAACGACGGGTGATCGTTGCTAATTAATCAATAAATCTGATAACTCTATTTGCAGTTTGGTGCATTCTAGGAAGTGACATCTACATTTTTGGCAAAGGCATAAAAAGATTGCATTAAATTGTTTAGCTGTATAAATGCTGTAAATATTCAAATTTTCATTCAAATAAAAATAATTCAAATATTCATTATGTTTTTAATAGTTGATAAGAAAATATCTATCATATTCATTTGTATTATAGTAGATTATAACGAAGAAATAGTAGATAATAACTAATTGCTCAGCATATTCTAGTCTTAGCGTATACATTATTTCTAGTATATACATTATTATTGTATTAGCAAAGCCGCAATTCCTTATGAGACTTCATTAGTCACGTGACATCCGCTTCATCAAGGAGTACCCCAGCCGGTCTTATTAGTTGAACATGAACTACTTGTGACGTCACGTCAAGGAAGAGCTTTTACTACTGGCGCAGCCGCCAGTAGTATATCCATGTATATAAGCTCATTGGTATCATGTCATTTCTCCCTTGTTTTTTCTATATTTATTCTCTTTCCGTGTTACTAAGTGACGCTATTTTCGTGAGAAGTCGTTTTTTCATTTCGGTTTGGAAAAAATATCATTACGCTTATTTGAGCGTTCAAGTCCAGACCTTTTGCTCTACAGAAGGATATCCATTTGATTTCTAAACGTACGTATGCTAATTGATCTTGATTTGCACTACATTTTACGTTGTAAACTAGTTCATTATATGTTAGCTATATTAACTCCCTCCTCCCCATTGATTTGCCTCGCTCGTACTTTCAATTGAGGAACAAAGTTCCACCATAGCTGCTTAGCTTGCTAGCAGTCACCTTTAACTATCATTTAACTATCATTTGGCTTTAACTATCATTTTGCGGATGTTTCCTCTGCCAACTTTAGCCCTGGTCTAAATAGATTCATACATTCCGCTTGGTCATCTCCGCCTTTATGAATTATGGGCTGTGTTAGGCGAACATTTTTTCTCTGTCCACAATTCCGAAAATTACGTGATCTGACCAGTCCCTTAAGTTATTGTTGGCTAGACAATTTTACTCCGAGCCTTGATACCGGCGATTTGCACTTTTGCACTGACCACGTAGCTGCCTTCTAATTGTAATTTATTGCAGATATAATCATAAATATCTGCAAATAAAATATATATTTCTGCCGACTACCGGAGATTAAATATGTATGCTTTGAGCACCTGTATATATGTATGCTTTGGACACCTGTATATATGTATACTTTGGGCACCTATATATATGTATACTTTGGGCATCTGTATATATGTATGCTTTGGGCACCTGTATATATGTATGCTTTAGGCATCTGTATGCATATGTCCAAAGTATACATATATATAGGTGCCCAAAGTATACATGGACACTTATATTTACAATACCTTATATATAGGTGCCCAAAGTATATATGGATACCTATATATACGTGGGCACCTATACTTGCATAAATATAAGTGCCCAAAGTATGCTTTGGGCACCTATATTTATGCAAGCGCAAAATTATAACCACCGCACTTCAAGATTATATACATTATGTCATCACAACTGTGTTTTACGAAGTTTTTATATCGTAAATTTGATTCCCTAAAAATAATTTGAAAAGGCAAATTTTAAAAATATAGGTATTTACTTTTTTAGTATTTTAATTTATGTCTGTTTCATTTTATATTCGAAATTAAGAAAACATGCATATACAACCTACGCTCTATAAATATACAAACGCTCTAAAAAACTAAATTAAATCATTTGCTATACAACAACTTTCTTTCAAAATCATATTTTGAAACATACTCTAATATATATCACAAAAATACATTTTGTAGTTAGCAAAAAAATAGGAAAACATTAAAAACATCGATTTTATAAATCTCACGAAGTATTGGTCTTCTTTTGGACTGAAACTTTTTTAGAAAAGTTTTTTGGCCTTACGGATTGAACCAACCACTCAAAGGAACTCAATTCGTCCTTATGTTGCATTTGCTGTTTTGTTATTGAGGAAAGTAGTTTGGAATTCTCCTTTTCAAAAGATTTTCTATAATTCTACCTAGAAAATTGAAGTCATTCAAAGAGTTAAAAGATTTGTACCCCTAAAATGGTTTGGCAGCAGAGCATTACAAAGAAGCTCTTCGGATTTAATTTAGATTTCAATTATTGGGTCCGTTCTGCAAGTGGCTAACATAGAGATCAAAATAAGATTTACAAGAATTGATGTAATAAAACACTAAGACTATATTGAAATATATAATTTCAAATTTCAAATTATACGACGAATCGATCAAATTAATATAACACACACACACACACACACACACACACACACACACACATATATATATATATATATATATATATATTCGATATATATATATATATATATATATATATATATACTCAAGTTCAAAAGTTAAGCATAATTCGTAAAATGCGAAAAATTCGGAGTTAATATGAATACAATGGTTAACAATCAGTTGTGGAGAATCGTGGGACAAAGGTAAATCATTGTGCATATGCAAAACACACAACTCATCCTAACCTAGTACACAACTCATCTAAACCCTCATCGAAAGTAAGGGAAATATTTGTGCAGCATGCGTGGTTTCCTGAAGTTCCCACCCATCGCATTAAACTGAAGTATCACATTGTTTTAATCCTTCTGTTTCACTTAGGTTGACACTCGTATTGTGACCCTTTATCTTTAAACCCTTTCCTTTGGCCATTAAAAGTCCTTATTAGCCTTGTTTTGCATTGTTTTCTTTTTCTATAACCCGATTACACCAGCAAACCGCGTTTCCTTTCATTCCGATGTAGATTGGCTGAAATTTTCAAATAAACAGCAACTACTCTTAACTTTTGAACATGAGTTTATATACTATATATATATATATATATATATAAGTTAACAATATGTTAATAGCAAGTTAGCATTATAAATAATTTCAAGATTCAATTGTGAATATCCGATATATTTAACAATAATTGTCCACGCTTGGGACATTTAAATAGAGTTTATTTGCAATAAATATGAAATACAGGGGGCTATATTTAAAAATATGGTTTCATTCAAGATATTTATTTCATCAGGTACTAAAATGAACAATGTAAATAACAGTAATTTAAATGTTTTCGGGTGTGAATTTTAATTTGGCACTTAACCAGCCATTTCAAATCTAAAATCTATATTTCATAATTATAGCTCCACAGAGTACAGGGTAATTTTTTAGACTGCAGCCACTCATCCATTCATTGTTAAGCCTAAAACAGGAAACATTATTCTTTCTGCTTAAGGAGTATGGGATAACAAAAAATTAAAATTGAAATATTTCTGTATACCAGTAAAATTTTAATTTTATATTCTATATGAAAAATATTTTCATTTAATCTTTATGACGCGGAAAATGACCTGTATTTCCAGGTCTAGGGATGCTGTGCTGTGTAGAACAAAATCGCCTCTAGTTGAAATAGTTAGGGCAAAATACAGACCATGTCTTCCAGAACCCATTGGCTAGGAAACGTGATTCGCGGCATGAAAATTCAGTATATATGGCACATATAATTTAATTCTATATTACAAATGGACACTAATAGATATAAGTAAAACGCTGATCAGTTTCCTTTCCTATTATAAAATTCTGAACATTAGTCAATATATGGTTAAATACTGGAAGAGAATCGTTGGAATACAAAATAGTTTGAATAGTTTCCAGTTTGAATACTGGAATAAACGAATCGTTGAGATATTGAGAAACCGCGTCTACTCAATCAAGAATGGGTCAGAAAAAGAAATACATAAGAAAATATTTATTTTGCTTCATGCTGCTTGCAAACAAATTGACGTAATCAACAGAATAATCCGATGCAGTTGATTATTTTATTCTATAGTGAAGATCAAAAACTATGAAACAAATAGAAAGTTTCATAGGATATTTTTTATATGGTTAGCATTTGGAGATCTCCTACAGGATCTTTACGACTTATCAGGACAATGAACTTTAATGTATAAGAATCTAAAAGTAAATACATTTTTAATGTAGTTTTGAATGTCAGTTTACTGTCTTCTGAAAAGGAATAGTTCGGACTCTTGAACACTGCAAGAGCAGCATGTTGCAGACCTCTGATCTAGACGGAAAAATATTTTTCCAAACAAAGTGGATTTAATTTATCGGTTTTCTAACTTTACAAATTTGTAAGATTTCTTTCTCTTTTTTATAGAGATCCCGTACAAGAATTTTACAACTTATCAGGACAATACATTTTAATACATAAGAATATAAAATTAAATATTTTCAATGTAGTTTTCAATGTCAGTTTACTGTCTTTTATAAAGGAATAGTTCCGTATCTTGAACACTGCAGAGCTCACGAGCAACATTTTGCAGACTTCTGATCTAGACGACCAAAAACAGTTTCCAAACTAAGTAGAATTAATTTATCGGTTTTCCAACTTTGCAAATTTGAAAGATTCCATTCTTATTGTTTTGAATTTGGTATTATTTTATCGTTAATAATAATGTGTTATAAATGGTACAATTCTAATGAATGTTCAATGAGGTAGCGTATCATATTTTTTTAATTTTACTTCTCGATTAACTTTATATATGCATGCTGAATTAATACTAGCGCAATTTACTTCCATGATCTGAGTTGTAAAAACAACATAAAATGTATTAGTTTTGTTTATTTTTAATATCAGCTTCAAATAATGCCAGAATCTTATTTTAAAAACTATACCTTAGCTAAGGAAGCCGTGTACTTGTATAACATGGGCTCCGCATGCTTATTTAATGCTTATTAAGTCTGTGCTTAAGTCATAAGTTTATTTTTATTCTAAGTAGGCGTACCGTAAAAGCGTTGTTTGGTTTTCGAGCATTATCTGTATGTTGCGATGTCGATTTAATCAAAGAATTGCATTTTAAATCCCTGACAATGGACAAATATTTGCATCTTAGGTCCGATAATCATTTTATAGTTTTAAATGGATTTTAAGATGGCATTATTACATTTTAGAATATCTGAAGTTTAAGTTTCTACTCGACTTTACCATGCATTATTCCAAAGAATCCTTATCTTTACGTTTATTTACTTACCAATTAGTACCAATCAGATTATGAAATATTCCTATTGAGTTTTCGTTTGAAGATGTTCTTATAAAATTGTTTATATGCTTTAAATATATATGTGTTTGCAAACAGTCAGTGAAAGGAATAATTTCATACATTAAATTTATTCGTATTAATGTATAATGCTTTGTGCATTTTACATGCCCTAACGATTTTAACACTATAATTTTGTTGCATTACTACTTTTCTTGCAAATCTACTATCATGATTCCGTTAATTATTGTTCTGAATAGAAAATCGATATGTGCAGGTTTAATGGAAAAGTGACTAATTGTCGGAAATTTTAAAATTCAGTTGAGGGACATGTTACATACAACCTGTCAGAAAGATTTAAAAACAAAACCACATATCTTCTCGATAATTATAACTTGTCTTTGAAAATGTTCATTGTGAATCCATCTAGAACATTAAAACAGTGAAAAACAGCTTGATTTTAAGTTAGTGGTTGAAATGGCTGGTTTGAACCCCACTGGTTTATATTTTGCTTGTCTGTTTAAACTACTTTTTGTGTTGTGATTAAATCATCATACGTAGCTTTTTTCTTTTAAAAGCGAAACCCCGTTTTTTCTTAACTCTGGTTAATAGAAGAAAATCAGCAGTGGGTCCAGTCAGATGGAGCTGAAATGCGTTTGCGTGAATAACACCTGTATTTGTAGGTGGTTTGTATGCTTTAGACATATTTAAAACGGTTCAAATTTTGAATTTAAGGAACTAAAACCACATTTTCAAAATAATTCAAAATGCTGAAGTATCGAAATTACAACCACTATATATCGAAAACTCAAAAAGAACTTTAATCGAAATCGAATTATTTCTTAGCGATCGAATTATCTTTTTTAGTGTTTAGTGATCCTCCAGTAGCCTCCTGACGACCTAGAAGATAATGTGCCTAAATTTTCAGGACGTTTATATTGACAACAAGTGAAAAATCTACAAAAATCTATCGAATTCGGAATTAAAATCTACCAAACATCTAGTAACGAATATACAACAAATTTTTTTGCAAAAGATAATGGAGTGTTTTGAAAAGGTGTTCCATGTCTTTTAGAAGCTCACTCTCCCCCTTGGTGACGTAGAATGTTGAATCTTCACAAGCTTACAAAATATCCATATCCTAAATGAGATGGAACACAATTATACGTTGAAGAAAAATGGGGATGTAACATGATTTTAGAGCCCCCAGAAGCTCTTTAGTAACCTTAATAACTGAAACTTTGCACAGTTACTGCATTGACTACGAATGTAATTCAACTAATTTTCGATTCAGACGACATACACTGTTTGACAAAATAAATGTGTTAGTGTCTCTGTGTTTGACAGTTAAATGAAATAAAAGTTTTAATATGAAACATTGTTAAACAAAATAAAACTGTTAGTATCTTTGTCTTTTACAGGATTCAATACTAGTACTAATTTTTAAAAAAATTACTCGTTATAGTAGATTTTTTTAATTCTGATGTTTTTATACATTATCGTAATATTGATTCATTTACTTTCAAATATATGTTTTTAAAATGACATGATATTTTTAAAGAATGTAATTTCCATCTAACAATATCTACAAGCATGGTCAAAAATATAAAATGCACCGTATCTCTCTCAAACGTGCTCTATATTATTTCGTAAAACCTATCATACTCTTTTAATAAGAAGCAAATTGTAAATTACGTTCGGTCGGTAGCACGTGAAACACTTGGCGGGAAGCGCTGTAATTTTCAGTCTGTAGAATTGGAATGTCCTGATGCTATGCCATTAGTTGTGCAGTTGTAGATGAGTCCACTGGGACCACCCACAAGTGGGCGGGGCGATGGTATCAGGTCTTGCTTCATGCATGAGCTGCAGGAAGAAGAAACTGCAACAAATCTGTCAATGAGCTAAAGTATCTATCTAAAGTTACCTAACTTGCTTCCAGGACAAATTAATTAATTTTGGGGGTGTTTATGTGTTTTTCGATCAGATAACATTTTATTATTCTAATGGTTTTTGAAGGGGGTCTTCTTTTGATTTTAAAATTTGGGTGACGTCACTAAGGAGACCTTGTACGTGTGAGATATTGAAATGATTCTCCAGTTCTTTTAAGAACTTTAAGAATTCGAAGAAGAGGTTGGAGGATTGAAGACTAGAAACTTTAATTGTATCAGGTTGCGAGTGGGCAATGTACTCTCCGGAACTGTCTTGAACCCCCTCGATACATATTATAAAGTTACCTCCAAATATAAAGCTACAATAGTGATATTCTAAACAAAGTAAATATCTTGAATTCTCAAATTCTTCTTCAAATATGTCTTAACACTTTCGAACTGCAGATTCTTTTTTCGAATACTTAAATATTCTTGAAAATTCCAAGCGCATTGGATACTCGAAATTGTCGAAATACAGAAACGGATTTTATTGTCGTTTCTTTCACCATTTTAAATGCATGTCTTAAGAGCGTAACTGAAGCTTTCTCCTGTGGAACAGCTTAGGTTAAAGTTTATCACATGAGATATCTTGTTTTTCTGTTATTGAAAAACAGAAGATATTTTTCGCATGGAAGTGTTTTTAGAATATACTTTATTCGCTTTAAAATTTAAAAATAGTATTCATTTTAGTGCATATGGCTTCTAAATATTATACCAATATAAGTATTTAAAAGCATTCGAAGACAAGAAAACTGACACTCCCCAAAAGTTATGTGGCAACACATTTTAATTTGTTTAACAATGTGTGGTGTTTCACATTGAAAGTTGTCTTGATCAAATATTAGCTCAGTTAGATTTTGTCCATGGTTACTACTATACATATGCAAAGATTAAGCCTGTTATGATGTTGGGGATGAGGCTGTTGGATGTGCGGAAAAACTGTTTGAAACTCTCCACTTTCTTCAACCACAGGGGGATCGAAAATCATGCTACGTTAAGTTTGGCCAATATGTAAGTATGTAAAGATTCACTAAT
This sequence comes from Amaurobius ferox, assembly GCA_951213105.1. Classification (NCBI taxonomy): domain Eukaryota; kingdom Metazoa; phylum Arthropoda; class Arachnida; order Araneae; family Amaurobiidae; genus Amaurobius; species Amaurobius ferox. Next base: position 126,373,885 of record OX578139.1, read on the forward strand.
TAAGGCCATCGGAAGGACTTCTGTAGGTCCTAGAAAGACTTCGGAAGCCTACCATTTTTTTCGGCCATGAGAGGAAATCGAAAATCTAGTTCCTTTAGCCTATGTTCGTTGGTCGAAAATATAAGTGTGTAAAGATTCAATCTTCCAGGTCATCGGAGGGGCCAGGAAGGTCTGGAAAGACTCATACATGTTAGTCAATTATTATATAAATATACCCTTAATGGTTTAAATGATATAACTTGAAATATGTGTGTTTCACATATTATCCAGACTTGTGTGTAAACACAAATGTAAAATTTACCATATCGGACTTATGAAACATATTCTTAAGTTTTCAAATGTGACAGCTTAAATTTGAATTTTTATTACTGGTGCTATTTGATAAGGATGATCAAATTGGTACGGATTTCATGAACTTTGCACATTTGACTTAAATCACAAAGTTGTATATAATGTTTTGGGATAAGTATGCTGCTGCGCATGTGCATACTCAACTGTAAATGATATTTTATCACGGAAATAAAAAAAATAATACTTGTTTTTTAAGTAATTCAAGATCACACAAGTAACCTTCCCATAAAGATTTCTATGAAAAGTATATAAGGAAGTAATAGTTTACTTGGACAGAGTTGATGTAACACGCGTCTAAATGAATTGTGAAATACTGCAGTGTTTTGAGAAGATAATCGTCTGTTTTGTGCATTAGTTGAACATGTAATTACAGTTTTATTGTATCTGACACTTGTTTAGTGTTCTTGTAAGATAGTTATGGAGCTATTTGCTGTATATCGTTGCTGTTTACGCTTATTGGTGATATTAAATGAAAGCGTTATTTATCCAGAAATTCGAACTAATTTTTGTATCATGGGAGTCTACACCCACGATTTGGGAGGTTGCGTCGTAACAACATAAACTATTAGCAAAATAAATCGTACAACTTTTTTTTTATAATGAAATCATACACAAATTCTCTGAAATGACCTACATATAATTCCGAGTTTTTATTGACATACTTAATATTTACATTTTTCCGCATCGCATTTAAATGATGGTAATTTTGAATGTGATAATAAAGCTAATAATGTTAAAGATAGAATCCTTAACATATTGACATTTCATGTACTCAGATATAAAAGCCAATATTAGAAACTATGAAGCAAAAATTTCGCTGATTAAATTATAATGTTATTAAACTTACAATTTCAGTTGTATGTAGCTGTTCGTATTTGAATAGTTATTAACCTTTCTAAAAAGACGAGTTTTTACACTCTAATACGATGGTCGACCATTCAATCAGATGCTCTAAGTCCAAGGACGAGCCGGATGGTCTGGGCTTTCGACTCTAATACGATGGGGCCAACGGCCGTACCGTGCTGAAAACACCGGTTCTCGTTAGATCACCGAAGTCAAGCAGCATCGTGCGCGGTTAGTACTTGGTGGGTGACCACCTGGGAACACCGCGTGCTGTTGGCACATCTCGGGTGCGGTATCCCCGTGGTTTGCGCGCTAGATTTGCACGCTGCCACAAAAGCCGCCGTGTTCATGCGGAGTACGATCACGTTAAACATGTGGGTCCGTAAGTCCTTCCGAGAGGTTGGTGGTAGGGGAAGGAGGGTACGGTCCCTGTGGATGCCTCCCCCACTGGGTTCCGGTCTAAATTGGGTAGCACTTCCCGGCCGTCCAAACAGTTACCTTACACCTTTCTGGTAGGTCGGACGGTCTGGGTAACAACAACTCTAATACGATGATGAGCAATTTTAAAATATGGGATTTTCACATGTAAAACTTTCGCGTATTTAGACAAACATAAAGTGGTTATATATATATATATATATATATATAAATAATAATGGAAGTTGTTTCATTTTGAAATACGTGTAAGTGTTAAACAGTTATTTTAGAAATTGCTTTTAGCATAATAATTAATTTTTATTAACGTTCTTATAATTATTCTCATTATTATCATTATTATCAGTGTAATTGCCATTGATGCTGTTATATATATTGTTATTATCGTTATAATCATTAATAACATTACAATTATCATTATCATCAGCATAATCAATGTCATTGTTTATATACAGTTCGATCAAATTGATGTTGAAACAGATTTACACTAAAAAATATTTCATTAATAAGAACACAAACGTCTATTATAAGTATTTTGATAATTTTAAACTTTTAGTCAACTATTTTAAACCAAAGTTGATTCTAAGTATATGTTGTTACTATTAACAAACTTTATATGATGCTATTAACAAAGTTTTTCTGCTACTGAAGTCATTGTTTTTATTATTATTGATGTTATTATTATTATTATTATTTTTATTACTATTATTATTATTAATATTACTGTCACTGCTATTTTATTACAATTTTTTTAATACAACGATATTTTAAATTACTGAGTTTGGAATCAAAAATGTATTGTTTATTTTGACTTACTATCTGGAAATATCATGCTTGTTTTATAATCGTTTGACTTAACATCAATTTAACCATTATTGACATCTGAAGCAATCTTAAAATTAGAAATTCTTCTCAAAATATATTATAACACTTTCATTGTATAGTTTTTTTTTCTCAAATATTTGAATCTTCCAAATGCATAGGAAAGAAATTCCAAATGCATTGATGCTGCACATTCCCAAAACACAGAACCGAAATTTATCGTCATTTCTTTCACCATTTATATGACATATCATAAGAGCAGAACAGCAGGATTCTTCGGGCAGAAATGCTTAGGTAAAAGTTTAAGACATGAAATATCCTATTTTTGTTCTCTTAAAAAAGTGCATATATTCTACCGAATGAATTTTGTGCATACAGTTTTATTTTCTCTGTACTTTCTATTAGTTATTGTTATTATTATTATTATTATTATTATTATTATTAGTGTTAAAATTTTTGCCATACTATTGTTTTTACCAAAAAGGGTTCCTTAGAACATCTTTCGTTCAAGATCTGATATAGATTAGATAATGGATGTTCATCAACTGACTGTTCCATCAAATTCTTGTGGAGCTAAAGGGTTTATTAAGAATTTCTACATACGGTTATTTTTCCATTTCAGTTTTAGAAAATTTCATTTTCATGGAAACATATATTTCTCAAAGAGGCTTTGATAGAACTTAGCTGATAAATGATATACTTTTAACATAACATTTTTTAGGCATTGTTGTGGTTTACTAAGAATTTCCACATCTGCTTCTCTTTGTTATTTATTGTATACATTTTTCTCAAAACATCTATTCATTAAGATTGGCTACAGATAGATGTTACATGGTGTTTAAAATGTGTTCAGCATCGAATTCCAAAGGGTACAGGGGGATTCCATAAGGATTTCCACTTCCTGTTCTGGTTACCCCCACTGGGTTCCGGTCTAAATTGGGTGGCACTTCCCGACCGTCCAAACAGTTACCTTACACCTTTCTGGTAGGTCGGACGGTCTGGGTTTCAACAACAACAACTTCCTGTTCTGGAAATATCACTTCTGGCTTTTTCGAAAATTCGTATGATTGTGAAAAATAAGTAACCAATATAGAATAAAAATGCCTAATAGTTTCTTCAAAAATAAAGTATGCACACAATTTGTCACCATATGAAGACTCTTTCATAAATTTCTTGTTATTATTATTATTATCATCATTATTATTATTATTACGATTATTATTATTACTATTACTATTATTTTTATTATTACTATTATATTACTATTATTACTATTATATTTATCAATATTATTACATTATTGTTAATATTCATTTTTTTGAAAAATTTAGTTTGAGATCATTTATGAAAACAAAATCAACTTAAGTTCGTTTGCAAAACATATGTAGAATTTAAATCTTGCGTAAAACGTCTTAAATTAATCTCTACTGCTATTTGTATCACAAACAGCATAAATGTAAATATATTAATCCATTAATTAGTTTTAATTATCATATATATTATTTTAAATTATTATCTTTATTCTTTACGTAAAGTGTATAAGTTGTCGGCAAATCAAACCAAGGCGATGGATTGATTCATTGGATGGATTTATCAGACTTGTGTTAATGATTGTTATTTCAATTTTTCCAGCGAATAAAGACTTTTAAGATATTTTACTAACAGGAGTCAAGTAAATTTGAATACCATCAAGCGATTCTCCGTTAGATCTTTATAAATAGAAATGCATTTTTCTCTAGCTAAACCTATATAGAAACCGCATAGACAGGTAGCTAATAACGCATATCAAGAAAGAGATGAATATTATTTCGTAACTGCATTTCCCCAGTAAAGAAATATTTTATCATCCCCTAATAAGACCCTACTTAACTTCAGACTATGTCTCTAATGTCTCAATACAAATTTGCTGAATATTCAATTTACGTTTAACCCTCAAATTATTTACCACAAACGTTTTGCCATTATGTCACATTGCAGTCGCTATTACTCAACACGCGACCAAGTTTCGAGAACAACATTAGGGCGTCAGCTATAGAGACAATCCGAAGTTTTAATGACTCAGTACACCCAGTAGGTTTGTTGGTTGATTGGATTTTGTGGCACAAAATTCAAAGAGGATATGCTGCGCCAAACACATGGTACACCCAGTAGGTCCTAACTAGCTAGAAGAACTCGATAAACAATCAATATCAGAGCTGCTTGATTCAAAAATTTTTGTTTCCATATGCTCTCTCTAATTGCAAATATTACAAAACAAAGATTTCACCTTTTGTGTTGAGTACAACTTAGTTGTACATTTGCAGCGAACCTTGCATGCAATTTTGCCATATCATGGTGAACATCTTGGCGCAGCATGTGGAAAACAGTGTGTATGACAATTTGGACATCTGTAACATTTATTGTTTTATGTTCCAGAATAGTTAGAAATGTAGTTTTAAGCATTATCATCATCCAGGCGTCAGGTATAGACTTACATGACATGATACAATAGAAAAATTTACTAAATTTATATTTAGAAAAATTATAAATAAAATTGCAAATGTAAGACAGCGAGTATTGTTTGGCATCCAAAGTATGACATTAAACAAAACGATGTATATAAAATTCTCAGAATATCGTTTTCACTATATCCCATTTCAACAAAATTAGATCACATAATATAACTAGCAAATGAATTTAGAGCTCTATACATTGTTCCTTTGCATATGGTCGAAAATGTAAATTTGCACTGCTGTCCATGAATATGCAAATGATTTCCAACTACTTTATTCTCGATTAAACCAGTTTGATGCCTATATGTGCGTATATTAGTGGCATATCTTGGAGCCTAAACTAGGTTATCTCACATAAACTCCTAACAAAGTGCTTAGAAAATATTTTCTATTACTTAACAACTTCTAAACTTTGTTATCGCATTTTCTTAAAATTATAGCTTCGTTTGAGAGTGGAAAATTGGTTAAGAAAATGAGATTAAAAATCGCTTCAGATCATTTATAATTCCCTTCCGTAACCAAGAATGTTTAAATTTTACACATTTTTATGACTACGAGACAGAGCCTAACGAAGACAATATTTGACTATTTGACGCAAAACATTATAAATTGTGAAACAAAATCAAACATGTTTGAAAACTGCAACTAAATTTTAAGAGTGTCAGTTTTCCTGTCTTTGAGAGGTTTAAATAAGCCTTGCACACACATTAGTATACTTAATCATAAGACAGATTTAACACAGAGCGAGGAGTATTAGTATGTACTTACCTCGCCAATATTGATTTTTGTAATCTACAGTAATAAAGGAAGATGCTTGTCTGTTTGTTTGTCTGCACATCTTTGTAGTTTATAGCGGAAAATCTAAGCTATGTATGATCATAAAATTTGACCTACATATAATTCAGGACCCGGAAAGGTGCGAATCTGGTGAAGTATTTTAAAATTTCAATTAATTCTTAAGTAATTTTATGTTTTAGCACCATTTTGGACGATTTGCATACAAATAAGTTCCTTACCGATTGAGAATATTGTCACAAAATTTTCATTTTTACACTATTGGAAAAAATATTTTTGAAAAAAATTTTGATCGGATTATATACTATACGGATTTTCTTGAATTTAAAATTACTTATATACTTTTCAGTGTAATCTCAGATAAAAAGTACACCATAATATATAGAAAACTCCCGAAACCCAAAGAACGTTTTAAGAATACGTGCGCTCATAACAAAAATAGAATAAATTAACTATTATATGGATGCACACATGGCTACGCCACGACATCCCATTTTAAATCCCGACCGACACCGCGTAAGTATAATTAATAATATGACAATGTCGTGATGAGATTTCGTAATCTCGCGTCACTCCTGTAAAAACCATAAAATCTGCATCATATTTAAATACTTATATTTTATACATCATTTTAACCCTGTTTTAATTATCACTCTGGTCCCTTTAATATATTATATTCTACAAATTATCTGTGCTAAAGAAATCCTTAACGCTATTTTTATTAATCTGTAAAACCGCACTCAGAGAGAATTATTATTTTGACCGTTAAAATCCAAGGTCTTATTCTCTGGCAGAGCAGATGTCTGGCTTTGCTCTTTGCATGTTAATATTTATGCAGGATATGCACTTTTTCACACAATGGTTCTGCTGAGAAACATCTGGATATCTTTTCGAGACCTCGCGTAGAGGTTATGCTTCTTTCCGGACCCCTCATTGGGCTGACGATGGTAGGCTTTTGGTGTTTTCTATTGGACGATGGAGGTATATAGCTCTCCATCAGGACCGCGACGGATTGACGGGTCGGATTGGGAAAATCGAGTATAAAAAGAGAGTCTTAAAGTAATCGGCGCGCTGACATCGGAGGTTAAAGTCTCTGACTAGGCACTCCTCTTCGTTAACCACATTGCTGCGGTTTCGGCACGCAACCTCGGCTCTTAGCTTGCTGATTAGACCTCGTGCTGAACAGTCGCTCTGCAAGACCTCTCTCGCCATTTTGTCGAAGTTACCTTCTCTTTTTTTGATATGCTTTTCGGACTTGCTGATTAGACCTCGTGCTGAACAGTCGCTCTGCAAGACCTCTCTCGCCATTTTGTCGAAGTTACCTTCTTTTTTTTTTTTTTTTTTTTTTTTTTTTTTTTTTTTTTATCTGCTTTTTCTGACACTTCACTATGGAGTCTGGAACTTCACTGACACCACCCGAGCGGAAGATGCCTGATGACCTCGCTGCCATGATTTTCCGTTTTCGTGATGGAGATTTTCCTAAAATTCCACCTGAATCGCCCGGACATCACCAGCAAAAGGAGGATCAAGTTCTGATCTTCCATTTCCTGATGCACGAGGGGAAACAGATCCTCTCCGGAGACCCCGACAGGAGCGTCATGACTCTAAAGGGTATGTGTTTTAAACTCATTAACTTTTTTGAGCTGAACACCCATGCTAGTGAGGAAATTCCCTTCTTTGAGGAAATTAATGATTTTGTGAAAATTGGTAAACTTAATACTCAGCAGCAACTCCTAACTAACTCTATTTACTCAGGCAATCTTAATCTAACTTTAATAAATGTTAACAACCGGTTGGGGCCTAACCCACAACCCTCAAGTATTAATGAAACTTCTCTAAATACTAATAGCTCATGGGATGATCCCCATTGCTCTAATCTTAATCTGAACTCTGCCTTAATCAATAATGCACCTAATGCAATCTGTGAAAACTCTCAATCTCAAACTGATAATTCAAATATATTAAACTCAAATCAATTTGAAATCTCTAATAATGTGAACTCAAAAGTAAACTCTATCATAATGTCTGATAGTATTGTTCCCACAGAGGAACCCCAGGACCTGGAAGGATTTATCCAACCTCCCCCTAAAAAGACCTGCCGTAAGGCCACCATAGTATCTTCTTCCAAAACTACTGCGACTCGCAACGCTTTCGACGCCCTTCAAAACTCAAACTACCAGGATTATGAGCAACCTGCAACAGCCAATAGAAATCCATCCTACATGGACACTTCCCCTGCCCCTGAAAATGCCCCCTTAACTTCAAATAAATCTGAAAACGCTGACCCCTCAATTAATCTCATCCCTCACCCTGAGCCATTCTACATTAACTGCCCTAATAATTGGAGGGATTTAATCAAAAACCTAAATTCAAAAACCTTAAACCCCGTAAAGGCCCAGCTAGCGGGCGAATTTATCAAAGTCTATCCCAACTCCATAGATGACTTCCGAATAGTTCAAAAACACCTCATTGAAAATAACATGGAATTTCACTCCATTAACATCAAAGCCGAAAGGCCAATCAAAATTCTCATTAAAGGTCTTCCCCCCAACTCCCAAATTGAGGAAATTGTTTCAGAATTAAACTCCCTTGGTTTTAATATTCATCGCATCTCCCAATTAAAGGATCTCCGTACAAAAGCCCCTCTGCCAATATTTCTGACCCTTCTAAATCCCACTAAGGGATGGGAAAAAATCCGGGAAATTGACACCTTGTTAGATATGACTATTCGAATCACTGATTTTCAATCCAGGTCCATCAAAATGTGCTTCCGGTGCCAAAGGTATAATCATAGTAGCGACTGCTGCAGACTACCTCCCCGTTGCGTGAAATGCGGAGACGGACATCTTTCTCGAGACTGCCAAAAACCCATTACAACCCCCCCCAAATGTGCTAACTGTCTTGGACCACATACAGCAAACTACAGGCAATGCCCTTCAAACCCATACAACAAAAATAACGATCTTTACATCTCAGGACCCACTGTCCCCCCCTCCACTTCAAAATTCCACATCTCTCAGCCAAAGGACTTCCCTCCCATCAGGACCTCACCCCAAATTGCTACTCACTCACTGCCTCAAAAAACGCAAAATCAAACTCCGAATTCTAAAATCATCCCCCTCCCCTCTCTTTCCAAAACGTTCGCCGAAGTTGCATCACCCGCAATAAACCAGACCACCGTAAATACGACTCCTCAAAATTCACAAACTTCAAACCCTGCCCCAAAAGCTCCCCGTAAAACTCCTCTCACAGACCCAAATAACCTGCACCTAGCAAATCTGTCCATCCACTCGTATATTACCGCCCCAGTGGCACCTGCCCCCGCTCCAATTCGCGCCGTAAATCAAAATCAAAATCAAAATCAAAACCAAAATAACTCAAATAAGTCAAATCTCTCTTCCCAGTTCTCCGACATTCTTAACCTCTTCAACGAAATTAAAACCATATTCCAAAGTTTCAACGTTAACATGGATAAAATCAAAAAATTTTTTGCCTTAGTCCAAACTAGTTGTAGGGAAGCTGAAAACCCCATAAACAAAATTTTTGCCATTCTCACCGCATTTGAAGAAATTTTCTGCTCAGATTCCAATAACCAACATGAATAGTCAACATTTCTCGCTCCGTATCCTCTTTTGGAACGCCAACGGCCTTGCAGGCAAAATCACAGAACTCCGTGATCTTATAAACTCCAACCCTTACGAAATTATCTTAATACAGGAAATCCGTCCCGGCCCCCGCCCCCCCACCCTAAACATTCCAAACTACAAAAAATATTCTGCCCTCAGAGACCAAAATTCTACCTCCCACTCCATCTATGGTGGAGTAGCTGTATACATCAAAAACAACATCCCCCACTTCGAGCTTTCTACTATAAATTCCAATTACATTGAAAATAAACTTATAAAAATTACCCTCCCAAACCAACCGCCCCTGGTCATCGGCTCTATTTATGTAAAGCACAGTCGTTCGGTTGATATCATCCCTGACCTCAAAAATATTTTCAACACTGACCACAGAATGATTTTAGCTGGTGATTTCAACGCCCATCATCCTTCGTGGAACTGCAGGCGCAGAACCCTTTATGGGACTCAAATTCACAACTTCGTCGCAGCCAATAGCATTCATGTTGCTGTCCCCTCCAATCCCACGCACTTCTCCTTTTCGGCCGTTCCCTCTACTATAGACTTCGCCCTCCTCAAAAACATTCATTACCCGTACACCACTGACACCCTGGACGAACTTAGCTCTGACCACCTCCCTGTCCTCCTTACCCTTCAATTAAACACCCTTCTCCCCATTTCTAACCTGCCCACCACCACAAATTGGAAAAACTTTAAGAAAACCCTCAAAAATACTACCCTCCTTAATCCAAAAATTAAAAACTCTTCGGACATTGACCGCGCGATCAGCAACGTTACCCTAGAAATTCAACGCGCCCTGGCCAACGCTACCACCACCTGCCCTGCCCCCCGTTATAATTCCCTCCCCCCCATATTAGTAACCTAATCAAAATTAGAAATAACACCCGTAAGCTATGGCAATCCTCCTGTAACCCCCATATTAAGATCACCCTAAACTCTCTTAATAGTAAAATTAGATCCGACATTAAAAAGTTTAAACAAATTAGCTGGAGGCGTTTTATTGAATCTCTCTCCCCTGAAGACAAAACTCTCTGGAAGGAAATTAAACGTATTAGGAAACCTTATGCTCAGCTCCCCCCCCCCTGCGCTCCTCTTCAGGCATGGCCTTCTCAAACCTCCAAAAAGCGGACACCCTCGCGGATACGTATCAAAATCAATTTAAACCCAATAATGCTGTAAACAACTCACATTTTCATGCCCACGTTAATCAACAGGTAACAAACTTCCTTAGCACCCCCCACCCTGACCCCATCATCCCCACCACCCCATCCGAACTTCAAGACATTATTAAAAACTTCAAAAATAAAAAAAAACCCTGGTCTAGACAAAATCACAAATAAAGCATTAAAATTTATCCCCCTTAACATCCTTTTCTACCTTGTCCACATTGTAAATGCCATCCTTACCCTTCGACATTTCCCTGACCAATGGAAAACCGCGGTCATCATACCCATCTTTAAACATGGCGGCGACTCCTCAAACCCTTCGTCCTACCGTCCCATTTCCCTGCTTTCCTCCCTTAGCAAACTGGCTGAACGCGTCATCCATAATAGACTCTTTAAATTCATTGATTCCAATAACATCATCATACCCGAACAATTCGGCTTCCGCCCCTCCCATTCAACTACCCACCAGCTGCTGCGTGTTGTGGAATTTGTCTCTGACGCTTTTCACAACAAACAGTCAGCTGGCGCTATTATGCTTGACGTAGAAAAAGCCTTTGATCGTACGTGGCACAACGGACTAATCTTTAAACTAATTCAAATAAATGCCCCTCCCCACCTTATTCAAATTTTAAGCTCTTACCTCCAAAATCGAAACTTCCACGTACGAATTCTTAATACCCTCTCTTCAAATAAATCCATTAAAGCCGGCGTACCCCAGGGTTCTATCCTTGCCCCCCTTCTGTTCAATATTTTCGTCAATGACACCCCCCGTGCGCCCCAGTCCTCCCTCTGCATGTATGCTGATGACACCTGTATTATTTCTGCCCACAAAAATCTTAATTACCTGCACTCCCACCTCCAAAAGCATATCTCCCTGTTAGAATCTTTTTATAATAAATGGAAAATCAAAATTAACCCTTTAAAATCTCAAGCTATCTTCTTCTCCCACAAAAGGTTTCCCCCTCCCCCCATCAACATCTGCGATCAGCCAGTTTGCTTCGGCCGTACAGCAACCTACCTCGGCGTCCGATTGGACAGCCGCCTTACTTGGCAAAATCACATAGACCATGTCGCGAAAAAAGCTAAAAAACTTGCCGGCGCATTAAATCACCTCCTGTATTCAAAACACCTTGATATTAACAATAAAATCCTCCTTCTGAAATCCATCATCCTCCCCCTCCTCCTCTATGCCTGCCCGATCTGGGGTTTTGCCTGCAAAACCAATCTAAATAAAATCCAAATTGAGCAAAATCGCATACTTCGCACGATCAGAAGAGCACCGCGTTACCTTAGGAATGACGTGATAAGAAAAGATTATAATATTCCCACTATCAAATCCTACATCATTAAATTCTCAAAAAAATTTTTCAATAACATCCCCACCATAAGAAACGAAACTTTATTTAACATTACAGATTACGACCCGCGTAGGCAGCGAAAGCGTCCGCGAGCCGTCCTTTACGAACCCCCATAGGCTTTTTAACTTTATATCCTTCCGCGTCCTACCTTTTAAATGTTAAATTCTGCTTAAACTTTAATATTTTTCTTTGTTATCTTGAAACTTTTAAATCTTATTATCTTAACCTGTTTAACTTTTAATTGGTAATTTTTTTTTTTGCTGCTTGCTTCCTGCATTCTCTTCCTCCCCTTTTTGTGCCAAATCACAAACGTAGATGGCAGCACCTGGCACTTTGCTGCTTTCCTCTATTTTCAAATCTGTTCAGCTCAATTAATGTTAAGAGTATGACACATCACTTTCACATCGGAGGTTAAAGTCTCTGACTAGGCACTCCTCTTCGTTAACCACATTGCTGCGGATGAATCGGCGCGCTTTTTCCTGTCTGGTTGCTGACAACAACAGGTCGGCCCGGGCCGCATTTTTATGTGTTGCCCACCACGGAGTGCGAGATGTGGCAGCACGCCGATCTCAGCCTCCTGTGGGCATGGGAAGAAATCGCCATCGCTGAAGAACATCGAAGTCCGTCACCCAGCGAAGTCCGTCACGCCCGTCACCCAGCTGAGAGAGCTTCAACGATGAAGGTACGATTGGGCCCGAGGTCTATGTGCCGGGTCTCTGTGCTGGAATGGATCTGCAAACAACTATGAAGCCACGTTCCCTGTCCGGGCCTGTGCAGGTCATCTGATACTGGTGCGTCGGGTTTTCTTCGAACGGTTTAACCGATGGTACGAGGTGGATGTTTGAGTCCGACCCTTCTGCAACTCCGATGACGGAGGTAAGGATGTTGTCATCTCACTACAACTACTCTCCAGTCGTTACGGAAGCTTAGTCTTAAAGATCTTCATATAACTAACTTAAACTCTGGCTTCCGTTCCCAAATTATGTCTACTTTGAATAATTACTAGTTCTATTTGGCTTAACTAATTCAATAACTTGTTCATCGAAATTAAGTACGGAATATCTCTGAGTACGGTTTTCTCCCTGTGTTACTGTGATCATACCATAAAGTTATTAAGTGTATTAATAAGTAAATATTGCTGTGCCACTTTGTTTATATTGTTGAAGACCCAGACCGTCCGACTCATCCAAAGGACTCGAGTAACTGCTTGGAATTATCTATTATTTCCGTGACAGCAAATATATTAGAATATATTAGAATTGGTCCTTAGTCCAGTGCTCTTTGATGTTGTGCTGAAATAGATTCAGCTTATCTATTTACTATCATCCACGTCTTAACTACAATATTAATAAAGAAAGATGATTTATCCTTATACCTGTGTGGTTTTTTAGAATTCTTCATCTCTTGAAAGTGTTCATTTAAAGTGTTTTCAGGTGATGTCGCCTTACAAGGTAAGGAATGTGTTTATACAATTTACACTTAGTATTTGCTGAGGGTTATCCTGGAATTTATTCCTGGACGAGAGTCTTCGAAATTGGATCATGGTTTATAAAACTAAATTGGGGTGTGCCATAGAAATATCACGGTTTAGCATATTTGCTTCTTACTACAGACATATTGTTTACCTTATTTACTTCGTATCAAATAAAATGTTGGGTCCCCACATGTCCTCGTGACAATTTTGTCCCCGTGACAACAAAATCATGGCTTCTAATATTCTAGTAAATAACAATAGTAATAATCGTAGTATATAATAATGCTGTAATAATATTAAATAATAATGGTAATAATATTAATATTAAATAATAATATTAATAATCTAGTAAATAATAATACGATAAAATTATGGCTTTATGGAGTCGTCTTGGAAATTTAGTGGTTACATGTCCTAATTCCTAAACGAACACATTATTCAAAATGTCTTATAAAATAAAATACTCAACACTCGGTCACGTGTTTCTTACAATTTAAGTGACATGGGAAGAAACAAACATTCGACCCATTAATCTTCTTAGGAGGATAACGCCTCATTTCTGCATTGCGATGTCAGATTTTCAGTTTAATCACTCACGAATAATGCCCGTAGCCCGTAACGAAAGGAAACAAATAAGTTTTGAAACAACAAATACATATTTGGAACTTTTCTCATTTGTCATTCCTTTATTATGTCACTTCAGGCTTTCGCGCTCGATTTAAAGATGAAGTAGATCGTTCGATAGAAATGTATCGATTTAGAGAAACATTCGATTATTTTAAATTAGAGGGGCAGTATTTGGGGAAGTATCATACGGCACCATGGAGATTTAAGATGTAGAATTACTATAATGTCGATTTGAAATTGGATTCGTAAGGTTGTCATTAAATACAGATATAAAATGTAATTTGGTTTTCGCAATATTTAGTGCTGGGTGTGATGTAATAATATTTATACACAAGGTTTGCGATCACAAAATAAGACATCTATATACTTATTAAAAGTCCTGTCTATAAAAACCATTTCAAATTAAAACACAATTAATTTGAAATGGTTTTTGATACACAGAACTTCAACTCGACTTCCACTCGACTTTAAACCTCTCCACTCGACTACCAAAAATCCATTTTTGTAGATTTTGTATCTTCCACTTTTACAAGAAAAATTAGGAAAAATCGGTAGCGTAAGTTGAAATGATTGCAAATATAGTGTGATATCCTTCACTTTAAAGGGCTTTAAAAATATTTTGTTTGATACCATGCTTCACAATGTACCCCCGGGGGATAGGTCTTCTCCCGAGTTGGAATAATGACATCACGAACAAAAAACATCGTATCGTGGCTATCTTTTACAGCAATGATTGAAACTATGAAAGCTGGTAAACTTTAAACCAGCCATAGATAAACCCTTTTATGTATGATTATGCTAAATTTAGAACTATACTTCCATGATAAAAAATTATAAAATTTCGAATAAACTTCGAAGTTTTCGTTCGAATGTAAGATATTTCTGACTATTTTTAGATATTTTGAAAACAAAGCCGAATATAAAATTTCGTGAAAATCCATTATTGTTTCTGGTTGCACAAGAAATCGATCACAGACATCACGCAGACATGCAGACAGGACATTACTTCAAAAATAGTCAAAATGTGTTCAAGAGGTCATAAAACATATATTGGCATCAAAATCTCAAATGCGAAAATTTTCGTGAAAACAATATGTATATTGCATAGTAGGAGAAAGTGAAAATGATGCATATGTAAACTGTGGTACGTGAAACAATATTTCATTTTCGACCTCTGTATATTTCTTATTTTCGAAAATTTCAAATGCTTTAAGCTTAAAATCCATTAATTTAATTATAGCATTTTCCCTATCGTTTCATTTGAAGAACATCCAACACACAATTTCGTTTCCATAAAACGCAACTCTGATATACTAATTACCACAATTGAATCACAAGCTAAAATAATTAATTGATAAAATGTAACAAAATAATCGTCTGCTGTAGCAATGAATTAAAATATCTCAAGAACAGTCAATTGCATACCAATGGAGTTAATTGTGAGCATTTAGAATATTTTTTGAGTTCATGATGGTTTGCAAATGGGAATGTGTCGAATGAATAATTAAAACCACAATATATTCATTGTGTCCAGTCGCAATGTGTTCCGGATGAGGAGTTCCTAATCGGAATGACTTTAACCTCCGATATGTACCAATATTTGAACCCATGACATCATTTGAGCAGAGGATTCAACTTCATAAGATCATTCATTGCGCCATTTTTGTGCTTAGTTTACATAATAAATACTTTTTAAACTTTACTGGTAAAAAAAATGTCCTACTGTCAATGCGATTATTAATGTTTTCAATTTGAAAATGGAAGTGGTGATTGGATAAAGAGGATGTTATTGTTGTTGAGACCCAGACCGTCCGACCTACCAGAAAGGTGTAAGGTAACCGTTTGAAGGGCAGGGAAATGCCACCCAATTCAGACCGGAACCCAGTGGGGGAGGCATCCACAGGGACCGTATCCTCCCTCCCCTACCATCAACCTCTCGGAAGGACTTACGAACCCACATGGTTAACGTGATCGTACTCCGCATGAACACGGCGGCAGTTGTGGCAGCGTGCAAATCCAGCGCGCAAACCACAGGGGTACAGCGTCCGAAACGTGCCAACAGCACGGATAAAGAGGATGCGTAAAAGTTGTAAGTGAGGAGTTCAAGACTGATAACAAAACAGTTTCAGGATACCTTTAAAATAACTTTTCAAACTCACGTTTTTAGTCAAGTTTAGGCAAAAATTCCATTTCAAAATCAGCGCATAAACTTAAATTACACGTCGATACGAACTATTAATCTTTTCAATACATTAACGTATTATTTCAATTTTGTTATGACAGACTTGATATTTACTGAATCACGAATAATAACCTTAACTGCGATGAATAGAAACAAATAAGTTAGGAACCAAGAAATTCAATAAATGTTTGAAACTTTCTTCATTTGTCATCCTTTTATTTTCCACCTCCACTCACCATTTAAAGCGGCAGTAGAATGTTCCATGGATTTATCGATTTCAGCCTTTTGATTACTTTGCATTAGGAACGGTTTATTTAGACTGATGTGGCGGTCGGAAGTAAACAGCAGGACCACTAAGATCTGGAGTAGGTAAATTTGAGTTGTAAGACTGCCTTCAAACACAATAACAGACGTGATTGACTTTCGCTTCTATATTTAGTGATGAACGTTTGAATCACACATCTAATGCCAGGCTAGGATAGAATGTGTGTTTGGATGCGCTTCAAACTGTGAGGTATTTTATAGAAACAGTTTCTAGCTTTATGAAAGTACGATGGGGATAAAACATTAGCATCATTCACATATTTCTATGACTTTTGTGGCGAAAAAGACAACGCATTTACAGTGATATTTAAATGAAAACGCTTCAATAGCTCATTTGAAGTTGCATGTACTAATATTTATACACATTGCCTTAAAATCTACAAAATTCATGAAAGAAAAATTAATACAACAGAATTTTTTTAATTATTTCATAAGTAGTATTGTACATTTTATATCAAAATACCAATTATTTTATTCAATTTCGAGAGTAAAAAAACATTATGTGTTAACAAAAATCCCTACCAAAATATTACCCAATTGATTATGCCCATTTAAACCAATTACTCTAAATACCTTGACTAATCTTAATAAATATATATATATATATATATATACATATATATATATATATA
This sequence comes from Amaurobius ferox, assembly GCA_951213105.1. Classification (NCBI taxonomy): domain Eukaryota; kingdom Metazoa; phylum Arthropoda; class Arachnida; order Araneae; family Amaurobiidae; genus Amaurobius; species Amaurobius ferox. Next base: position 126,391,027 of record OX578139.1, read on the forward strand.
TACAGGGTGATTATAAAAAGAATTACCCATACATGAGCCCCTAGCAATCATACCGTTCATGGAAACGGAAATAAATTTTGGATACAGGTATTTTAAGGTATGCGCTCAATGATGTGAAAAAACAGCAGTCCATCTCTCATAGATAGGGTTACAGTGACACAATTTTGAATTTTTCAAATGGTAATACCTACTTCTTTTATTGGAATGTGATATTCACAGTGAAAAACCATAAATGGCGCTGGAAACGGTACCTGCAGCACTATGAACGCCGGCGCTAGGCAGATACAAAGAAAAAATGGAAACGCCAATAAGGACAGACCAGCGACAGAGAAGCAAAACATTTTATTGTGTTTCACAAATTTTCTACGTCCCCGCCTTTACACATGATGACATTTTGCATGCAACATATAGTGGATAACACTGAAGCACGTAGCACGGCAAGAGGAATCTGTTGAACCTTACGTGTGATGGCATCTTTCAAATCAAAAAGAGTTTGCGGATTGCCTGCATACAATTTTGATTTCATGTATCTCCACAGCCAGAAAACCAGTGGAGCGAGATCAGGAGATCTGGGTGGCCACGGATATATGGCATGGCGGGAGATAATTCTGTCACCAAACTGTTGTGTCAATAAACGTTTCACAGAAGGCCCCATATGTGGAGGAGTGCCATCTTGCATCCACGCGACGTCAGATAGGGCATTTCGCTGTTGTAATACGGGAATGATGTAATTGGTCAACATTGCTTCATAGTGACAACTTGTTACCGTACACGTGCGTATACCTGCGACAGCAACCTCTTCAAGAAAGTAAAGGCCTAGGATTAAGGTGCTTGTTGTCCTGCACCACTCAGTCACATTTTCTTGGTGTAACGGAAGTGATACCACATCTAGGGAATTTCGATCTGCCCAGTGCAAACAGTTCTTCAAATTCACGTTACCAGTCAAGGATAAATGTGCCTCGTCCGTCCACAGAATGCGTAAAGGCCATCTGTTATTATCGTCACACCGGATGAGGAATTCATTAGCAAAATTTAAGCGTAGTTTTTTATTACCCGCTTGCAACATCTGGACACGCTGGAACCGATACGGAAACAAGAGGAGAACAGGGTGCAAAATCTTGCGGACCGTAGAATTCGGCAAATCCAGCACGCGTGAAACACCGCGTGCACTTGCAATATGACCTTCGCTTATCGTCTCATACACTTCTGCAACAACCTCGAGAGGAACGGAAGATCCTCCAGGACCATATCGATCGGGACAATATCGATCCAGGACAATATCGATATATATATATATATATATATATATATATATATATATATATATATTTATTTATACAGGGTTTCCCAAAAACATTGACCTCGGCTTTTATTCTTTAAATATTGATCTTAGACATATATAATACATTACAAAGTTGCGTACAAAAAGGTACATAATTTTATGTAGTCGATTAAAATTTTCAAGCTAATTAAATTTTAAGAAATACAAAATTTAAATTTTTATGACCCAGTACAAAAACATTTCCGATGAGTAAAATGTGCCTCATACACTAAGGCAATGTACAAAATTTCAGCATCTTATCATAAAAAGTCCCAGAGATATGAAAAGACAAAAATGCTGACTTAAACCACTTTTCGATGCATCGACATGGGTTCTCAGAGGGGAAAAATCATGTCGACAGATCGTGTTTCAGGTGTCATACATAAATTACAAAAGAAAACAATGATTACAAAAATAAATAATAATTTTGCTATTTATTGCTACAAAAGTATCTACACTGTGTAAAAATAATAACTTTACACAAAGATTACAGAGCTTCTTCAAAATGTTTTCCACTCATGCCAATACAGAGCTGCATTCGGCTGATAACACTTCTGTGCACTCAATCAAGTTCTTATTCGCTGACGTCACGACAACCATCTTGAATGCGTTGTTGCAACCCTGCCTTTTTAAGGGATGTGACAGATAAATAATTGTTCGTAAACGACTCCACAAATAAAAATCCGCAGGTGTTAAATCAGGCGATCTAGGGGAAATTTCGACTGGCCCATGCAAGCCAATCTACTTGTCTGGAAACTAGTTATTTAACCAGTTTTCCACAACTATAGTGTGGTGAACTGGAGATCCGTCCTGTTGAAATCATACATGTGGAAGTGCTGTTAGGGGCAGTTCATCCTTAAAAACAGGAATAACCGCTTTCAAAATCTAATTAACCTTTACATTACGGCTCCAAGAAACCATATTTTCAACTCCAGAACAGCAAAATAAATGAAAATTCCATCCCTCTAATTAAACACCTTCAATGACCTACCTTGTCTTTTGTTCGTAACTCGTTCCCCCTTCAGTCAGGAAAAACTTGAAGGAAGGACTGCAGGCATTCCTCAAGGCACTCAAGTGGGTACAATAGGCTCTCTCCTCCTTTCCCAGTTAAATGGGGGTGAAAAAGACTGGTACAGCGGTTGAAACAGTGCCGTTCTAGAAGAAGAGATTTTCAATGGTACAACCGTTGTACGGCCGTATGGGAAAGGTTAACATATCTCTCATCCGTCAACGTATCATCATGCAGTATGGGTCCAAGCAAACGGGTTTTGAAAATACTACGCCATACATTCACAGAAAATTGCTTTTGATTATAAAAAGATCACTTACCACGAATGGAATTGTGTCAGACCAGAAGTGCTCGTGTTGATGATTTATGCATCGATCTTTTTTAAAACAGCAATCGTCAGTCCAGATTACGTTTTTCAGAAAAGATGGATTTGCACCTTCCTGATTTAGAGCCGAATTACAAAAATCTAGACGAAGTTGGTAATATGTTAGCTCCTGTCCTTGTACACCATGAATGTTAAACGGATGCCATTCATTCAGTCTCAGTATTCTCCACACTGCTGTACGTGGTACGTTCATTTCTGAAGCAGAGGTACGAACATTACTATGTGGATGCCTGCAGAAGTTAGCCAAAATATCAAATTCTACATTAGTTGAGTGAAGTCTGGGCTTACCTAGTCCACCTTCACGATGTACGATGCTCCCTCTTTCTCGCACTCGTTGCAACAATAGGAAAATGAATCCCCAGAAGGATGTCGAGAATTGGGAAAAGTGCGTTGATATTCCCGTGCAGTTTCGTCAGCATTGCGACAACATAAACTGTATAGCATAAGAATTTCAAAACGTTCTTGTCGGTACAGGCTAACTATACTCTCAAAATGTAGCAGAAATATGAAATACTTAAGGATCGATTAGACTGTCAGGCTGTGTGCGCCACGCTTGCGTAAGTAAGGCGATTGCTCAATGACAAAGCAAAAACAACTTTATCATGTGTAGATACATCTGTTGAGATTGTGTGACGCACCGATCAGAGGAAAATATTTGCATATGCATGCATTTCTAAGCTGTTTTAATGTTCATTTTCATTGTGCCATTTCCAATTTTTATTCTGTAATTAATCATGTGAAATTTTAAGGTATTTTTCTGGAAGCATATTTTTGGAAAATTGAAAATACATCTAAAGATAAGGGGCAGTTATTTGCCTATGATACATTTCTGCGTTGCGCAATTTGCTCTCTAGCTGTGAACATTTAAATTTTAATTTGTGATTAATCCCTCACTAAATTTATTTCAACACATCTCTGGTACTTTTTATGATAAAATGCTGAAATTTTGTACATCACCTTATTTGTGTATGGGGCACATTTTACTCATTGGAAATGTTTTTGTACGGAGGCCGTATGAAAATTTTAGTTTCGTATTTCTTGAAATTTAATCCTCTGAAAATATTTATTGATTTCATAAAATTCTGTACCTATTTTACGCAACTTTTAATTTATTATACTAAATATCTAAGATCAATCTTTAAGGAATAAAAAGCCGAAGTTTTGGTTTTGGAGACACCCTTAATATATATATATATATATATATACATATATATATATATATATATATATGTTTTTATTAAAACACATTTTAATTTTAAATTCAACACCTTGCAAAATTTACAGAAACATATTGACAGACCATTCTCAAACAATTTAAAATATTTTTTGCATCTCCATGGTTCACTCCCAACAGTTGAAAACTTAGTATATAGAATTAACTGTAACCTGTATTGAGTTAAAATGCTTAGTCAGTATCATGTAATTTACACATCTAAGCAGCGCACGGTGTAAATGAATTTATATTATTATATTCTTATAACTTTTCATTACATTGTAATCTCCTATAAATACTTAGCCACACGCTGGTATATTTGATTATTATATTTGATTTCTTATATTTGATTTCTTATATGTCTTAACCAATTTATATTTTCTTCTACGTCGGGCCATGTGCTTTTGTTCTGTAATACAATTTACAGTAATGCACACAAAAACGTAGAATCCACATTAACAAAACATGTATGGCCCTTGATGACGTACATGGTTTCGGAAATGCTTTTATCTTTATTCAAATTGTTCAATTTCAAATCAATTTCAAATCGTGAAAAACAATGATTCTGTTTTGCAACTTTTCATCTTACACGCAATTATTGCATTTACACCATTTATGTTTATGCAGGGAACAGGGGGATTAGTACCATAAGTACCTGCATTACATATATGATTTATAAAAATACTTTCATCTAAATGTGTAGTAAAAACATCTTTTTCACCCTTCTTTACCGGATATATATCTTATTCCGTACCTTAACTTATATATGGAACAGGGAAAAAAGGGTATTTTATACCAATTTAGTACCTGTGTTATTTAAAATGTTTACTTATCAAATTTTTTTTAATTTTCAACAGCTTGTCATATAGTCTTTTTGATATCACATTTACATTTCCATCTCCCTTTCATTTTAGCTTTACAGAGCATTTTATATTAATGATCAATCTCAGGTATATATAATACAAGTAAAATAAAAATTCTTCAATTAACAGACGGTAAATTCAACAAAAATGGAAAAGTAAACTCAAATTTGTACATGAAGTTAGAAAATGTGTTTATGCATTAAAAAAATCAGGAATTATGTACAAAGATGGGAAAAATATTTACTTTTCGTCAGTTATGATGACGTCGCATTTAGATCATTAACAAAATTATGTGTAAAGGCAAACACACCCAAACAAAACTTACATTAATATGGTATGTGAACACCCCCAGACCTTCACACAAACTTTACAACGATTTTCCATGCTTTTAATGAGGTGATCTACCATCTAAGATGCGAGCAATGGTCATTCCTCCAATAGGGCAGTTTCTAATTCTTCGAGACTGACTGGAGGATGTAAGCGTGCACCACACTCCCGAGGGCATCCCAAATGTTTTCAATGGGATTACGGTCGAGTGAATAAGCCGACCACACCATATGAGAAATGCTCTCACTTTCCAGGTATTCCTCAACGATGTTAGGTCGATGGAGACGGGATTATCGTCCATACGGATATATTCAGGACCAACTACTGCAGCGTAGAGTCTCGCAATGGGGTCTAAGACTTCATCCCGATACCGCGCAGCAGTCACAGAACCGCCTTTAAAGATGTGCAGCTCTTTGCGATACCCCATTGAAATTCTAGACCACAGCATGACGTTGCCACCTCTCAATGCATGATGTTCGATGATGTTCTTGGCTTGATTGCGTGTGCATCATTCTCTTCAGACCCTTACACGCGTATCATCTGATTCCAGGGCAAATATAGACTCGTCCGTGAACAGGACGTTGTACCAATTTGAGAGAGTCTAATTGAAATGCTGACGATACAACTTTAATCTTGCCCCTCTGGCTTGGCCATTTAGTGGAACACAAAAGCGTGGCACTCGGGCTTACTGTCCCTTCACGTGGAGCCTTCGGTGCACAGTACTGGCAGATATTGTCGTACCAAGTGTAGCTGCAACCATGTATTCACCAGTTGTGGAGGCCGCTCGTCGATTCCGCTTGGTTACTATAGCAATATACCGATCATCAGAGGGGGTAGTGACCCTTGGACGACCGGGCACAGGTCACCGTACAACTGCTTGAATTGTTTCCATAATCAAGAAATTTCCGAATGATCAACGCCAAAGAAAATAGCGACATATTTTATTGACTGTCTTACTTCAATGCGTCGGACAGCACGACAGCTTTCACTATCTTTCATTAGTCTTCTTTTATCCATAGAAACAGGGATATCATCAAAAATAATCCTATAAACACTTCATATCAGCATTTAAATACACCTCCTCAAACCCTTCAGACTGCTAGCGGCTTCAACGACTGCCTAATTGGCCTATTTCCTGACAGTCAATCCTGATTGACTGTTACATACGATATCTGCCTACTACAAATACTCACACACACACACACACACACACACACAGATATGCCTGATCTTTTTGTAGTAATTTTAGCTCTATATAATACTTATACTACTTTTCATACTACTCATGCTATATTTACCAAATTTCCTACTTCTCACTTTGTTAATTTCAATAATTATATATTTCAAGACAGTAAATTATACTTACAAGTCTCAGAGATTCCACAAGGTGGCTATAGTAGCAGTATATTAGCTAATTTATATCTTTATCATTATGAAAAATATTTTATTTCCACAGATTATAAAATTCACAGATATATTGATGATCTTATGTGTTTGGTATTTACAAGCAACTCTGTCATAGATATAGATTTCTATTCGGATAATTTGGGACTAATTCGTAATGAAGCCACTATTAGTAATAGCACATTAATTTTATGGACTTAAATCTTATTATTGAACCTACTAATAGGATAGTTGCTAATTTATATGATAAAAAAGACTTTTTTAACTTTAACATTAAAAATTATTACCTTTTAATTCCTGTAACTCGATTCAATTGTTTAGAAATATTATACTTAATCAGCTCTTTAGAATCTATAGATTATCTGATAAAGAATGTCATGCTATGCATATTAACAAATTTAAAATTACTAGCAAATTATGCATATATCCAGCTTATTTATTGCATAGTATAGTTAAAGAGTTTGAAATGATAGATTATACTTAAATTATCTCCTTAGTATCTTATTTTAGCTTGACATCCAATTTCTCTTGAATAAGCATTACCATGTATTTACATATTCTTAGTGTTGAATACCACCTTTTATTGTCTTTTCGCATTACTGTTATTTCTTTCTGACGATTGACAACAGCTGGTCTCAAATTTTTATTTTTTGAGATTGGCAACATTGGTCTCTTTATTCAAGGCTCCAATGGATGACACGTATGCAGTGTTTTTTCAGGTATTTTTGTTTCCTATTATTTTTCAATCTTTATGCATGTTGACCAGGTTATCTAAGTTCATAGATATAATCTATTACTGATATCAGAAACATGCATTATGTGTTCATTATTATGAAATACCTGGACTTCATAAAGAGTTTCATCGAAGTGAACAATTCATTATTAGGTCTACGGTTTGTCCACATGTAAAGCTTTCATGGTTGGATTTTTTTTGATATCATTTTATTGATTCCTTTCATTTGATGTTTTTTGTCTGTCTTCAGCTTGATGACTAGAGGTGTGCATTTATATTTTCTACTTGGTTGATGATTCTCTGTTTCATAATTTTATTTGAAAGACATTTTGTAATGTTGGAGATTTTTGAGCTGAAAATTCTCTCTATTCTGTCATTAGATATTTAAACTTATATATATATATATATATATATATATATAAGTTTAAAACTGTGTGTATTTAAGTTTAAAATAATATATATATATATATATATATATATATATATATATATATATATATATATATATATATATATATATATATATATATATATATATATATATATATATATATATATATATATATATATATATATATATATATATATATATATTAATTATTTCTTACGTTGTCTTTATTTGTTATTTGAGTGAATTTATATATGGCACACACACCACCCATGTCAATTCTATTCTGGCTTGAAACATAACAGTGACACTAAAGCCATCGCAATTATTATATCAGCTAGAATGTCAATCACGTTCTTCGCAGTGTTTGACGACACTCATGCAATTCAAATTTGCATATTATAGATCTTGATTATTCCGCTGTTTACATCCGACCACAACTGACATTTGAATAAATTACGCACAGAGCAAAATAATCGAATGAAAGCAAATCGATAACGTTGTATGGAATATTTTACTTCTCTTTGAAATCAAGCAGAAAGTCAGAAATGAAAATGAATAAAATAATGAGAAATGAGAAAAGTTTGAAACATGCAATAGTTGTCTCAACACTTATTTATTTCCTTTCAATACGGTTACATGTATTATTCGTGAGTAATTCTGCCATTAAAATGCAGAAATGTTGCGTTATTGTTATATGATTAATGGGATATATATATATATATATATATATATATATATATATATATATATATATATATATACTTTGTTTTGATTACTTCGTTCGTGACACAGATGACAATTTCGTCCTACAGTTTCATCATTTTTCTAATATCAAAGTATTTTGGAAAGATATTAAATATTTATTTATTTTTGTGGTTTTATTTGTTATTTAATTGCTATTCAACTCATTCTAATACATAAGTGTATTTTTACAATTATTTGGTCCAGTGTAAAATCAGAATGGATTTTGGATAAATTTAAAATATACATTATTAATTTTGCTTTAAACTCAAATTTTCCAAGATATTTTTAACAGTTAAATTATAATAAAAAATTCAAGTCAAAAACTAGTGAGCACAAAATTAAATTTTTCTTATGTTATGGTGCAATTAATAACAACAATATATTTAAAGCATATGTAATAAAATATATTTGTTATACACACACATCTAACTACGTACGAGTACAATTTTACTCTTTTGTAAGCGTTCGATAATGTAAGTAAGATTGCAAATTTCACTAACGATTATTAAAAAGAAAACCAGTCAAGCGAATCACAATGTTTGTAGATACTTAAATTCAATTACTCTTCATTTTGGTGATCTCGATGCTTACTTCTGTAACTGCAAAGTGCATTATTCATCTTTAATGCAAAATAATCGAATTGGTGAAAATCAATACATACTTTTCCATAGAACATCCGATTGCTGCATTGGATCCAACCACAACGATCGGAAAGGACAAATAAAGGAATGATAAATATGAAAATTTCCAAACGTGTTATTTGTTATTGCAAAAATTTAATTTGTATATTTTCTTTCATTACGGTTAATGCATATTTCATGAGTGAATAAATTGAAGATCTGATATAATAATGTAGAAATGAGGCGTTGCCGTTATATGGAAGTATAAATGGGATGCACAATTTCCTTTTTCATTCTACTTTTTTTATCTTGATGAAGAATTTCAGCCATGATAGACTGTCAGCCATTTTTAATCGGCAATGAGATATTTTCTTTTTATTTCTGTCACGATAGCTTCACGGAATGAAGACAATGTAAGACACTATATTACAGAAATTATTTCAGGTTGCATATCCTATCTCTAAAACTATAATGGCCAAATGAAGTCTATGGGAGTCTGAAATATTTTTCCTCTAATGTCAAAATATTATATTTTCAACAGCGAGAAAAATACAGCTTTTAGAACTTCAAAAAAGAAATAGTCATTTTACAGTTTTTCTCCTTTCTCTCTTTTTATTATTAAGACAAGGTATCTATATGAAAATTTCATCCGATTTTGACAAAATTTTAGGATACGTTGACGAATATGATCCCCTAAATATAAGTCCACTAAAATATTTTAATTTCTAGGTTAAAGCTTTCCCTTATTTTAAACTAAAATTCTTTTAAAAAGCTCTACATTTGAGAAAACATTGCTAGCCATTTCAACCAAAGCGAGAAGTTTTTCAAATCTGTGTTCTTTACCACATTGGATATACACTTTTTATTACTTTCCCTGCAATACATGGTAATGTATAGGGAAAGTATTGGAATCACGTAGAAAATCGCAACTCGATTTTCGACGGATCTACACGTTTCGAAACCTCTAGAATACGAAAAAACTATTTCTAGCGTGACGTCTGTGTGTGTGTCTGTGTGTCTGTCTGTGTGTCTGTCTGTGTGTCTGTCTGTGCATATTTTGTACCCACTCTAACTAAGAAACTAATGGACCGAATTTCACAAAATTTGATAGGTAAGTCACTTGTGAGCGAGTCTGGTGCTGATTAGTTTTGGATTTGATTTGGAATAAAAAAACCCGCCTTTTTTTTGCGAAATGGCCCGCAAAAGCTTGTATCCACTCTAACTGAAAAACTAATAGATCGAATTTCACAAAATTCGGTAGATGAGTCACTTGTGGTTTACCCTGGTGCTGATTAGATTTTGGTATGATTCGGAAAAAATAACCTGTCTTTTTTTTTCAAAATTGTCCGCAAAAATCGTCAAAACCTAAACTAAAGAGCTAGGTATACTCAAATATATCCATTAAATGATCGTTTAATAAGTAATTTTTAACGATGAAAAGAATAAGATCAACCCCATTACACTAGGACTAGCCGTTCTCGAGATATTTTAGTTTTTCGTATTTTCCCTACGCCACCTTTGAAAATAAGTCCGGTTATTGACTGAGAACGAAAATTGAATTAAAAGTAAAATAAATTTAATTTAAATAAAGAGAACGTGGGTATAAGTCTGCAGGGAAAGTCATGTGCTGCCCACATCAGATTTTTATATTATATATAGAAAGTGGAAAATAAAACTATTGAATTATGTGCATGTTCAGTTACTTTAACGTGTAGCACATTATTTGAGATCAAATTAATCATCGAACCTTGGCGGAAAATTATCGATTTTTTTAAATGTCTCCAAATTGACAAAATTGCCACGAACTTGATGAAAACGTTGCCAAATTGACGAAATTGACGCTAGAGTTAGAAAAATAACGCTAAATTGATATAGTTGAAAATCAAAACACAAGTAGGATTTTGATTTTAAATTTTATGGATGTACTGGAATTCAAACTAACTAATAAAAATATGATATATAACGTATGCTTCAATATGGTTTGTCTGTCTGTTTGTCTTTCTCTTCTACTCTAGGGTACCTCAAGTTCTCGAACTAGTAGAAGTTCAAATCCTCTACTTTTTATCTTTTGTTTTATTACTCCAGTTCACCCAAAGGGTTTAGAACAGTTACAACAGTTGGGTATGGAAAATGTAGAAATACCAATACAACAGAAATAACAATAGAATAACGACAGAAGCAATAAGTGTATCCGGTTCACATCCAGGTAAATAAGACACATCTACATCCAGCTGATTACTGGGAACATCCTCCCAACACGGGCAATCATAAACTCAAGATATAAAACAAAAAACAAGTTAAAATCACATCAAATAATATAGTATCACAACAGTAAAAATCAAAGACAAAATCACATCAAAATTTATAAACTAATTTTTATTTTTATTTTTATAACATTAATTCCATAATTTGATAACATATATGATTATTGTCGGATTATATACCAAAATTGATCGTGTAACTATAACATTTTCTCTTAAGTTACTAAATATGCGGATATTTACTATAATTAATCTCAAGTCCTTTCAATGCTTAGTGATTTTCAAAGACTTATCTGAAAACTTGGAAATATAATTCCATTTTAAAGAAGTCTTATTAAAAATTATACATGAGCACTTATCAATAGAAATCACCAATTTCATATTTTCAAGAGTAGTACAAATAATATTCAATAATACATTAGTAAAAATTTTTAACTCCTTAAGAGTAACGAAAGTCATATCATCAGCATTTGTCTGTAAATACGGACCCTGGCATTTGTGAGATATAATTTCATTAAAATAAATTAATAACAAAACAGGGGCCATATATAAATTAAAACAAAACATATTTTCCTCTAAAAACGTAACTAAACGGTTATCTAAATACGAAAAGATATAATTTTATAGAAGAGAGAGAAATTGTGTTCAACCAAGATATTTGACAACACATTCCAGCAAAGATTTTCGAATGATCCTTTAATGTCAATTGTAAACAGAGAAATATACTTATCCACATTAAACAGTTTAATTTTCTTAATGAGTCTGAAAGATGTCATTGCAGTCACATAACTCACGAAAACCGAAATGGCTATCAAGAAGAATGTCGTTCAACTAAATCTAAAGAATTTCCTTTTATCTTGACCGATAGTCCTTAAGACTTATCATAGAACTTTAAATAAGCCAGATAATTAACAACAATGATTGTTTATACTAAAAGGTTGCATAATTGCTCGGATGCCAATATGATACGCAGGAAGAACTTGGACATTTTTCTGTCGTTAGTATTCCATGAACTATTGGACATCTGCTCTAATCAAACATTATTGGTTTCATGAATTGTATATCAAATTATATTTCATGAATTGCTTTACATCTTATATTCAATTTATATTTCATTACATTTTTTTCTTATTCACTAACTTCATTTTCCATTCCACCGTTTACATCACTGCTTGGTCTGGTTAATACACTGAAAACAATCCTGAAAACTGATTGAGTCTGTTTTACCATGAAGAAATATGTTTCAGAGATCTTTTATGCAAGGGAAAAGATGGGATAAGTCATACCAAATATTTCATAGAATAGACATTTTTGAGCAAGATATTTCTCATGTTCTCAAACACATACAGTCTAACCATAAGGGGCAATCTTCAAGCTGCAAGGCCACTTTTTTCTAATATATAAGGTCCGTATCTAAAAACAGGTACGTGTATACAGCTCTATGTATACATACTGGTACGCAGTGGTTCAAAACTTGCTTTGAACTGTAGCATAAGAAAATGTGTTCATGAGAAGACCTCGGAGAGTTAAAATAATGCTATCAGGTTCAATCCGAGAATTGGAAGTATCCACTAAAGATTTGTTTTTCTTAAAGTCTTTATTGAATAATAAAACTTTCTTTCTATAGGGGCAGTTCGACTTATGTATTAAACAAGACAGCTGGACTTAAGTTTTAAGTAGTACATGGAATGATTCAAATCGCTATCTCCAAATCTGAAGACCAGATCTCTGCTAACAGATTTTTATAGTTGCAGCAAGTCTAACTTGACTTTAGATAGATGTAGGAGTAAGTGCAAATACTCGTAAAGTTATGAACTTCAACTATTGATTGATATTGATATTTAAAACTAAAATTTTGCTCTATTAAACCAATGGTTTGAGTTCAAATCAACATATTCATAAAATTAAAATTTGAAATTGTATTCATATTTTTATATATTTCACTAAGAAATGTTTGAAATTGATATTCAAAATAAATTTTGTCAGTATGAAAACCATCTGGTCTATGCCCGCATACTGGGGTATAACGGCATAACTGAGTAAACAGTCTATCATAGCTTCCACAATGTATTCAAATTACCTTTGTTACTAATCACAGTATGCGACCACAGAAATAGCATACGAAAAATCAAATTTTATTTTATTTATCCCATAACACTATCCTCTATTCCTGAATTGTTATGTCAAATATTCAGTTTAATCGCTTCTGAATAATAACCACATCGCCCACAATGCATTCAAATTACCTTTGTTACTAATCACAATATGCGACCACAGAAATAATATACGAAAAATCAAATTTTATTTTATTTATCCCGTAACACTATCCTCTATACCTGCATTGTTATGTGAGATATTCAGTTCAATCGCTTCTGAATAATAACCACAGCGCCCACAATGTATTAAAACTACCTTTGTTACTAATCACAGTATGCGACCACAGAAATATCATAAGAAAAATCAAATTTTATTTCATTTATCCCATAACACTATCCTCTATTCCTGCATTGTTATGTCAGATATTCAGTTTAATCGATCCTGAATAATAACCACAGCCATAACGAAAGAAAACAAATAAGTTTAGAAACAAATACATGTTTGAAAACTTTCACCATTTGTTATTCCAGATATATTTGCCATTTCAGATCTTCGCGCTCAATTTAAAGCAGCCATAGAATGTACGAGAAATTGTATTGATTTCCCCCGATTTCGATTCTTTTACATTAGTGACGGTTAATTTAAGCTGCAGTCGCGGTTGGAAGTAAACACAGGGACCACAGTGATCTGGAGTAGGTAAATACTTTGTGTCACAGGATTGTCTGTGGACTGTCATGAATCGTGGTTTACATTATTTATATTATTAAGTATTCAAGGCGACTTATTTTGCACGTGGAATTTCAATTAACGTGATCTAATTTGTGCAATTCGAAGTTAATACTTCTGAAGCATAAATGTATAGAATCAATTTCTGAAATGTATAAACTAAATGTTTTTCGTCTAAAATATAAGTTTTCATAGAATATTTATATTCCATTCAATTTTATTTTCCAATCGGTAGAATGTATATCTAAAAGTAAAGTATTGTCGTTCTAAATTTAAGACTAACAGATTTGGTTAAATGATTACTCCAGGATAATTTTATAAGCCTTCGATGTAGTTGGAATCACAATGTGACTATTTATGCACCGTTGTGTTATGGTTATTGTGTCTATATCAAATGTGTTATCTTTTTGGCTGGGTTAAAACTCTGACCAGACGCTTTCTAACCTTGTACATCGTTACAGTAGAAAACTGGAACGGGTAACTCTGTTCATTGTCACCCTATTTATGGGATTTTGTTGGCAATTTCTTGAATTGTGTTTCACGATGTTATTATTAAAGTCGTTGAACTTTGTTTGTATTGTATCATTTTCTGTGCTTTGTTCAAGTCGAATGTTTATGTTTACTTCCAGTTGGGGGTGGATACTATACATGTGCTTACGTATTTTGACCTCCGAGGAGTAATCTAAGTAGAGAAAGTCTGGACAACCCTAAGGAAAGGCCGAAACCATTGTCATGTGACTTGAGGGACTTTTCACACCCAGAGCGTTCCATTTACCCTGTAATTCAATGGAAGAAGCTGAATATCAAAGCGTCCTTGAAAGAAAAAATATATATTTATAATTATTTCTGCTCCCCCTAAACTTTGGAGGATAAATAAATAAAAAAGGATGCGTTAATAAAAGCATTTCACATACTTTACGGCTTATTATGGAACAAGAAATATGCTAAACGTTGCTGTGTTGCTGTTCTAACGACTTTCCTCAAATTTTGACGCCACTGTATGTATAAAATTGTTTTAAATTCGTAGTTTAGACAGAGCGCATTGCCGTCAAAGTCATTATTGAATAACTCATATCAAGTTACTTTAATATATTTTATTTGGTGTGAATCGGCAATTGAAAGAAAAATAAGGGATAAGAAAAGTATGTTTTAGGATCCCATGAACAAAGTTCAAATATTTTCCGCAAGATGCACGCATGTCTTGTGTGTATATGTATGTGTGTTTGTGTGTGCGCGCGCGTATGTAAGTGTTTGTCTGTGTGTGCGCATATGTATTTGTGCGCATATATGTTTGTCTATGTATATATATGTCTGTCTATGTGTGTGCGTATATGTATATGTACTTGTGTGTGTGAGTGTTGTCATAAGGTAAAATTGTCCTTATCAAAATTTACCAGTATAGGACTTACCTATGATGCCGCCACTAAGGGTGGAGCATGTAAGCTCCCGGTTCTCAAGCTCGGACTACGAACACACAAAACATAAAGAAACACACATGCTTAATTGCTCAATTTATTTTAATATTTTACTTAATAGATATCTATTATATCTGGAGTAACTATGCTATAATTACATCAATTACTAAAAGACACATAATACTGACAATATTACATTAATAGCTATATATATATTTACACACATAATATCTTTGATTTAGATTTCTTAAAAACAGTTTCCTTTAAACAATAGATAAAGAATGGTTCTTATAGTTCAATATTTACGAACTCGTTCATATGGTATACTCATACGAACTGGTAGTCAATTATTTTAATAATCGTTAAAGGTGTGCCTTCCGTGCTAATAGTGACAATTGAAAGTTGGTTACCTTTACTCTTTGTTACGTGCATATTCGTGCCATCTCAATGATGTGGGAAAATCGTTGCACTTCGCGTACTTGCGCAGGCTACCATTCTATTGCTCACAATCTACAGACATTTTTTCACAAAAACCAAAAACATGATGCTGACTCGTTCGAAAGTTTTAAGACGACTACCAAAAACTTCAGGTGCGTCTAGGACGCTGTCGAAATTGCATCTGTTGGAAAGTTCTAGAACATTTTCTCAAACCTTTTTCTTTTCACATTGTAGTGTCGTTGTTGATTCGTTGAAGTGAAGAAGGGGATGCGCTGCTTATTTATGTTTGTATTGCCATTGGCTCCCTCTGCAGCATTTAAATAGCTCATTAGCTAGGTTGGCATCCGCAATTGGAATTTCGAAATGGCTAGGTTGGCATCCGTAATTGGAATGTAACATGTAATACAAATATTGTGTTACATGATATCCCCCCTTGCAGAGAGAAAATTTCAGCACACGGTAAACATTGCACTGAATACATATGTGTACACATTGCGGCCACTGTGGAAATGTTGCTTTGATCCACTGCACATATATCTGTCACAGAAATGCAGATCACCGCATGTAAGACACACTATATTGTAACATTGACATACATATATCGGTGCATTACAACCGACATGTCACTAAAATGAAGGAACTCACTGTTCGGAAGATACACCATCTCGTACTTGGTGACACATATATTGCTGTACCTGAAGAAATTATCACTGTTCGGAAGGCACACTATATTGTTACATGGAATTATCACGAGCACGGAAGACACCTTATTGTCACATGGAATTATCATGAGCACGGAAGACACCTTATTGTCACATTGAATTATCATGAGCACGGAAGACACCTTATTGTCACATGGAATTATCATGAGCACGGAAGACACCTTATTGTCACATTGAATTATCATGAGCATGGAAGAATGAGTCACCATCCTGTGACTTAACTTTCAAAGTTCCGGTACTTCAATATTTATATTTTCATTATGTTGCTTCGTACAGTCTATTGTACACTTCAAATGAAGACTATATCATAATTGTTATTTGCATTTCTATTTATATACAATTTCACAACATTACATTAAACTATACACAATTCATTACCTTGATTTCTCATTTTCACAGACGTAAATAATTTTTCGACAATTTTTTAGCTGTATATATTTCTTATTTGTTACAATGAATAACATATTATATATTTTTGTGTGTATAAATCATGACTCTTTTGAACACCATATTTATATCATATTACATCTCGGCCTTTAAAATATCAAATATATCATCAATATATATCAATGTACTCATTTTGCTCTTCAAAATATTGTGCATCTCACAATACGCACGAGCATTTCCTCTTCGACTGCCCTTTCGTGTGACACAACTGCGCGTAAGGGAGGGAGAAGAGAAAAAAGAAAAAAATTTCGCTTGACCCGTAGCTTTCCTCTGTTCCTCTCAACGTGTTTCTATGGCAACTGCGAATCTGTTGACCCCCACGGCGAGCCTTGAATGAGTGTCTTCATTGTTTGCAGAGCGCAAACTTACGTAAAAGGGATTTTAACTGCTTTTTGCATGTATCGCTAAAGATTTAATCGTTATCGTGCAACTTTGGCGGTATTTTCTTGTCAAGCGCGGGCTCTTGACTTTCCGGTGATGAATGTGCGAGCTAACATTGACGTGGGAGGTTTTACGTGTATCCTTTTAAGGAATTTACTTACAGTTATATTTTATGTGTATCATATTATATATTTATTTTACATATGTTGTTATTAATTCTATTTAATTTGATATATATATATATATTTTATTATTATTATCTTATGACCTTAACACATATCTGACTGTTGAATTATTATTTTGATTTCATGTACCTGTAATTTATTGGATTTATTTATCCCTTGTTGCAACAACGCGTGATATATTATTTTATGTGTAGTATTATGAATATACCATGCTTTTGTTATGTTATTGATATAACTGACTTTATGTTCCCGTTTCAGCATAACTTTACATATTTATTTATTTAAATATAATTCTTTCATATTTGATTTTATCTGTTATTTCTTTTTTTTTTTATTTACTGTGATGTCTAATTAATGCAATAATTTATTAACATACTCAATCATTTATCATTTACATACAAATCAATGTGTTTTCCTAATGTATTTTATTTTTTATATATACCGGCCGGTATTTTTAAGTAACTATAATTGCCTGCAATTATAATTTTAAATTTTGATACCTTGATTGTATGCTTACAATAGAACTTTTTTTGTATTATTCTCGTACTATGCATGGGAGATTTTCTCCGATGTTTATTTTTAGCCTGGCTATTTATTTTGACGGTGACTAGCTTTCGCCGTACAATGGCCATATATGGAACTGTTACGCTGACTGTGAAGGCTAGGAAACTACTCTTACTTCTTCACGTTTATTAATCCATTTATGTAATTAACTTTTATTTTGTTTTCCAGATTGCGTGTTTTTGTAAAAGGTCTGTATACACTATTTATGCAATATATATTTATTAATTTACTAATTATTATTTACATCATCTGTGAGTGTTTATTTTGACTTCACACTTTTATTTATTTATTTATTTATGATTTTGCTTTTATTCTGTCACCTTTTTATGAGGTATTTAATTAATACTTTTATGATTTTGAATATTATATACTTGCATTTACCATGTTCCATGACTTTATTTTGCATTTTATTAATTATGTTATACAATTTTTTCAAGACCCGTACAAGAAAAATGAAACAGTGCATATACTTCATCAGCATGTTACCATTGGAAACAAAATTTGCCACTTCCTCGTTGACCTCTACAGCCATTCATCATCTGTTATCAATAAAGACACATGACCATCAAGATTCTTGAATTGCCAACTCCCTATTACGACACTCCTACCCTTAATTCATCAGTCACCGTACAAGTAATACAAATTGAAAGTACGTAAAATTTATTTATTTCTCTCTCTCTCTTTCTTACAACACATGTTAGTTTATTTATTTTTAGAACATTGAGGGGTATTGTATGTATTATTTATCACTTCTACATATTTTTTCTGATGTTTATTGTTCTATATATAAGTTATGTATCTATACATAAATGTTTATTTATTACCTATATTTTTGTTTTATCCTCATATTTACAAAATCCTCATATTTACAAAAATTTTATCCTCATATTAATTTTACAAATATGTTATCCTCATATTTATTTTACAAAATGAATCTCCCTGCTCTTATCCCCACTTACATAGTATTTGACAATGTCCATTTTTATAACGTAGACTAATTTTTATTTTGTTTGAAGGGAAAAAACATTTATTTACTATTTTCTTTCACTTCAAAATTTTCCGAGTCTCCGTTTTTTTTTTGTTCTCAAACATTTTAATTTCCTGATATCATTATTGTATTACATATTATTTATACTTCAGATATCTTTTTTTTTTTTTTTTTTTTTTATTTTTTTTTTTACGTCCACTGAATTATTTACTTTACTTATATTTTCTAAGATTAAATTTATTTATTTTACTTATATTTTCATATAAATTATTTATCTTTTATCATTGTCCGTTCATTTATTTAATATCTACTTGCATAAAAGGGACGGGAATCTAGAACTTTTTAATTTTGCTGTACTGCTACTTGATGAAACGCTGATAATTTTAATAAAATGGGCTGGCGCTAATACTTTTACGTTGTACACGTTGATACTTATTGACAACATTACTGCTAACCAGTCAACCCGCTGATAAACTTTCCTACTGTTCTTTTTTTTGTTGCTGTTGTTGCAGAAAAATCCATGATTTAAAACTTCCTATCCGCTGGACTTGCCTTCCCCCAGACAATTTTTTTTTGAAGTTTTATTTAATTTTGCGATTTTGTTGACTACCGTGCATTTTGGATAACTATCATGCCTATCCTCACACTAAGTCTTCACTACTACACACTTTTCCTCAACACTACAGTTTTCACAATATACCATACATAATATACAATACACAATACATACTAAAATAACCATATACTTTTGCTGCCCTATGTTTTGCACATATTGTGGCACTATGCTATTTGTAACACACTTGTTGTCTATTTACTTATTTATCACTTAATTTTGAAAGTTGCTCTATCTAGATAAATTTTCTATTATTATAATTATATTCATTTTCTTTACATTAACCAAAAATATCTATTTGTAGACTACCTTCCAACTTAATTTTTACATTTACTGTAGACTACCAAAATTATTTCAAAATGCTTTCCAATTTAATTTCCAAATATTGTAGGAAACTAATATATTTTATAATACCATCTAATTTAATTTAAAATTCATTATAGACTGCTACACATCTTGTAGAATGCTTTCCAATACTATTTTTTGCGTGTCCTCAGATTATAACGTCTCGAACTCTGATAATTATGATTATTGGCGTTATATTCTTTGTTTACATGCGATTGACTTCTGTCAACAGTTCGCCGTGTTTGTTTATTTTGTAAATAGTTTTTACGCGGTTCTGCTTTATATAATTTATTCGCGTGAACAACTATCCATTTTTTATTTGGATCGTACATAGGTGTGATAGCGTAATTATTGTTACGGATCACCTTTACGATGCGAAATGGTCCTTGAAATTTTTTTTGTAATGCTGTGGTGGGTCTCAGGTTTTTTAAGTACACAATTTGTCCTTTTAATAATTTCTGCTGTCTAAGTCTTTTAAAAATTCTTTCTTGGCGACTTTGGGCTTGAATTTGTTTTCGTTTTGTATATCTATTAATTTTTTCCGCTAAAGTAAGTGCTTCACTGACGTCATTATCATATTCAGTTTTAGTTAAATTCGGACTGTCATCCGGGTCCGCTATTTCCAGATTATTTTCTCCGGGTAATTTCAAATCTCTGGTAAGAAACAAAATAGCGGGACTGTGGTCTATATTTGCGCTGGGTGTCGCATTATGAAATAACTTGACATATGGCAAGACTTTGTGCCAATTAAATGTTTGGTCAGCCATTGCTGCCAAAGAATTTTTTATTCCCAAGTGGCTTCTTTCTAAAATTGCATTTGAGCTGGGTTTGTAAATTGAAGTATATTTCAATTTTATACCATGTTGCTCTGCGAATTTTTTAAATTCCTCGCTTTTCAGTTGCCGAGCATTATCGGTCAGCAGCCACATAGGAACGCCATTTTGTGAAATCCAATTCGTTAGGACCTGTAATACACTCGCAGTTGTAATATTTCTCACGGGTACTGCCTCCAGGAATCTCGAGTAATGGTCTATCATCGTTATGATGTACTCGTGCTGTCCGTTACTCCTCGGTAGCTTCCCTACAATGTCTAATGCCACCGTGTGATTTTGTTGACATGGACGTGGCACATGTTGTAATGGCATAGGTCTTATAGCCTTATTTTTGTAACATAAACATGCATCACATGATGCGCAAAAATTTTTTACATCACTGTATGCCCCTTTCCAGTAATACTTTCTATTCAGAATTTGATATGTTTTTTCTACTCCAAAATGTGGTGTATGAGCTAACTCAATAACTGCGAATTTTAGACTGTGAGGTATTAGAATTCTGTCGTTTTGCATAGGATTTCTGATATATCTAGCAGTCTTTATCATAATTAAACCCGTATTTACATCTTTATAGTATTTATTTACATATTTTGGCTGTTTACATTTTGCATTTAGTCCGTTAATAATTTTCTTTATCTCTCTATCTTTTGCTTGCTCTTCTAAAATTTTGGCTATTGTTATAGCGCTGTCATTAGCAATAATGTTATTTATTAATTTAGTCTTAGTTTGTTCAGAAAAAAATTGGCGTGACATAAAATCACTGGGATTATCTTGTCCTTTAATGTATTTGATGTCAAATGAATATTGTTGTAAATTTAATAACCATCTTGCGATTAAATCAGAATTTTGATTTTCCAAATGTATAAAATGAGTTAAAGCTTTAGAGTCGGTCAAAATTGTGAAATGCGTACCATATAAAAAATCTTTGAAATGTATTATAGCATCATGAATTGCTAGCAATTCTAGTTTCATGCTCGGATATTTCTTTTCACTGTCTGAAAGTTTCCTGCTATAATACTCGATAGGATGAACATTTCCGTTCACTGATTGAAGTAAAATTCCTGACGCGGCTACTTTTGAACAATCAGTTGACAAAAAGAACGGCTTTGACATATCAGCTGCCCTGACTACCGGTTTCGATAAAATCGCGTTTTGCAATGTTACAAACGCTTCTTCGCATTTCTCCGTCCATATAAATTTTTTATCTTTCTTTGTTAATTCAATTAATGGATTGCATAGTTCAGAAAAATTTGGTATGATCTGCCTAAAATAATTACATAAACCTAAAAATGATTTTACTTTTTTTACTGTCGTTGGCACAGGGAAATTCGTTATTTTCTGTACATTATCATCTGAAGGTGTTATGCCTTCCTTACTTATTTTAAATCCTAGAAATTTAATGTTCTCTTTACACATTTGTAATTTTGAAGGGTCAATGGTTAAACCAAATTTAGCTAATCTCGAAAATACCGTTTTTAATTTCTCCAACATTTTCTCGAATGAATTTGCGGCAATTACAATGTCATCTAAATAAAATTCAATTTTCTGATCTTTTAAATCTCCTAAGCATTTCATCATTAGTAATGAGAAATAGGCTGATGAGTTTTTTGCGCCAAAAGGCATTCTATTAGGGCTATAGGCGGCTTCCTTCGTTACGAATGTGAGTATCGACCCATATTCAGGTTTGATTTTTATCTGAAAAAACGCGGCTTTTAAATCAATTACAGTATATAATTTGTGGCCTGCGATGTTGTGCAGAATGTCGCTAATTTTACCAATATTTACGGGCAGTAATTCAGTAATTTGATTAAGTAGCCTGTAATCTACGGCTAAACGATATTTTTGTTCTTTATTGGCATTATTACTATTAATACTGGCTTTCTTCTGTATCAATAAGCATGGGAACGCATAATTACTTGTAGATTTTTCTATAATTCCAGCTTCACACAATTGTTTTATCTCACTTTCGAGTACAGGTTTTAACATTTTTGGCAAGGGATAAGGTTTACATTGAATTGGGTATTGGTGTAGTAAATTAAATTCCGGTACTATTTCTTCCGTCATTCCCAGCGTTTTGTATGATTTCGAAAATACATCATAATTTTGTAACAGTAATTTTAGCAATATATGTTTTTCATTTTCTTGTAAGTGATCTAGTTTAAAATCTTGCGGTGTTAATTCCGCTTTTCGTAACGCTGAAATGTCCATTTTTTGTGGATCATTTAAGCTTTCGATATTGTTAATCTGTAAAATTTTATCAGTATCATGTTTCTCTTCATAAATTTCAAACTGCGGTGTTACAGTACCAAATATCATATTTTTATTTAGATGAATCTCTTCTTCTGTTTTGTTTGTTAAGAGAGTAGAAATAAATTTTCTATTATTTACATAATGTAAAGAATGCTCAGCGTGTAAATATTTTAATGAATTTGTAATATTTAACAATACCTCCTTATCCTCAAAATGGTTTTCATTTAATTTTAATTTTATTGATTTTGTTTCTTTAGGTAGTAATTTAATTTTATGCGCTAAGCTTGCATTTAAGCATTGAATATGTTCAACTCTTGTATAATTATTTTCTGGTTCCTGTGTTTTTTTCTGATTTTTGTCTTGAAATGGTATAGATATGGATTCTTTGACAAACTTTAATATTAATTTATTTGTGTCAATTATGGCATGATGATTTTTGAGAAAATCAAATCCTAAGATTATTTCATAGGGTGTGTTGTTTAATTGTTTAGTTATGAAAAAAGAATTTTTGCATCTTTTGTTTTCAATTTTAAAGCTAAAGCTGATGCATTTTGAAAATTGAATGTTTTCTTTGGTCATAGTCTGTATTTTTACTTGTCTAGATAAATAGTTAATTTTAATTTTATTTTTGATTTTTTGAAAAATGTTATCTGATAATAAAGTGACACTTGCGCCACTATCTATGAGAGCCACTGTTTTTATATTTTCTAAATTAATGTTAATCATTGGCAATGCGTCACTCTGTCCATATGTTGAATTCAGTAGATGTTCATTTCAATTTTGTGCATCCTTATTAATTTTGCTTGCAATTTTATGGGATCTCGAATCCTTATTTGATGCCTTATAACTTTCTATATGTCTTTTATTTCGAGGTCCCTTTCTTAGTTTAAATATTCATTATTCTGATATTGCCTATGATTGCTTTCATAATGTGGTCCATTATTCTGATATGATCTTCTGTTATTACTTTGAAATTGTCTGTTATTTCCTGCACGCCGCCGTATTCCCCGGTTATTTATGAAATTACCTCTTCTGAAATTCGCCCTACTATAGTGTGCATAATTATTTTGAATAGTGGGTCTTTGTTGAAAATTGGTAGTTTCCTGAATGTTATTTCCATTTGTCATCGCCCTTTTTAAATTGTCTTGTACTTTATGAAGCATATAGCTTTCGGACATCCAGTGATTGTTGCGACCGCACGCTATACAGAATTTCTGTGGCGGCTTTTCTGCAGTATTTTCAGTTTTTACATGATTTATTTCTACATTCTCAATTATTTTATTTTCTATTTCAATACTATTTATACAATCACTATCTTCCTCCAATGCGGATTCTATCACCTCAGCTATTTTCACTGCTTCGTCAAAGGTTTTCGGGTCATTTTTTTTTATTTCTGTTCTTAAATCTTCTCTGACTATCTGTAAAAATTTGGTGAGTTTAATTTTCTCTGTAATTTTTTTTACATTTGCGTCCATTGTTTCATCTACTTCTAGAAAAATTATCGCCTGGTTTTCGATTTCTTGTGCAAGTTCCTTAATTGTCATATTTGGTAAATGTTTCAGATTGTTAAAATTGTTGTGTTTTTGCACTAATGTTTGTTTCCTTTCAAATTTATTTTTTAATAACTCCATGAATTTTTCATATGATTTTTCCTTTTGCAGGGCAATATTTTCTGCTAGAAATTGTTGAGCCTTTCCCTTTAATCTTGATTTGACAATTATAATTTTCTCTTGTTCGGACCATGATGTTAACTCCGCTATTTCCTTAAATTGTATGATAAAGAAATTGACATTATTTTCTTTTTGTCCATCAAATGATGGCAACATCTGCATAATTGGCAACGATGTATTTTGCTGCGCTTGATTTGCGGGCATCTGTATCTGGATCGCGTTATTTGCTACAGCCGAATTATCTGTTATACTGCTATTTACATTAATCGGCGGATCTTGCCTCGCTCTTTTATTTGTTTGCCTAGTTTTATTCGGCGCCATGATTTAATACACTGTTATACAATTCTGACTCTATATTAAATATCTACACTAATACACACATATATACACAATAATATAATACATATTAAAATTATCATTTTCATGCATATTCTTATCGTTCTACTGAGTTATATCTCATTATTAAATTCATTGTTAAATTCAATATTACATTCCACTTATTATTAAATTCACTTTTATATTCAAACTCATTATTAAATTTACTATTATATTCAAACTCATTATTAAATTTAATATTATATTCAAACTTATTATTAAATTTAATTTTGCCTTTTACTTATATATTTTTTTTTACTTTCTCTTTTGAAAATTAATTCTCTCCGAGCTTGACCACATACGGCACCAATTCGCGCGGCGACATCATGTCATAAGGTAAAATTGTCCTTATCAAAATTTACCAGTATAGGACTTACCTATGATGCCGCCACTAAGGGTGGAGCATGTAAGCTCCCGGTTCTCAAGCTCGGACTACGAACACACAAAACATAAAGAAACACACATGCTTAATTGCTCAATTTATTTTAATATTTTACTTAATAGATATCTATTATATCTGGAGTAACTATGCTATAATTACATCAATTACTAAAAGACACATAATACTGACAATATTACATTAATAGCTATATATATATTTACACACATAATATCTTTGATTTAGATTTCTTAAAAACAGTTTCCTTTAAACAATAGATAAAGAATGGTTCTTATAGTTCAATATTTACGAACTCGTTCATATGGTATACTCATACGAACTGGTAGTCAATTATTTTAATAATCGTTAAAGGTGTGCCTTCCGTGCTAATAGTGACAATTGAAAGTTGGTTACCTTTACTCTTTGTTACGTGCATATTCGTGCCATCTCAATGATGTGGGAAAATCGTTGCACTTCGCGTACTTGCGCAGGCTACCATTCTATTGCTCACAATCTACAGACATTTTTTCACAAAAACCAAAAACATGATGCTGACTCGTTCGAAAGTTTTAAGACGACTACCAAAAACTTCAGGTGCGTCTAGGACGCTGTCGAAATTGCATCTGTTGGAAAGTTCTAGAACATTCTCTCAAACCTTTTTCTTTTCACATTGTAGTGTCGTTGTTGATTCGTTGAAGTGAAGAAGGGGATGCGCTGCTTATTTATGTTTGTATTGCCATTGGCTCCCTCTGCAGCATTTAAATAGCTCATTAGCTAGGTTGGCATCCGCAATTGGAATTTCGAAATGGCTAGGTTGGCATCCGTAATTGGAATGTAACATGTAATACAAATATTGTGTTACACGTGTATGTGTTTGTTTGTGTTAATGTGTAATATGAATATGTATTTGCCTGCGAAATGTGGGTAAAATATTTACGAGCTCATGTATGCATCGTCATGAAATTTCATGTGCGGATACATTATGTAAAATAACTGATAAGAATCCCTTAAATTTTTTATAGTTAAAGGTACAGTACTGTTTTCATTACATGGAATAGATCAGTATTAGTGGTATACTATACCGTCTTACATCTTTGAAAAGCAGAAGCATTATAAAACTAAAATAACTTCGTTAAAAGCAACATATATAACACAATAATAGCGTTTGAGTTGTATGTTGCTTTTAACGATTTTATTAAGTTAGCGTTTTGGGCTGTATATAGACGTATTGTGTTAGAACCAAAAATTGCATTATAAATTTTTTGGTGTTGGGTCATCTCTAAATATGAATAAACAGTGAATACAATAAAACTTAACTATGATTTGTTCAAATATTACCTACATCTCGTTAACAAAATGTTATCTATCAATATAATTCTTTATGTTTTATGATAAAAAAAACTTAAATATTTATTAAAAATAATTTGAAATAAGTTTCTGCGATGATAATTTGAACAAGAAAGATCAATCATGCATAAGCATTGATTATGAAACACTTTCCAACTGAAATGTAATTTCATTTAAAAATTTCTAAAATGTGATTCATTCAGTGGTAATATCTTTTACATTATCACAGTACTACAGTAATTTATTATACTTAAATATTTAAAACTGTATCGAAATATAAATCATCTGATTCTTTATGCAAAATCAATGAATATTTCATTCATATAACTTGTATTCCAGACTCCAGAGCTAAATAATTTTGTGTGAAAAAAATTCAGCAATTCTTATGTAATTCATCTTACAATCGCTTGAGATATTTGCATTCTGCATATGTTAAAATTAGGCTTCCTTGAAGAAATAATAAAAGTTTAGGGATCATTTAAAATCACAACTATTGTAATTGCATAGGCACGGAATTTAGATACACAGATAATACACAGATAATATATATGTCTATGTGTATGTACTCAAAGTATTGGAATCGTGCCGAAGATCGGAACTCGAATTTTCAAAGTATCTACACGTTTTGGGACTTCTAGAACACGAAAAAACTACTTTTAGGAAGACGTCTGTGTGTGTAAGGGTGTATCTGTGTATGTTTCTGTGTGTCTGTGTGGATATTACATCCACTCTAATTGAAAAACTAATGGACCGAATTTCATACAATTTGGTAGGTATGTTTTTTGTGGGAAATCCTGATGTTCATTAGATTATAGTACGATTCGTAATAAAAGAATCTGCCTTCTTTGCGAAATGGCCGCAGAAATTGCCTTTATCCACTCTAGCTAAAAACTAATGAACCAAATTTAACAAAATTTGGAGTATAATATTTCAATAACCTACAAGTGATTTATATACCAAATTTAACAAAATTTTGTATATAAATCATTTGTAGGTTATTCTACTACGATTCGGGAAAAAGGAACGGGCTATTTCTGCGAAATGGCCAGCAAAAATCGTTATATATAAAAATAAAAGACTACGTGTGCTCAATTATATCAATTAAATTCCTATTTTATATGTGATTTTTGACAACAAAAAGAATAAGACTAACCCCATTACTCTATGACTAGCCGTTCTTGAGATATTCTAGTTTTTTCGCGTTTTCGCTACGCCACCTTTGACAATAAGTCCAGTTATCAAATGAGAACCAAATTTAAGTTTAACGTGTAAATTCAATGTCATTTAAAATACTTATGTTGTGCAGATAAACTCAAATTATCATTGAATAAATAAAGAGAACGAATATGAGTCTGCAGGGAAAGACATGTGCTGTCCACATCAGAATTTTTAACAATATTACAACAATGATTTATAAAAGTGAACGGGGATTAATTGCGGGTCATTTCGAAAAAAATGTATGATCTATATTTAAAGATCCACCAAATTGCTGTAGAATAAAATGTTCTACAAATTTAAGCTGTGTACCAAATTTTAACTCTCTAGGACGTAGGAAAGTGCATTTAAAATGCCATCAATTAAATTTATCATGAAGAGTTATATAAAATATAAAAAAAATGAAAAATTGTTATCTACCAAATTATTTTAAAATATGAAGCCACTCCCATATGCAAAACGTTTAAACAAATGGAGAGATATTTATTATATAATATCTCTCTCTTTTCTTTCTGGAAGATATCCCAAAGTCAGAATTTAATTGAATTTGTTTTTTTCCCTATATTAAATAATTTTTTTAATTAAAAAACTACTTAACATATTTTACTGAATTTTTTTTTATATATTCTATGGGATAATGTGAATATTTCCTAAAAATTTCGAAGCAATTCGTGAATTTTAAATTTACTTAAAAAATGTTTGAAAAATTAGGTCCCGTAGGGTTCAATG
The DNA here is from genome assembly GCA_951213105.1 of Amaurobius ferox. NCBI lineage: Eukaryota > Metazoa > Arthropoda > Arachnida > Araneae > Amaurobiidae > Amaurobius > Amaurobius ferox. The sequence goes on from OX578139.1 coordinate 126,420,017, forward strand.
TATTTCATTTTTTCAACCCGGGTTCAATAAAAAACTAATTGGGTGATATTATTTATTTATATTCCCATAGGTCCTACAGACCGTCTGAACAACATACTAAAATTTCATTTTGATAAACTCATTTTTACGGCAGTTATCGTGCTAACGGACAGACAGACAGACAGACAGACAGACAGACAGACAGACAGACAGACAGAATGAACAAAGTCATAAACACTTTTCAACTTTGTTGTAAAGTGTTAAAAAGGGAGCTAAAACAGGCATAACAAAATGTGAAAATAAATGTATAAGAAAATAAAGTATTGCAGAACCTTAAACCACGCATTTTGAACCTGTATATTTTAGAGATTTAAAAATACCTATATTAATATTCTGAAAAAAGAAATGTGTGTATAGCAATGAACAAACTACCACAATGTCAAACATTTACAATTTTCTGGAACTGTGCCATTTTAGAGCTTGCGTGCCAAATCTGGCGCTCATTTGTAGAAGCGTAGGGGGAAATTCCCTGACATACTGGTCATGCTATTAAGTTTACTAAGCAAAGAAAAGGCTACCTCTAGTGATACTAGCTCTTTGGTTTTGAACCTCAGCGATTTGCATGGCGCCGGAAGAGTTTGAACGAGAAGAGAGAACGAACGAACTGGATCTGTTAAATTGAATATTTACTATTCTACTATTTCATAAACGTGACTAATTAATTGCTTTTATATAATATCTAGCAACGCGGAATTTTTTTAGTTTTAGAATATTTGTTTTTAAATATTGAAAAAAAAAACACTTTTGAATAATTATTGCCTCTATTTTTAGCACAATTTTTTTTTTATATGAAATCCCTGGGATGCTGTAATTTATTTGCAATTATAATTTTTATGTGCACTTTATATTTCAATTTCAGTGTCATTTTCATCTATAGGGCGTCAATACTGGTCTTTGTTGAGATATAATACATTTATATCTATAAAAATGTATATGCAATTTTAATTAGATGGGGATTTAAACTGTTTTCAGTATTTAAACGGACCATTACAAATCAGGACCATTACAAATACCATCATGCATCGATCTATTTAGAGCTTTTTCACTTATCAGCAAAAATAGCCTGTAATTGGCAATAAGAAAAAACTATTGTATATCGCTACAAACACTCTCTAGGAGTGTTAGTTATTTTAAGCATCTATTACAAACTGTTCTAGAGCAATTAGAAATTTGTGTTCTCGCAAAGGGAGCGGAATAATATCGACAAGTTTAAGCGATTTTCATTGTATTTTGTATGTTTATTTGCATTGACAACAGCATTAAATAGATTATTTTGATTAACACATTTTATAAGGACAGAACAAATACTTTTCATAGTAATGGTAACACATTTGATATAGATTTGTTGGATTTACTAGATTTAGGCCGCCTTAAGTACGAATGCATCATTTTATTAAGTGACTGTTGTGTTCATAAGTGAATCAAACTATGAGTAACTATGAGTATAAACGAAGCGGAATACAGAAAATGTGAGTTGATAATAAATTTGTCTTGAGATTTAAAATATTCGGATTGAAGTTCTTTTGCTATAAAATGTGTATAATACTAATAGATTGCATTTTACATGAGGTGACTTCTGTATACATTAAAACTAAAACCTAAAATCGAATTTAAAAGCGTCAATAAATTTAATATTTTTATAATATTATGAACTTAATTAAGTAATACGTAAAATTGCAATCACTCATAAACAACTAATCTATAGATTATTATATGGCTATTGTTTGAAATATTTTTATTTCATATGTCCTTTGCTTTAGACTTTTTACTGGAAATGCCAATATACATAGCTAGTATTCATGGTATTTGTAAATTGTTTACGCCCGTCACTGTTGCCATCGGAAAACGATTTGTCTTCTGAACAGTTGACAACGTTTTGCTAATGTATTTCTAGTTGAGTTTATTTTAGAATTTTGTTACTTATTTTCAGTTTCTGAAACTTCAGTCATTGAGTTAGAAATGGTGGTAAATACTCTCAAAAATTTAAATATGATGAAATGTCATAACACAAAAATTGTAACATTAATCATTAGTTTTTAAATGGTATGTAACAAGGCAAAAATATATGTAAAATGTTGCATTATATGGTACGGTCTTGTTAAAATAAGAAAACTTTCCTTTCATCCTTAGAGCTCGTATTGAACAAGATTTTATAATTTTTGTTCCGTACCTAAAATATACCTAAAAGGTTGTACTATATTCTAAGGTTTTGTTAAAGTAAGAAAACTTTCTTTTCATCCTTACAGCCCGTATTGAACAAAATTTTATAATTCTTGTTGTCTGGAATTCTTTTTAGATACATGCAACCTACTTTGATTGGGATAAGCAATTGGATACTGAACCACAAATATTATGTCGAAATCTTCCCGCGTATTTGGGGCTTAAACAGATATGATGGTTTTTAGAGATATGAAGACGGGCTAGTTAACCGTTAAATCCCGGCGAAAATTCCCTTACGTTTAAAATGTTAAGGGAGACTGGGACAGACTTGACTGGGAAAGTATTTTGTTTCTAAAAATCAAACAACTGATTCTTCTTAATTTTTCTTTTGTGATAAAGTGTTTTAAGTAAATGTTTTATCATGCACAAAGATCAAATGATCATTTATTAATGTATTTTAATAAATAATCTGTATTTTTGTTAAGCTATAGTAAGTTCTCTCAACGGAATATTTTACCATGCGCAAAAAATATAACTTAAAGCGATTATTTATAAATTTATTTATCAAATTGTTTTCATGTTTGACAAAAATGTCCTGTATAAATACGTTTGTAGTTTGTGAATTGTTGTCATCCTTCATTACTTATCTCATATATTCATAGATTATAAAACTATTTGCAAAAGTAAAATTTGAAAAGTAAAATCTGTAGCAATATTCATAAAAAAACCGCGTTTAAAAACGGATATATATTCCGTTTTAGGAACAATTAAAAGAAAAATGACATTATTAATGCAATATAGCGTGTGTGTTAACAAAAAGAGAAAGTACGATCTGACCTAAAAATAAGACACTGGGAATATTTTTATTGGAGGATATGTATCAGTTACTTTGCTTTTAATGTTTCCATTTATGTGGCACTTGATAACTAGTTTGAGTTTTTTTTCTTATTCCATTACAATTACATTTAGTGTTTGATGTTAAGCAGCAAAGTATGTTTAGATTCTTCAACTAGTAGGTGTAATAAGATACCTATATTTCGGAATTAGATGCTGTTTTATTTATATACACAAGAAATATGCTTCCAATACCAGAGAAAAGAACCCAAGTGGGATAAATCGATTTCATGTTATAACGATATATGCAACATTTTCAATGATATATATCATCTCACAAAATAATTTTTAAAAATTTACTGAAAGTGGAAATATTTTAAAACTCTTAGTTCCAGCACTCTAAAGTAATATTCTTTTTGTATGTGTGTATATGTGTAGAAATGCATGTGTAAATGCATTTTCTATTGACATAACTAAGGATTCATTAGAAAATGCCCACAGTATAATTTTTGTACTTCATACTGTACATGTTTAAACCATTTCATTAGTGATTTAAGTTAGACCTACTCATTTTTAGATAATCAGTCATAGACCTTTATATCTAAAATTTAGCCATTAATCGACAAATGACAGCTTCGAATTAGCCATTTTCTAGCCATTTACTGAAAACGAACCGATAAATTTGTTTCTTCAGCATCACATAAATAGGATTTTTAAGATTATTGAATAAATTCACAAATTATTATTCTTTCTTATTCAAATACATTTTTATAACAAGAAAATAAATATTGAAAGCAAGTGTGAAATTTTACAGCAAGTTAGTTAACATTTTTTGAACGCTATTAACAGCATTAGCATAAATACTATTGAAATGATACGGCACATTGATACGGCACATGGAAAAAGCGGCGCAGTCCAAATTACTTCGCGCCCTTACTTCGCCTTCTAAATTACTTCGCGCCAAATAGCGTCGCATCAGCACTGAGTTTGAGACATTTTGACTTTTAAAATATTTTGAGTTTTGAGTTTTCTGAGAATTTTCTTCTTTTTGAGAATTTGAGTTTTCTAAAAAACAAACATATGGTTATCTGGTATTGCTTAATATCATAATTTATTATTATCTTGCACATATGTGTATAAGAAGAAAGAAGAAATAGCATTAACGTAAAGAAAATGGATGTGTAAGTTAAAACTAAGACAACACCACATTTCTCTCTGAATCTAGCTACAAGATATCTCCAAGTGTTGACAACCCTGAGAAGTATTCATGATAATGTTTTCATGATTTTGAAGAACTAATATAGTACACTAGAAACAAATATTTATTCACAGCATACATGTGATTATATTTTTATCTGGTTTTAGATCTTAGCAGGTGTGAACATATGTATTATACGAAATCAGACTACATGTATTTAAATACCCTAATTTCATTCTAATACAGATAAATTCCAATATATTGTAGCAAACTGTGTTTATTTAAACTACCGTAGTAGATGCTATTGTGATTTAAAAACTGTAAGCACGCAGGACATTATAGCTGGAAATTAAAGATCGGTTATATTGTATAAAATTTTCCCCAGATGTTTTATTGCAAAGGCAGAGTTAGAAATATTCAGCTATAATATTTGTGTAATTGCAAAGCTTTACTTGCAAAGAAACATCTTAGTAAAATATGTCTTAGAATTACAAATACAGCATACAGCTATTTCATATAGTGGAATTTTCGTGAAGTCGAGGGTCTAACATTCGTCGTTCTCTGGTCTTCAGATCCACTGGAGCCTGATTTGAAGCCCAGATACAGATGGTAAGCTCTATCTATGCACATATATTGGAAACGGTGCGAAGTTCAGTGCGAACTCTGAAAAATTACCACCTTGTGAATTGAGAGAATAATAAAACGTCAAAATAGTCCAATTCACACCATTCCATGGGTTGAAATGGTCGCCCAAAAATCGTTTCCAATTTTCTTATTCGGTTTTGTTATAACGGGAAGTTGAATTTCTTAACCTTACAGGGCAGCTGGGTGCATATGTTTACTGTGAATGCAACGTTTGTGAATTTAACCAAAACACATTATCCCTATTATAGTGGTAAAATTCCTAGCAAAAATCTCTGCATCTAACTGTTCTTCTGCTGAATTTCGTACAACAAAGAATTTACATTCGAAAATCGATACGATGAATTTTCAACGATTAAAAAGTGACTTATTGAGTGAAACTTTGATGCAAGTTTTATCAGAAGGCATTTTTTAGAAGCCCATGAATAATGGAACAGGGAACAAGCAATGCAACAAAGAAAGTGACAGTAACGACGTGATATAGCGTGGGAGTTAACAAAAACATTATAGGGTTACTCAGTTTGAAAAGCACAGTCTCATTTACAGACAAGAATAAATAAGTCATTACATGAAGAAAGCTAGCCAGGTTATTTTTACTTTATCCTTCCTATTAGTATGGTAGAGGGATATATTTTAGCACATTTTATATTTTTCAATTGTGTTATGGTGTAGGTTACCATAATGCTTGTGCAGTAGATTTGTTCGATTATGTAAGTAAAATTGAAATTTGTTTTTGTTTTGCAGTATTCAAAAACAATATTAATGCTAAATTCTTTATAAACATTCCACTTTAATGGCTAAAATGTACCTTTCCTTTGTTTAAGTAATTAATTATTTCAACATTCTTAAAGATTCTTAAATTAGAGAAAAGTTAGCATCATCCATATACCCAAGGACAAGATAGAATTCATGTTTAAAATATGTATAGTTAAATGGCATATTAAGCATATTTTTTTTTGCATAATTTATACAGGGACATATAATCCGAATCAATAAAATTATATATTTATATCGAAACACTAAGCTGCATTATCTATATTGAAATTCATTTGATTAAAAATAGACTGGATTATTTAAAATAATTACTATTGAAATTTGCTTTTAGAAACACTTTTAAAAACAAAAGAAATGTGAATAAAGGTTTATAGGATACTGGGGTGAAAAGTTTGCCAGAATAGAAGAGAGAGACATGATGTCATTCCCATTATTTATCACATAACATTTATCATTGTTATTAAGCCTGATTCGTGATTATTATCAAGGTCAATATATTATTATGAAGTTTCAACAGTCACTTCGACAATAAGATCTTGAAATTCCTTCACAATAGCCAAAAGTAAAAGTGTCAGGTGGCCAGTACGAAGATCCGTGATTCGATTCCCCGTTGGGGCAGCAAAGTCATTTTATAAGTATTTTAATATTATCACCAACACTCGATAAGAATATATATATTTTTAAAGCCACAAAAAATCGACTTTATATTAAATGGATTCCGTGCAAAATTTGTTTGAAAGGCAATTTTTGAGTATTACAGTTGGTGTTAAGATGTTGGTATTCACTCTGAAATAATATATGTTTGTGTACCAAGGAACTCAATTGTGCGAAAATAGGGCAAAAGCGTAAAATAACTAAAAATCTAATTCGAATTAGGAAAAATTAATGAAGAAGTGCACTTTCCCGGATCCTAATGTACATGTGTACCAAATTGCATGCGATGCTTAGATTTTCCACTACAAACACAAACGAACAGACATATATTTTTATTATTATAGACTAACAGTATACCTGATCGTCGTACTGAGTATATAATATAAAAAAACTTAAAATTCACAATCATGTGCTAAATCCTATTGTATACAAAATATCATTGTTAATAAAAATATGCTTTTAAAATATTTAATTTAAAGTTCCTAAAAATAAATTTAATGATATCCGTTCCCGCTATACAAAATAGTCTTCCCGCGCAGATCTGAGGAATAAAACATTCTGATCCCGTTTATAAACAAATTTACAAAAATATGAAATTGAATCAATGGATTCAAAATAAATATATTCGCATAATACTCATAAAGCACACCGATGAGTACTCATCGACCCAAATGCATATTATGCCCAAAATAGAACTTTGTCTATGTGGGCAAGCATAGTACGCCCTATAAAGAGCTTCTTTGATTTTTATTTCGCCTTGCACATTGGCGAACTTTTGATATGCCCTAAATGTGCTGCTTTGATATGCTCTAAATAAGATCTTTTGATGTACCCAAATAATCTTCTTTAACACGTACTGCATAAGCTCATTCGATGGGCCCAAACTGTGCCTTTTGACCTCTGCGCGGTCGGAATATGCCCAATATATATATTTTTTTAATATGCTCCTTTAATAAGCCTTATAGAAATTTTTTAGTATGTTTAAATCTTAACAGTCGCTTAAGTTAATCCGAATGCTAAAGCTGGTATTCGCAAACTCTAATCGAAACATCACCGTGGCGTAATAAACACGATGTCTGTATCAGATAGTTTAAAATCATAACAAAATTATATTATGAAGCAAATAAATCATGAAGCGATTTTTATTAAGGAACACTATTTACAAAATCATGAATAGCGAAATAAGGAAAACAATAGAAGTATAAACAATAGAAACGATACAATGTAAGGTTAAGTTAACAGAACATCGAGATGTTATCGAGTTAAAAATCATGATTTTGCACCATTCTCTCTCTATCCCTTCAACCTGACTGGATAAAAGAACACTTTAACTGTCGATATGTCAATGTCTTTGCTTTTAGCGTTTATATTTGTTCTAACTCCTGAACTATGAATTCTTTCTATTGCATAAACAATATGGCTTATGTTGCACTTGGCGTTTATATATTGCAACTTAACGATGTTTAGCAGTCTGACATAAATGGTAAACGCGTTTTAGAACTTTTATCTCTTTTTAGTTCGTAGATTTTATAATCATCTGTATCAATCTTTTAAAAGCATTGTTACCTATCATTCCTTTTCCACGTCTATCAAGTTTATAAAAGACAGGTTATTTATTTCAAAGGAAATTGAGAAAGTATCTGTAATGTTAGCTAATTATTTACCTGCTTTAATTGTCATCATTTCCCTTTTTATTATTTATGTTTATCTTAAGGTGTTATTACAGATAGCAATTCCTTCCAGCAATATTTCAGCAACGCCGTACATTTCAATTGAAAGAAATAATACTGCCGAATTGAGGCAATTTCTTCGAACTCAACGATAAAAACTTGCTCAAGTGCTGATGCCGCTATTCTATGTCCAGCTACCAAAAAGAAGAAGATACAGAGTGATAGTAGAAAGATACAGAGTGCGCAAGGGCGTAAACAAATGTTTTAAATGCCAGAGATTTTTTCTCGTGTCTTAGGTGTAAAATGCTCCGGTCCCCATTTGACTAAAGGCTGGATCAAAAACTTCAATAGTAAATGCAATTATGCAAATTGCATTATTGAGCATCCTGCTAACCACAGTAACTGCCCAAAATTCTCCAAACCGCGTGAGAAAACGTCAAAAACCTTTGAGTGAAGAACCATCAATCGAAATTGCACTTATGCAAATACTCATAAACTTTGTTTTAATACTGATGACTTTCACGAAATCCCCTCTAAATCGTCTGGACCCGCTGGCCAGGTCTCCAGCAACCTATATTTTACTTACTTTCACAAGTATTCCCTTCAGTTAGAAGACAATTATAATCTCGAACTCATTCTAAGGGAATTCAAAGGTGCTCTTCCTTATTTAGGAACTTGAAGACTGGACAAAATAGGATTTACTGTCTGCACCAGTGTTGTTACTCTCCACAGCCAGGAAGTACCTCTTCTCGCAACACGTTTATGGAGCACATAGCATGAAGTGCTTTATCTCCGGGAGGTAGCATACAGAAATTATAAAATACATTCTATTCTCCTAAAACGGCGGGGTTAACGTGGCCAGCGAGCTGACCGAAATTTATGATTGGATAGTAACTGGAACAGGTGTTAGGAGGCAGAGTGAAGGGACAAAAAACAAACTACATATGCTTCTCGACAGAAAAGATCTGAGATTCGTTATTCAACATATGTGAATAATAGATTTTTTAAAGTTAATTTAATTAAGAAAATCGTGAGATGAGACAACGGATGTCAACGGTTCGCGCTCAGAAATTGGGCAAGAAGCAAGTGTCACTGGGGCAAAGGAGATACCTGGGAGCAAAATAATCGTGCTTTTAATATTCTAGTCATAGAAAACAAGGTCAGTGGCACAAAAATAAGAAAGATGATACATTAATTGAATTTACAAAATATAGAAGAGGTTAAAAGGAGTGCTCAGTTGGGTAGAATTTGAATAAATGTCGAATTTTGAAGCTCTCCAGTCACAGAATTTAAAAAAAAACGGATATTAAAATTTTCTCCACTAGAATGAAAAGGGATACTTAATGAGTAAAGCAGCATTCGAGAAATGCGTCCTTGATCAATGATGAAGACAGCGCACCGTATGGAAACACGACCGAAGCAGAAGGGCCGGAGTCGGATTGGAGGCGTCCGCCAATAGACAACAAGGAGACGAGAAGCAGCCAGGGAAGTTCTTTGGGTGCATAAAAGGGGCCAGAACGCGTAAGAAGTTTGTTCGCGTAAGAAGAAGAGGAAGAACTTTTTACGAGTTCTGGCTGGCTCCTTTTATACACCCAAAGGTCTTCCCTCGTTGCTACTCGTCTCCTTGTTGTCCATTGGCGGGCGATTCCTATCCTACTCCGATACCTTTGCTTCGGTAGTGTTTTCATGCCGTGCTCTGTCTTCATCATTGATCAAGGACGAATTCCTCGGAATGTTACTTCACCCATATTAAGCATTCCTTTTCATTCTAGAAGAGAACATTTTAATATCCGTTTTTCCGAATTCTGTGACTCCAGGGTTTCGAAATTTGATATTTGTTAAAATTCCAAACCCAACTAAGCACTCCGTTTAACCCCTTCTATATTTTGTAAATTCCATTAATGTGTCCTCTTCCTTATTTATGGTTCGTCGACCTTGTTTTCTACGGCTAGGATGTTAAAAGCACAATTATTTTGCTCCCAGGTACTCCTTTGCCCCAGTGTCACTTGCTTCTTGCCCAATTTCTGAGCGCTAACCAATCAGAGGCCAATGAGATTGGACGTCACTTCGCTCGGCCTTTCTTCTCCTTCATGGCGGAGGCAACTGCAAGCACATCGTAAATAGTTCAACTACGGTGTAATCTGGAGATGGAAAAATAATAATAGAATTTTTATTAAATTACAGGCATCTGTGGAACAAAAAAGGTCTAAATTATAGGAAAAATACACACTAAAGATTATATCCTGGAATGAATTCGGCGGCATTAGACAGGAGGGGCTTAATATATGATTGACGGGCGGAATTGCCAAAGTCCGGAAATAAAAATTGCCCTATGTATTAACACCATTAGATGTTATGTTATAATGACTTATTGTAATTGTTTTATCTGTAATAGTTTTTATGCCGTTTGATACTACTTAAATTAATGTATTTTAAAAAGTAAAATTAGATTGAGAATTATCCAGATTACAGTTGAAATCTATAGATAGTAAATTATCTTTTAAAATCTCTTCAGTCTATAATCCACCATAAACTTCAATTAACAGTTATCGGAGTGCTAAATCACTTTACTAGCATGTCGCTATTCAGAGCAATAACTTTTAAACGCCTTAGTAAAAGTGTCCCTATTTAGAGTAATAATCAACGAAGATTCCCAGTGTATAAATTGGTTCCTAACTTGATACGAGGTATACAAACTTGATACATGCAGTAGATTCAGACTATAGGTAAACTTTCGGTTTAATAACAGGTTGAAAAATACTTTGATGCCCCAACCGAAAATCGAACCTGGGATCTTCGAACTGGCAAGCCAACGCTCTGCCGTTGAGCTACTGGTACGAAATTGCAATCTCTTCTTTTCGAATTGCATTCTGCATTCTCCACTCTCTAATGGTAGATTATCGTTCAACTGACAATATGCCTGACCACCTCCTATTATGTTTGTCCCAGGTTAACCTCCTGATACTGCAATTTCTGCCCAGGTTAGTATCATGCTTTATCCTCTTTATCCTCTCGATTTGAAATCGGTGCTTAATATTCTAGAGTCCACTGAATACGTGAAAATCGTTCCAGGGTCATTTCCAAAACTCCAACATCTTTGCACTAACCTACAAGGTTGATTTTTTCGGGTGCCTTTGTAAAGAATCTTGCTGCCCCAACCGAAAATATAACCATGAATCTTGGAACTGACCAGCCGACGTTCTACCGTTGAGCTACTGGGACTAAATTGCAAGTTCTTATTGTCGTAGGGGACTCTATAAGGTATGTACACGTAAATGCAATCCTACATAATAACAGAAGATATTTGTTTGCTTGTGTCGTCTGAAAACCAAAGATTCAGACAGGCGCAAAATTTGGCACGAGCTGGAATAGTTCAAATCCTTTAAATAAACAACTAGGCAAGATTTTTTTAAACATTTGAATTGATTTTTTAGTTACTTATGTTAAAGAACAATTTTGAGCGGTTTTCTCACAAATCGGTTCCTAACCGTTGAAGAATATTTTCACAGGATAAGATCAGAGAACGCTTTTAACGATCTTTAAATAGAATCCGTCGGACAAGTTTCTCATATTTATTTATTAATTTTAATTACATTGAAATATCCACCCCTCGTAGCAATCCAATAATCGCCCAATACTGGCAACCAATATTGGAAATATTGGACCAATATGAAAAAGTAAACATTTTGAAGGAATTGAAATAATATCGGTTTAAATTATTGAGACAATATTGGGAAAATATTTCTCCAATATTGGCATTTCTTTCAAATATTTCCAGTGTAACACCAATATTGGAATACTTTTGTAATGAAAATATTTATCCAATATTGGACTCCAATATATCCCCACTATTTGCCCAATATTGGGATTACATTGGAAATATTTACAATGTGATGCCAATATTTACAATACCGGTCCAATATTAGATCAATATTAAATGATACTAGGGATGTTTTAGTTTTCCTAATTTCTATTTTGTTGCATACAAAATTGCAAAATTGGCGCAATTCTATATTCTTACAAAACTATGGGCGTTTATCTTCGCATTTTAATAAAATATTTTTAATTACTTTTTTATTTATTTTTTTTTGTCAATTTTCACACAAAAGCATAAACATTGAGATTTTCGATTCTGCTACAAAATTTCTCCTTTTTGCCAGTTGCCTTGCATTTGGCATTGCATCTGGCATAAACAACATGCATGTTGTTATGGGAAACTGTGCGCATTCTCAGTAAAAGCGTTATTGGGTTTTTCGATAACTCTCTATATCTATATAAATAAAAATGAAAATATGTCTGTCTGTCTGTCTGTCTGTCTGTTTGTCCCATCATCACGGGAGAACGGCTGAACCGAATTTGATGAAATTTTATGGGTAGCCCTTAAATAGCCCCACTTAAAATTATATCCGTGTTTTGGGTTTTTACGACCAGTGGTTCTCGAGATATTAGTAAAAAACGAAATTTTCGTTTGTCTCATCATCACGGAAAAACGGCTGAACCGAATTTAATGAAATTTGGTGGATAGCCTTGAAATATCCCCCCATAAATTTTGTCCAAGTTTCGAGTTTCTAAGATCAGGGGTTGTCGAGATATTAATGAAAAACGGAACTTTTTCCTAGGAGTTCTACTCCCTAACTCCGTGGTTTATCCAAACGAAAAGCTTGAAAATCGTTTGAAAGTGAATTAAAATTTAATCTCTGAGTTTGATGGGAGATTGTTTGCGTTAATTAGTCACTTTCTGAAAACATGTATTGTTTGAAACATGATTTAAAGGGGAAATCTATCTCCATGGTTCATGGTTTATTTAAAACAAGCTTTTACGGAACAATGAGAAGTATAGAGAAATCAAAATCGTTATTTAATTTCGCAGTTTATGTTATAAGACATGACATATTTAACATGTTATAAGATTCTATCTTATATCATGTTACTCAGAAACGCAATTAAATTAAATATGTCTGTTAATTTTAATAATTATTTTTTCGATTTGAATAATAAATAAATGGATATAAAAATATATTTTAGAAAAGAACGATTTGATTTTTCTTATAGCATTTTTGACTGGATAATATCAATTACGGTCTTCAGGTTTAAAAATTATTATTATTTATATTTTCGGGGATTATTGATTCAAGGATTACTGATATTTTCAAGTTATTATGCAATTATTTTATTATGACAAAAATTGTTTAAACTCATATATTGTATGTTGTACGAATCTTCTACAAATACACGTGTATATCTTTTAATCTACGAGAATATAAGTAGTACAGGTATATTGACATATGTTTTGATATATATTGGCATATATTGGAATCAATTACGACCTTCTGGTATAAAGAGTACGGATATTATTGATGTTTTCAATTTATTACATCATCTCTTTTATTTTGGCAAATATTTTTGAGACGCATATTGCAATACGGGTAATCTTCTACTAACACATTGGCATATTTTCTGATCTGCGACAATATAATTAGTACGGGGTTGCATATATTCATTCAGTTTCTATTTTTTCTTCTGTAAATTTGCTTACAAAAGGGGGCAGGATGTTTTATTCTTCAGATCTGATCGTGAAGATAATTTTGCATAGTGAGAACATATATTCTTAAACTTCTCTTTAGGAGCAATAAATTTAATATTTTAACAGAATTTGCACATGATTGCGAACTATAAGTTTCTTTAAATTATACACTCCGTACGAATAACGGATTAAATTAAATGTGTTTGTTAATGTTTTTATTATTTTTTTTCGATTTAAATAATAAATAAATGGATAAATGGATATAAAAGTATATCTTATGAATGGACGGTTTGATTTTTCTTTTAATTATATTAATTGCTGACTGCGTACATCAATTTCATTTATTTTGGCAAAGAGTTTTCAAGCTTATATCGTATTTAGCTACTAAACTCATATATTGTGTTTAGCCAATAAATTCATATAGCCGATTGTTGAAACAGAAAAAGAGTAGAGCGGGTATATCTTCTAATACAATTGTAGTGTTTTCATTTAGTATATTGAAACGGGATAAGAATGTTTCATTCAGATCTACAAATTCAAAGCTACGAATTTGGAGGGATATCGCTAATTTGACAACTTTTCTTAAACTTTGGCAAATTGAGGGAAATGTCGCCAAATTGATATAAACGACACACAAACAGCTGCCATAAACCTTCGGGTTGGTCGTGTGGCTTGGGTCTTCTACATTTCAATGAAATTTTTTTTTGTTTTGTTAGAAGAGAGCACTGAAATGATGTTTCGTTAGCATTTATCTGCCAGACCAACCATCCTACTTAGTAATACATTTAGCGAATTTTTAAAATGTCACCACATTGATAAAAATGTTTTCAAATCTATAAAAATATCTTGAAATTGATAAAATGGCGCTACATAAATGATATTAATTGTTTTTTGTTAGGGGATAGTATTGTGATGATATTTCGTCAATTTGTCGCAAAGTGGAACTGTCAGTTCTACAGTCCCACTTGGCGATAAATTTGGCGATTTTTTAAAATGTCGCTAATTTGACGAAACTGTCGCCAAATGTTCCATAGAAATATAACTATTTAGACGATATTTTTTCTACCAATTTATTTGAAGCAAATGATATGATGTCGCTTAGCAACGGATTTAAATCCAATGTGTTTATGCGGCAGACGATTTTTATTAAATCCTTTCCGATTTGAATAATGAAGATATGTATATAAAATAAATTTCATTGCCATTTCATTTTGGACTGGATAATATCAATTATACTCTTCAGGTTTAAACATTATTATTATTGATATTTTCCGGAATTATTGATTCAGTGATTATTGATATTTTTAAGTTATTACGCCATTGTTTTATTGCGGCAAAAATTGCTGACACACGCATATTGTACGTTGTACGAGTAATCTTCTAGGAATGCACGGGTATATCTTCTAACCTATGAGAATATAAGTAGTACAGGTATATTGGCATATATTTTGACATATATTGGCATATATATTGGAATCAAGTACAGTCTTCTGGTATGAAGATTAAGGGGATTAATTATATATTCAATTTATTACGTCGTCTGTTGTATTTTACCAAAAAACATTTGTGACTCATATTGCAAAACGGTTAATCTTCTACTAATAATCGGACATTATAAGTAGTACGTGTATATCTTCCCATATAATTTTAGCACTTTAATTTTGACATATATTGGAATAAATGACTGTCTTCAGATTTAAAGATTACGGGTTTATTGGTATTTTCAATTTATACATGTAATCTACTAATACAGGTTATATTTTCTAATATTCGCGTATATAATTAGTACGGGTCCCATACAATTTTAACGCTTTTATTTTGCATATATTGATTCAATTCCATTTTTTTTTTTATATTTGCTTACATAAGGGGTCCAAGATGTTTTATTCTTCAGATATGTCCATGAAGATAATTTTATATAGCGAGAACAGAGATTCTTAAACTTCTTTTTAGGAGCATTATATTAAATATTTTAACAGAATATTTTGATTAAACATGTCATTTAGTATACTATAAGAATTTGCGCATGATTATGAATTTCAAGTTTCTTTATATTATATACTCCGTACGAAGAACGGGTATGCTGCTAGTGCTTATATATAACTTTAATCAACCCAATGTCCGGACAATGGCTGGGACATTTTCTAGTAAATACATAGAATAAGACCAACTTGAAAATTTTGTGAATTACCCTTGAAATGTGAACTAATCATAAATTGGGGTTTAGCCGCAAAGGAATTTCTAACGCATAGATATTGTATTATTTTTTTCTGAATGCATACTATACTAAACAGAAAGAAATAGCAGAATGAACAAGAACTCTTAATGCTTCGAAGTGAATGTTCCTTCCTTTTCCTTGTTCGTAAGTAAATCCGCTTTTTTCGTGTTCAATGGTCTTTTATTTTTTTCCCCTGAGAAGTATGTTATGTAAGACCGTTATAACTACTTACTTCTGAATCTTTTATTTCGTTTATTTTGTATATATTCATGAAATTATTTTAAATAAATATGCGTATATACTTAAAAGCATGAATGATATTATTATCAACGTACCGGCAATTATTTTTTGTGGTTAGATCAGTTATTTTCAATTATTTAGAAACTATTAAAGATCTGCATGTGTCTTTTATAAAAAAATAGATTCAATAATATACTTCTAGTTTCATATATAACATTCATTTCAATTAAATTTGCTTAGAAAATAGAAATGGCAAAAGTATAAGTAGAGGACAAAGTATGTTTTTTTTAATTCTTAATATTGGATTCATTCTAAACTAAAGAGCATATGATAAGAAATATGCATTATCTCTCTCGCAATTCAATAATACTAAACCTCTAATTCAATTATCCTTTTATATAGAAAGTATCTGGAAGAAATACAATTTCGCTAAAAAAAGGCAGTTTTGCTAAATCATTTTTTTATTTTGAATTTAGAGCGGTATTATATATCTTAAAAACCTATTCTAATGTATGATACTCTACTAGTTTCATATATAAAATTCAAATATTATTAAACATTTTAATTTTGTTCTTCTTTTAAAATATACGACCTATGGTTTTAAAGTGCATATATTTCTAAATTCTTAACACGTCTGCATAAAAACTAAACCTGATGTTTCTTTTTATATTGATGCAACATGAGAATTATATGTCATTTCGTGAAAAATATTCACTTTTGATTATATATCCACAATAATAATTTTGGAGTTTGCAGTTGAATATATTGAAATGCTATTCTCGTCTAAGAGATCCTGTACGTTTCATATATAAAAGCTTATTACCTTAACATGTCAGAGTATGAAATCGCAATAGGATAATATTTTGGTGGATCTAAAAGGTAATTTGTTTTGTGTTTGTTAATCTAATCACGTGGAAAGGGTAACAAATGAGATCAATAAAAATGGTATAAAATATTTTAAAAAGTGGATAATATATTTTGCCCCCGCATAGCAATCTTTAATATAAAGTGCACTTTGTCACATATTATAGAAATAATTCAAACATGTAAAACATATGGTGGAGTATTTATTGCTCTACAAAAAATGAAAATGGTCAAAAATTGTGTGTGGGGAGGGAGAGCCAGCCGTTCGCCTATAGCATGGACCTTCACATGCCCGAGCTCCGGAAGCGTTACAGCAAAGGAAGAACATATATAGCTTATTGCGAAACCGAGCTCACACTATATAACCCACTTGAATCCACTATCTGGTACCAATATATTGCTTTCCAAGATCATTACAGAATATTTTAAAAATATCAATAATTGGTTGTGATAGTACTCCTATTTACACTGGTTGGATAGGCATGGCATTCGGTGCTTGTAACTGACGCTTAGAAGACCCATCCATTGAATAGTATATCTACCCTACCTTTAAATAAACTACATCTGATGAGTCTTTTTGAAAGAGTGGATGAGCCAACCACCGGTCCAAGATCATATTCCAGTATCATTAGAAAGGCGCTCATTACAAGTGAAACCTTGCCTATGACAAATTTTGAAATCATTGGCTGCGACACTTCCCAGAAATTGTTGCACGGAACTTAAACAATGGTCAAATATACATACTTGAAAGTGGTACGATTGGGTAATTGTTCCGATAATCTAACGACGCGCGATCCTGGATATCACTTTCATGCTGGCTGGCTATAAAGAACAGAGCACAACGACAAAATATTAGTTTTCCAGTTCCTTCCTTAAATCTGAAACACATTGTTGAGTTTGTCATGAAAGTTTGCACTCAGTGTTTCTATCTGGCATACATCCGGGGGGAGGGGCGAAGCCCTCTCTAAGACTGCTATTCGCCCCCCGAAAATATTTTATATTAATTTAGTTTCTGTTTATGTGACAGCATTTAGATACAGTTATACAGGGCAAATTGAAAACTCGCCCCACCTCCCTAACGTTTAATTCGCCCCCTCTCCAAAAAGTCCTGAAACACTGCCACATACCGAGCTGGCTTAATACGAAATCTAAACACTCACTAAAAGATGATGCTGAGCATGTGTTGAAGGCTATTTCTGAATCCAGTTATTTATATCAAGAGCTCAATGACGTCATTGATGAGGAAATTTCTCGAAATGCATTCTTTGCATATCCGTAGAATCCTTTGTTGATTATGCTCAACTACGATAGACGGTACATCAAACAACTTTCTGAACGACGCATAATTGAGTTAAGTTGACCACCTTCCAATGCAAAGTATGGGTGTTTATTTCGTCTACCAAAGCCGCACTTTGAAGCTAACGACTATATGTAAATGATTGACTAGTCATCCACTACTATTACTTCCTCCAATCGTATGTGACATATTCACTAACTATTCACTTTTCTATTGTGAGTTAGAAGACAAATTCGGATTGGAACTTCGTTTACTTTCCATATCACACACAGGTAGCTAAAAGGAGTATGAATTTGGTGATAGAAGCATCAGGCAAAGTTTATGGGGCTCAAAATAGAAAGGGATACAGAAGAATCACATGTTACGTTAAGTAATGGCTGAATATGTCCATAAAGCTGATGTCAAGCTTCTCACTGCTGGTCATCTGTAAGTGTAAGTATATTTTTAGTGCTACCTGTGTTCGTAACCATAGAGACTGTTAGGGATGATTGCAGCATTTGAGAACATTTCATCTTTTGTACGGTATAGTACAACAATAAACAGTGTTTGCACCATATTTTTCGCATTTGTAAGTTATTTCTGAAACATGTAAAATGTGCCCTGTTTTACAAAAATTACTAAAATGCAAGTGCAATGGACCAGAAGATATTGTTCAATCGAAAAGAGTCCCGCATAACTAGTATTTAATGTAGAGGCGGTGGCTCCAGTCCGATGGAGCCAAAATGGTTTTGCGTGAATAACATTTTGTAAAAAAAATCAACTTTTGTAATATCTACCCAAAATCTGATTATACACACTAATAGGATTTTCAAGGAGCTATAAATTGTTGCGTTTTGTTCAAAACTAACTCTTTTAGTTTTTGAGATGTAAGCATTACAAACTTGAATTTTCATACTTCTTCAACTTGACTAGAAGATTGCTCGAAAACTATAAGAGTATTTTTTAGAAATAAATATGTATTTAGAAACTAAATTTCGTCCTACATATTTATCTATCTATCATATACAGGGTAATTAAAAAAAGATGGACCAACTTTACGAGATGGTAGAACACACCAAACCATGCTTTTTTATCATAGTTTTCCGGGTCGGAAATGGAACGTAAAGGCGTTAGACGGCGCTTACCCTTTGGGAAGCGGCCGCTTCGTAAACTTAAAATTGTCATTCTGGTTGTTAGTTTCTGTTGGAAGAAGAAATCAAAGTATGCAAATTCCATCTAGGAATAAGAAAAACTCTTGTGCAAATTTTCGTAACACCAAATGTAGGGCCTTATCAGTTTGCTGATGCTATTCGTAGATCCAACTTTTGAGGCGATGGAGGAATTTACAACAGACGGGGAAAAGTCGATATGCATTTCACCTATGGAGCTGAAAATGGGAATGGCAGAGAGGCACAACGAATGCAAGACGAACGTTTCCCCATAGGCGATTGCCCAATTGTAAATCTCTATAAATCGGGATCTTTTTTAGCTACCAGATCTGATGCAAGTCGTGCAAGGAGTGCTAGCACGTCATGTGTGGGACAGCTATTCTTGACACAGTAGCGGTTCGGTTAGTCACAAGTACAAGAGCAATGGGACATACTCTTGGTGTGCCATAATCTACTGTATGGCGGGTTCTGGATGGGGAACAGTTACACCCATACCATACCATGTCTGGGCCAACGGCCGTACCGTGCTGAAAACACCGGTTCTCGTTAGATCACCGAAGTCAAGCAGCATCGGGCGCGGTTAGTACTTGGTGGGTGACCACCTCGGAACACCGCGTGCTGTTGGCCATCTCGGGTGCGGTATCCCCGTGGTTTGCGCGCTAGATTTTCACGCTACCACAAATGCCGCCGTGTTCATGCGGAGTACGATCACGTTAAACATGTGGGTCCGTAAGTCCTTCCGAGAGGTTGGTGGTAGGGGAAGGAGGGTACGGTCCCTGTGGATGCCTCCCCCACTGGGTTCCGGTCTAAATTGGGTGGCACTTCCCGGCCGTCCATACAGTTACCTTACACCTTTCTGGTAGGTCGGACGGTCTGGGTCTCAACAACAACAACAACCCATACCATGTCTAGCGAATCCAAACAATGGCGGTTGATCTTTTGAGCCATTACTGTGATTATTGCTTATTAAATGCCATTTTATAACTTCTAAGTCATTCTTGTGTTTTCACCTCATCTCATTGGTTTCACCATTAAGCGTCCACTGGCGCCTTTGCGTTTCATTTTCGACTCATTAAACTGTAACGAAAGATGCTTGGTTTCGTGTGTACTACCACCTCGTAAAGTTTGGTATCATCCTGTATAGCTTTATTTTGCAGTTTTAGATATATTTCAATTTAAAGTATTGAAAAATGAAGAAAAAATACTCTTTCGAACAAACTGTTTTTAATTGTTTTGACAAAATAGAGAACAATCCAATTATATACACTTGTAGGGCTTTCAGAGAGCTACAAATTCTTACTTATTGTTCAAAACTAGCTTTTCAATTTTGTGAGATATAAACACAACGATTTTAAAAAACGGGAAATTTTCAATATTCTATAACTTGACAAGACTATTACTCGAAAACTATAAGATCGTCTTTTAATATTAAATATAGATTTTATTACTAAATTTTCTAGTACACTTCTAATACACTTTGTGCATTTTCTAGTACACTTTTAGTACACTGTGTAGATTTTCTAGTCAACATTTTTACTATTTATATCTATACTTTATATTTCGAGTGAAAAATAGAAAAATGAAATAAAAAACACTTGCTCGGTAAGTTTCTTCTGAAACGTGTGGTGACTTTTTTTTTCGAAAAAAAATAAAGTAAAAAAGTTCAAAATATTAAAATATTGAAATTATTTTTATATATTCATAAACTGCACCCTATTTCCGACAAAACATTAAACATTATTTGCATCTTTATCTATTAGGTTTGGAGGAATAAATGTCCAAATTATCTACATTTTTCGTATTGCTCAATTTTTCCGCCAGAGAAACCTTAAAAATAAATGTTATTTACATCAAAATATAACTTTTCTTAAACCAGATGCATCTGGCAAAAGAGAAAAGGTCCCCGCAATATTATTGGACAACGGAAAAGACCTACTGACGCTTGGAAACCCGCACTGGCAGATTGCCGCTCTGGATTGCGCTCCGGTCTTGCTGGAGGCTGTAGCAGCGAAAAAAATCACTAATTTATTTACATTTATCTTTCTGTAGAGAAATTACATCTGAAAAATATCGTGTTGCACACAACAATTTAGTTTTGATTTTGTATCTTTAATAAATAATATTTTGAATCCATAATTATTGTATGATTAATACACACATACGCATATACAGATGGACTGGGCATAATGGCTCGAAATGGGCTCAAGAAATCTCAAAACGTGTTAATATTAAAAATCTCGATTTAAAAATTCTATATATATATATATAGTTTATAATGCTCTATGTACTAGAATGAGAAAGTAAAAATTCAAAGCGTTTGGTAACTTTAAAACACATGTTATTTTAACCACTTTTATTTTACTTCGGTAAAGTTGGCGGAATCTGAAATTCGTAAACAAATTAAGCTACTTCATACACTTGATTTCAAACTGAGAGAAAAACTTTTGCAAAAGAAACAAAATAGCATCTCTATTTTTGTTACACATATTTCCTTTGAGAAAAACAGAATTAGTTGGTAGTGAAAGAGCACATTCCTCGAAATAAAATAAAGAAAATAGAAAATGGAATTTTCCCAAAGCAAATTGAAAAGGGGTGAGCGAAATGAAATTTCTGGTAAAAATATGAAATTGGCTAAAATAGTATGTGGTTTATTATTCCCACATGAATTCTCTTCCATTAAAAAATACTTAATGTTTATTTCTGCTTAAAATACTTCGTAAATCTCATGTTCTCTTAAGGCATGATATGAAGTAATCTACCATTAATATTTAATGTTTATTTTTTACTTAAAATACTTCGTAAATCTCATGTGCTCTTAAGGTCTGATATGAAGTAATCTACCATTAATACTTATATGTGCATTAATCTAAACTATTTATGCAAGCGTTTTTCTCTTCTGGAAATAAAAATACAAACCACTGATCATATTAAAGAGCCAGAGCGATATATTTACACGGCATATTTGTCGAATCAGACCATTATATTATTTTACTCTAACATTTTTTCATATTTTGCTTCTGAATGGTCACATTTTCACATGAATTCAACCAACAATCTACAACTGTTGCGAAACATAAAAGTTTAATATCCATTAAAAGTTAGTAACTTGAACTCTCTAATTCTTAATCATTAATATCGGAATAATAAGCATTGTTATTTGTTTCAATACGTCAAACTTTGCTCCGTCAGTACCATTGAAAGAATGAATGCAAAGACAAGCATATTTGATCTGAGGTAGCATTATCTACACAAGCTAAAAATAATAATAAATTCGTTTTGCAAATCCGTATTTATGTTAATACATTTATAACTCAGCAGAAATATGGACGTCGATTTAATATTTATCCTATAAATTGCATTATACTACCTATCGAATTCCACGGATATTCATTAGTTTATACTTTATCAATTCTGATACTAATTGCTTATCTTATTTAAAGTGTTTTATAAAACATTTTAAACACGTTTACAAATCACAAATTAAATGTTTGCCGATAGACCGGCCATGGCGTCTAACTCTCTCTTGACGGGTTTTGTTTGCGCCTACAGCTCCAACAAATAATCAGTTATGATTTGGATATATTTGAAAGAGGTCATACCATCCAGTACTTGAGCATGTACGATATTGCTTGAACTCAGACACCAAATAATAATGTTACTTAAATATTATGGAAGTTGTAAATAGTGTATATATGTTGTATATACTCTGTAAATCTCCGTTGTATATATCATATTAAAAGTTATAAAAGGTCTGCAGTCCACTAGCTATCGCTAGGACACCGGTCTACAAATAGAAACGTTTTTATTTATCAACTTAAATGTTATGGAAGTTGTAAATAGTGTATATATGTTGTATATACTCTATAAAACTCTGTTGTATATATCAAATTAGGAGGGAAAGTTATGTCGTATTTTAAATAGGCAGGTGATTTTTCTTGTAAATAAAAAGAACATCTGTAACAAGTGGAGAAATTGCAGAAGAGTTTGGCATTCATCATACAACTGTTGGAGATTACATGAAATCTCTTGGGTTTGTGTTAAAGCACAGTTTTTGGGTTCCACATGAATTAACAGAAAAGAATTTATCTGATCGTGTAAGAATGTGTTCATCACATCTGATTAGACACAATGTGGAGCCGTTTTTGGACAGGCTGGTTACTGGAGATGAAAAGTGGATTATTTACGAGAATATTAAGAGAAAAAAATCTTACTGCAAACCAGGAACATCATCAGCAACAGTTCCAAAACCAAGTATCCATCAACGAAAAGTACTGCTTTGTTTGTGGTGGGACAGGAAAGGTCCAGTGTACTACGAGTTGCTGAAACAGGGGAAAACCATCAACGCGGATCTGTACTACAATCAGCTGGATAAATTGAATGCAGCTATCAAAGAAAAAATGCCAGAAAAGGAATAGTGTTCCACCACGATAATGTTCGCCCGCATACTGCAATGGTGACACAACAAAAACTGAATGCGTTAGGATGGGAAGTCCTTAGTCACCCACCCTATTCACCTGACATTGCACCATCTGATTATTACTTGTTCAGATCTCTGCAAAATTATCTAACGGGAAAAAATTCACGTCTTTTGAAAGTGTTTCTAAGGCAGTTGCTGACTATTTTAATTCCAAGGATGAGAACTTCTACAAAACAGGAATTCACAGGTTACCTGAAAGATGGCAACATGTTGTAACAAATAATGGAGCATATATAATTGATTAATATTAAACACATATTTTTATAAATGAATTCAAATATTTTCTTTAAAATACGACAGAACTTTCCCTCCAACCCAATAAAAACTAAAAAAAGTTCTTCAATCCTCTAGCTATCGCTAGGATTCCGGTTGATAAATAAAACCGTTTTTATTTATCGACTTAAATGTTATGGAATTTGTAAATAGTGTATATATGTTATATATACTCTGTAAATCTCCGTTGTATATATCATATTAAAAGTTATAAAAGGTCTACAGTCCACTAGCTATTGCTAGGGCACCGGTCTAAAAATAGAAACGTCTTTCTCATTGAGATGACAGAAAACATGAATTACACGTCTGTTCTATTTATCCCTGAAATACAACATAAAGTTTTGTTAGATATCAGTATTTTTGAAATACAAAATAGATCACTGTTTATTCAAATCGGGAACGTAATTGGTTTGGTTATGCGAAAGTTCGGATAATGGACCGACAATTAAAAAAATATACTACGACCATTTAAAATATATGCATTGCTTATTTTCCCTTTATGTGTATATATTTGAATTTTGTGAATTTATAATACTGTGCATTTTAAAATATAACGGTTATATTTGCAGAGTACTTCTAATTATCTTTCACACTTTCCAACAAAATAGACTAAAATTTAATTGACCTGCTAAGCATCTCGTTATAATCCGATGTAAAGCACTGTTAATTTCAATCTTATGTATTTTTTTTATCGGTTGCCGTTCACTCCCCCCCCCCCCCCATTCTTTCGCCATTACCGAAAGAAAATCCATAATGGTATTCCCATTTCTTTTCATTTCCGATATTGTTGATATTTGAATACTGCATTCGATTGATAATTTATTTCTCCTCCCCAATTTAAAAAAAAAAATATCGGTTTTCACACTTCAAGGGAGAATACTTCTCTTTGCTTTCCAAACAGCGGTTGAATAACACGAAGTATTATCTACTGCAACGAAGTCTAAATTCAATCTAATCTAATTTGCAATTGTTAAACTCGATTACTTCCTCATTGTATCACACGATATTTATTTCCCGTTTCATTGACTCCGCCCTCCTCCCATTTTTCCTAAAGATTATTCGATTCGGGGTCAGTCTTAATAAACATTACATCTGTGAAAATTCTCCTGGTGGCTTAATTGGACTAGACACTTTCCCCTGGACAATTACAATTTCAGCAATAAGTAAATATGTTAATTGGATAGTTTGGATAACAAGGGTTTGGAAAGTATTCAGTTTCACTCTACCCACATCACCCGACCTACCTGAAGGTCTGAGGTACCTTTTTGAATGGCTGGGAAAATACAATCTAATTCAGACCGAATCAACAGGGGGTGGTAACCGCGGCCATCCTTCCCCTCTTCCATCCTTCCCTGCGGTCCATCATTCTCCGATGGACTGAGTTAGATCAGCCCTCCCTGTCGACCGCTAAGCTTTTCGAACTGGGGTTGGGAGGCGGCGGTGTTCAAATCTCTTACACAGCGATGCCTCTACCAGGCAGCAAGATTGTCAGAATCATTCACCGGACGAGGTCCAAAGATGGTCCAACCAAATCCGACCCTAGTCGCCGACCGGGTTTAGCCTCAGGCTATGAATAGACACAGTCGCTTGCGACATTCTCGCATTACCCACAGGATTATTCTGGCTCCGGGTAATCAGTGTTCGGATTTTCAAAGCTGTACCGCATAAAAATTTTATACTTAATTGAGCAAAAATTAATTGGTTTGTTTTTTTGTACTGTTCACTAGCCAAATAATCTATCTGTTATTAATGATATTATCTTAACTACTTTGTGGAATTTATTTTAAAGAAACTAGAATATTTTCAGAAGATATACTTTATGCATTAGATAATAATATACGCAAGAGAATTATCATATGGCTGTAGATAAAGTACACATAATGTAATCTATTCAGAACAACTTGTTTTGAAAATTGTATCATATGAAATGAATTTTACTAAAATACTTCATAACATATTACATATTGACAATGGCATATTCATCTATCCACAGCTTACAGTAATATTAAATTTAAACATTGTGCCAACCCGCGTGAAATGTTGTGGCAGTACCTAACTGTTAAACATTATTTCAGTATTGGACATATATAGGTTCTACACACCATTTTCTAAATAATATAAATATTGTCAATATAAATCAAATATTAACTAAACACTATATTTTGAGATAACATTGGTACAACATTGTAATCTTAGTTAGTAGTCTGTTCCTATTGGCTTGCCAAAATGCTATTATCAGAAAAAAAACTGATATGTAATTGGTATTGATAATCTACCTAACGTCAATGGCCAAATTGTGAAAAATACGTATTTTCCACCAATAGCATTTTAATGATGATCATAGTAATTGTATTTTATTCTATCTATATAAATATGCTTACAAAATATATTGAATATTTTATACTCACGTATAACTATTATAATAAGATCGGTTTTGTTAAATTGATATGCAGCAAAATCAAAATATATTTCTTTTAAATTTGAAACTCTAGCACTGGTCAGATAACTAACAGTATGTTTGAGTCGTAATAGGTTTACTAGATTCAAATATTGTGTTAACATGTGTGATATATTGCTTTAATATTTGACTATTAATTATTGTTTCAATATTGGACATATATAGATTCAATATAATCAATACTTCGCTACCATTGTCTAAATAATGTAAATATTTTCAATCTAAATCCAATATTAACTAAACATTATGTTTTGGGATTATACATGCAGAGTATTGTAATCTTGATAAGCAGTCCACTCATATTGGCTTACTAAAAAATAAAGTATGTATTTTTCACCAATGATATTTTGAGGATAAGCATTATACATGTATTTTACTTTTTTCTAAACAAAAATGTCCATAAAAACATATTGAATATTTTATAACTATTTTAATAAGTCATGTTTTATTAATTTGATGTGAAACAGACATAACCAAAATATATTTTTTTTTAAATTTAAAATTCTAGCACTAGTCATATAACTAACATTATGTTTATTTTAAGGCTCAAATGGTGCATACTCTTTATTATTGAATAATAATTCTAGTTCACACATGATTTATTGTTTAAAGCATTTCATTTATAAATCAAACTACTTATGAAGACCATTCACATAAGATGCAGATTTGTCGCATGGTTGTACGTAATAGAAGGCGTTTTAGAGAAGTATTTTCATTACGAGGAGAATTTGCGTAGGATGCTAAATTAATTTAAATGTCACGAAAGCGGAAAATGCCCGGATATACATGAACCTAATTATGCACTAATTCAATCAAATAGACTCCGTTTAAGTCATTTTAGGAACTTTTTAAAATGAGATGTGGAAAAGTTCAGAGCAAATCCGATTAACATCTGTTTTGAAACAGTGCTGCGAAGTATATATGAAAACAATTCCCAGGAAAAGGAGGATACAATTAAAATTTTTGAAAGTCAACAGGAAATTTGAAATCTCTTGTGTTACTTTAAATGTGTTAGGAATTATTTTCTGTCCAATTATCAGAATTGTTAAAGTTCATAATTATTGGTATATGCGTGATGTACTAAAAAATAAGAGAGGGTGACAATTCAGCTACACATCGGTTGAAAGGTTTTTCGTAATCAGAACTATATATATATATATATATATATTATGAGCCCGGAAATAGATCTCACTCAAGTTTATTCTGAGACAACTTTATATGTACGTTATTTATTGTGTCTCAAACGTCAGACAACACACAGACTCAAGGTCAGCTAAAACTATAAATTTAGGGTCGCCAAGGCAGAGGGGTCGAAGGACTGTCTCTGAGGATAAAAGTGAAGTAACGACATTGGGTAAAAAGGTTGACCAATTGAGAAGGTGCTTGTGTCTTCGCCATGAAGGCTGCCAATAAGAGCAAAAGAGGAGTTGAAGACCTAGACCGTCCGACTCATCCTAGGACGTGAGCAGCTGTTTGGACGGCCGGGGCGAAAGAGTAGTGTCAGATCTCGGGCAAAAGAGCCACAACCAAAGGGGTAAAAAACAGACATACAGAACAACTATAGAGAACGACTTCGACAGAGAGATTGCAGCATTATTTCTACGTGAGAGATGATATCGAAATTCACGATGACTTCTGCACGATAATTGCAGAATGTAAACGACAAAATACTGAGTACACTTATTCCAGAAGTGTTCGATATTAACACCTAGCCAGCTGTACAATATGATCGGTGAATTACGAGTGGACGAATTATGCTTCGAGTGAATTCCAGTAAAATGAGCGACATTAAGTACATGCTGGTGGCAAAGTCCAAGACAGACTTGAAGGTATGCGTTCCTCAAATAATATTGAAGGTCTTAAACACAATTTAGGTATTTTTAACTAATGACCTCATGGTGTCTCTCTTTGTCGCAATAATATGAATAATGGTGTAATGAATTCAATAAGTATTTTATGTTGTTAATAAATGACGTATTGTTAAAGTTAAAATCGTGCAATCAATTTAGTAATATGTCAATTACTATTATTTTACAGAACTTACGCTAAAGATAAACAAATGGAGGGTTATCAGCGACCAAACGCATAAGTTAATGAGTTCTTCTATGTACGAATTTACTGTCATGTTTAGATAATTCAATTTAATATGCTTTTGCATAATTCTAGTATGATGGTTAAAGCGGTATTAATACATAATCAGCGCATTAACAATAATCTTACTAAATTATAAGTGTAAAACCCAACTTTAAGTATATTTGTTTTTATTGCGTCACACACACATACACTCATACATATACATACATAAATATTGTATATATATATATATATATATATATATATATATATATAGACACCATAGCTCACCAAAACATGAAGGACACCACGCAAATACCACTAAATAAAGAATCCAAAGCTACTAAGTAAAAGGATTGAAAATGCAAAATACATTTAATTTATTGCGCAAATGCAGCTCATAAATAAAATGATTTCAATAATAATAGAAGTTTTTTTTTTGTTTCCATATCTTTTAATTTGGTTGATTTTCTGTAACTTGATAGCTTGTGTTTTGTATTTTTTATCCATTTGATTGATGATTTGCTGTATTATATTTTATTCTGTGGGTGTTTTAAAAAGTTAGGTTTATCGTGTTACATCTTCTTACTTTTCGTTCATTGGATTTTCAAACTTCTATTATTATTATTATATATATATATATATATATATATATATATATATATATATATATATATATATATATATATATATATATACAATATTTATGTAAGTATATAGCATGTATTATGGAATTCGATTTTTGATAAATCAATAATGCATTACGACTTTCCTGACTGTATCTTGCGTAATTTCTATAAAAATATTATTATATTATTGTATATATTAAAATACTATTGCATATTTTTCGAGACAGCTTCTTTCACTCTATTATTTTCCGGGAAGAAAATTTTACTTAGTCCTTCAAAATCAATTTATAAGGAAGTTACACACGTTTTTCAAAAACATTTAATAGTGAGAAACAGATGGAACTTGTAACTTAAAACATCAATTTTTCGTGAAATACACGCGGGGAGTTAAACGAAAAGTTTTACGACAAAAGATTCGATTGTGCTTCAATTCAATATGTAAAGCAGAGTCTGAATGATACAACGATTTTCCCTATTTAATTTGATATTTCGTTTTCCTATTATACAATTTTGGCGGATTTACATTAATAACAAGAAGACATGGTAAACATGGAAAAAACTTGTTGGCCATATATTCGCAAACAAATAAAAATATAAAAAATAACAAAACATGATATAAATCAGTTTTTGTTCTTATATGCCTATGCGAAACATAAAATTAGTTATTTTGTCTGGACTATGATAAAATAGTTTTCTTTGTGTTGTATTTAGAGGAAGTGTTTTATGTTTAAACAAGGATTCACCCTTTATTATCTATTTGACCTCAGTTAAATTCCAGTCCTTGAAGATTAGACCTCAGTTCAGGTCCGGTCCTTGAAGATCAAACCTCTATTCTGGTCTTGACTTTGAAGATCAGATCTCTATTCAGGCTGTAATGAGCCTTTTTTCCCCAACCGGGAATCGAACCCTGATTCTTCAAAATGGACAACCGACGCTATACCGCTGAGCTACTGGGACGAAATTGCAAACTCTTATCTTTGAAGTGGACTCTGCATTCTCCACCCTTAATGGTCAGGTCGGCGGGTAACTGACAATATGACTGACTACCTCCTGCTCTTTTTATCACCTTAGCCTCCTGCTATTTTTATCACCTTAGCCTCCTGCTATTACTATTTTGACCCTTGTTAGTATTCTGCGTGGTTGTTATCCTCTCAATTTGAAATCGGCGTTCAATCTTTTAGAGTTCACAGAATCTGTACTAGTCGTCTTAGGGTCACATTCAGACTCCGCAATCTAATTAAATTATTAAATAGAATTAAAAACTGTATTCTTGTTGCCATGGAAATTTCTAATAAATTGACCTAAGCTTATGAGTAGATTCTTCTCTCAATTAATTTTAATCAATAAATCCCTTTATTTCATTCTTATTAACTTATATGGATTTATTGTTTTCCCACCATATTTTCTGTTAAAAAAAAAAAAAAAATATGTTAACTGTTCTTATTTTCTCGGTTATTTCTTTTTCTTTTGATCCTTTTTATTTGAATTTTTTATAATTTTTCTTTTCTAAATTTTATTTTAAATTTCTGTTTTTGTTTTCAATGTGCCTAATGTTATTTTTCTTTTTCATATATTTTCTTTTCATATACTTTTTAAATTTTACTTTTAAAATTTTATTATTTTCTTTAATTTTAATCTATTTTTCATTATGTTAATATACCTCACTCTAAATTTTATTTTTCAATGATCTTTTTATCTATATTCGCAATGACCCTTTTCCCATTTTTGAAAAATGGACGTACTTCTCAAGCTTAAATATAATGTAAAACTGTTTGTTTAACCACAATATTTTTCATCAATTGCTATCTTTTTAGACCTAAATAAATGTTCGTTTGGCGGGATGGTAGACTTTAGGTGCCTCCTGGGTGCAGGAGGTATCCTTTCTCGGCCGTGCAGCTAATTACACTAAACCCACTGTTGCGATGAGTTTAAAAGCTTTAAACTAACCATAATACTTTAATCTATTTACAACAAAGAAAACTATCTTTTGCAATAAGGACATTTTTCTCAACTTCACGGTGGTCCAAGGAAATGGATTATTTCCCATACTGTCATCAAAGCTGAAAGCAATAAAACTATTAAAACAACTTATTTACAATCACAGATGATATTTTATGGCTATGGAATAGTACAAATTGAACGGAAATTGAGACCACTCATGTTTTTTTGCAATCTGGAAAGTCTTCAATTATTTCCACAGCCATTAGCTGTCATGATCAAGTATTTAAACCCATTTTCATCAGAATTGATTACAAACGTATTCATTTTACACTTCCGTCAGATGTGCATGGGCCACCAATTTGTTGTATCTGGTTACTCAGAAGCTTCCATCGAAAAACACTTAAACAAGTGAAAAACAAATTTTTTCCTTCATTCTACAATTTGCTGAGTGAGATGACATCATCTGGTCAACAACCAATAGTCGATATTGACCCACCGTCATACATCTACATTCACAGAATTTCAACACTGAACTTGGCGATTTTTTTTTAAATTCTGTTACTTGGAGTCTAACATGTGAGGTGTTTGAAGGAAGTGAGTTCAGTGGTACATAAAAAGTGTTGTGTTCAATCTTCAAGTTGTAATTCAGTTGCTCGTTTCTTCTGAAGATATTTTATCTACTGATGGTGTGTAAGTTCATTTTTATATGTGCATACAATGCATAGATCAGAGAGTCCTACAAAAAGCAGAATAACCTACAATTCATATTTTTTTTTGTGAATAATGCTTATAGGACACTTATGGTGCTACCAGGTCTGAGCTTTGTTTTATATGATGATATCATCAAAATCCATGCTGAGGCTTCAACATAAAATGAAAATTCTCTACTGAATATTAATTAACAAGAAATATCAATCATGCTTAAAGCATTGAATATGAAACACTTTCCAACTTCAATGCAATTTTATATAAACAAGTCTAAAATGCAATACATTCCTCGGTAATATTTTGAAACTTATTACAATACTGCATTTAATTTATTATATTTGAAAACCAAAACCTTCATCGAAAAAAATGAACTTCATTCAAATGACGGCATTGAAATATAAATTGCCTGGTTTAAACATCTCTAAAATGTTATACATTGCTCGGTAATAGTTTTAGAATTATCATAATACTAAGATAATTTATTATATTTGAAAACTTCATTGAAAACAACTGAAATTAATTCAAATGACGTCATAGAAAAAATAACACGCCTGGTGCTCTCTATAAAAACAGGATTTCATTCATAACTTTCTCCCATTCATTTCATTCATCACAATACTATAATAATTTATTTTATTTAAACATTTTGTTTAAGACCACGGAGCTACAAAAAATTAAACTCTATGCTTGAAACTCCATCGAAAAATATCGTCCTTCTCTTTATGAAATCAATTAATATTTCATTCATATCAGCCATGCAGACTCCATGGACTAAATTATTTTGTGTTAAAAAAATACAGGAATTCTAATACAACTCATTCTATATATTTTGCTGTTTACATTTTACATAGGTGAAAAATAGTCTTAGTTGTAGAAATAATCAAATTTAGATGAGCATTTAAACTCAAATATATTGTCATTGCGTTGTTTCAGTATGTAGATGCACAGAATTTAAGCAAAAATAAAGTAGTTTTAGGACGGATACAACACTCAATATGAATTAAAAAGAACTTAAGAAATCACGATTTTGAAACAAGATGGATGTCATATATCATTTTGAAGTGGATCATGTGATCCTTTCATATCATGGTCAGGTGATCGTTTCATATACGAGGTGTAATTATTATTTTAATTTTTATTTAAAAAACTACTGAATATATTTCGCTGATTTTTTTTATATATTTTATGGAACAATTTGAATATTATCTAAAATTTTCGAAGCAAGTTGTGAATTTTAAATCCTCTTAAAAAATGTTTGAAAAATTAGGTCCTATAGGGCTCAATGTATTTCATTTTTTCGACCCGGGTTCAATCCAAAACTAATTGGGTAATATTATTCATTTATATTCCCATAGGTTCTACAGACCGTCTGAACAACATACTAAAATTTCATTTTGATTAAGTCATTTTTACGGCAGTTATCGTGCTAACGGACAGACAAACAGACATACAGACAGACAGAATGATCAAAATCATAAACACTTTTCAACTTTGTTGTAAAGTGTTAAAAAATAACTTCAGCGAATGCTATTTGCATTGCAATATGAAGTTCATTTACAGAGCAGGTGTATCCGTTTAGTGTAATCATCTAAAAGTGAAAAAGAAATTAAGCCTATAGTCCAAAATTTTAGTTGATTGTGAGAGGAAATGCGGAGGCGAAAAAAAACATCTTTTCTACGAGAGAAAATTTATGGTCGACGTGGTGAAATGAAATAAGTAAAGCAGAAACTTAATGTTAAAAGCGTTTTTCACTTTTTTAATTTGACTCTTCTTTGGCTTGGTTTTCTATTATCCAACCTTTTCGAATCTACAAAATAAAAAAAAAACATTGAAGAAAAGTGGAATTTTGTTCATGCTTGCTTGCAGTGAAAATAATAGAAATCAAACAAATCAGAGAAAAGTATATAAAATTTTTTGCAACAATAACATTACATTTAGATAGACTTTATTCACTTACTCTGTAAACAAAACGATATTATTTTCAGATATTTATTAATATGTAGTTAATATTACAATGCATAAAGATATTATAATATAATTATGCAATGTATAAAACGTTGTTTTATACATTTGAGCACTATCGTTTAACGCGATAAATCACAAAAACTATTACAACTATTGATGCAGTTAATCTATATACTAAAGTAGACGCTTGTTTGTTTGTTTACAACCGCAACCAGTTCGTACCGTTGAAAATTTGTTTTATGCTATGTATCTTTCTGAAACTGGTTATTCTTTTACATTTTGGAAGTTTCGGAATTTTAACAGTCTTGTATAAACTGATATTTTAAACCAATTTGAACAAATATTTTTGAGTGTTTTAAAAATAGTTCATTTAGACTTCAAAACATCGTATTTTCTTCCTATTTGCTGTATTTTCATATCCTTTTATTGAGCTATATTTTATAATTTTTTTCACATATTTTTTAAACCTGCTAATGACGTTATCTATGTGTAAGTACCAATTTTAACCAATTTAAATTTTTAGTTTGACAAAGGTTTCCTTCCTTGATCATGCAACACAGCTGTGTATTGATAGAAACTTGTAAAGACGTTTGTAAAATAAAAATATGTATAAGCTTTTCATATTAAATAAAAAAATATATATTATAATGAATTGGAGTGTGAATCAACTCAACTTTCTCGTACCAGAATCCACCTTTAGTAGCTTTCTGTTTTTTAAACTTTACATTTTTTTTTTGGAAAATCAGTATCATGGATCCAAATGATTGCAACTATAGCGTGTTAAGCTGAACTTTTAGAGTTTGAAAATATATTTCGATTGATCGATTTGACAATGTATCCCTGGGGGGCTAACTTACCCCCAAGGGGGATAATTATGTTAAGAACAAAAAATTAAAAATTTATCGCGTTATTTTTCACAAAAATGATTGCATATAATGATTGCATATATATAATGCACTGTGACCATTGGGCCATAAATATACCATTTTATACATGGTTACGTCAAATGATGTCCAGTGCTTCCATGTTTGAAAGATGAAATCTCGAATAAATTTCAAAGTTTTCTCTCGAATTTAAAGAAATTACATTCAATTCTAGATATTTTGATAATAAAGCCAGATATAAATTTTTGTAAAATTTCAATGATATTTGTGGTATCCATCGCTCTAGTAGCATCCAATATTGGCTTAATATTATTGGCTACAATATTGGACTAATATGAGAAAGTGCATATTTTGAAGAAATTGGCCACATATTGGATTAAAATAGTGGAACAATAATACACCAGTATTTTCAATGTAACACTAATAATGGCGTAATATTTTAATGATAATATTAGCCAATATTGGAGGACAATGTTACCCCAATATTTGCCCATTATTGGGATCGCATTCGAAATATTTCCAATGTAATGCCAAGATATCAAGATATACAATACTGGTTCAATATTGGAGGACAATGTAACCCCGATATTTGCCCAATATAGCCAAGATATCAAGATATACAATACTGGTTCTATATTGGAGGACAATGTAACCCCGATATTTGCCCAATATAGGGATCGCATTCGAAATATTTCCAATGTAATGCCAAGATATCAAGATATACAATACTGGTTCAATATTGGAGGACAATGTAACCCCGATATTTGCCCAATATAGGGATCACATTCGAAATATTTCTAATGTAATGCCAAGATATCAAGATATACAATACTGGTTTAATATTGGAAGACAATGTAACCCCGATATTTGCCCAATATAGGGATCACATTCGAAATATTTCCAATGTAATGCCAAGATATCAAGATATACAATACTGGTTCAATATTGGAGGACAATGTAACTCCCGATATTTGCGCAATATAGGGACCATATTCGAAATATTTCCAATGTAATGCAAAGATATCATGATATACAATACTGATTCAATATTGGAGGACAAGGTAACCCCGCTATTTGCCCAATATAGTGATCACATTCCAAATATTTCCAATATAATGCCCAGATATCAAGATATATAATACTGGTTCAATATTGAACCAACATTAAATGCTTCTAGGGCGTGTACACAAGAAATCGAACAAAGCCATACTGTCGGGCATCACTTCAAAAATAGTCAAAACGTGTTTAGGAGGTCTTAAAACCTATATCGGCATCAATTTCTCGATTTCAAAAATGTTTGTTAAAACAAAACATCCTATGCACTATATTACATAGTATGTAAAGATTCAGAACACACTTATATATTTTAAGGAATCACTTTTTAAATACATGCACAAAATGAGCAAAAACTAATAAATATAAAGTTAAAACAAGAAAGATCAATCATGCTTAAAGCATTGATTATGAAACACTTTCCAACTTCAATGCAATTTTATTTTAAAAAGTAGACAATGCAATACATTCCTCGGTAATATTTTAAAACTTATCAAAATACTACATTAATTTATTATATTTGAACACTTCAACCTTGATTGAAAAAAATGAACTTCATTCAAATCACGGCATTGAAATATAAATTGCCTGGTTTAAATACCTCTAAAATGCGATACATTCCACGGTAATATTTTTAAAACTTCCATAATACTACGATAATGTATTATATTTGAAAACTTCATCGAAAACAACTGACATTAATGAAAATGACGTCATAGAAAAAATAACACGCCTGGATCTCTCTATAAAAACAGCATTTCATTCATAACTTTCTCCCATTCATTTCAGTCATTACAATACTATAATAATTCATTTTATTTAAAAATAAAGACCATGGAGCTACAAGTAATTAAACTCTATGCTTAAAACTTCATCGAAAAAAATCGTCCTTCTCTTTATAAAATATATTAATATTTCATTCATATCAGTCATGCAGACTCCATGGCCTAAATTATTTTGTGTTAAAGAAATACAGCAATTCGAATACAACTCATTCTACATATTTTGCTGTTTACATTTTACATAAGTGAAAAATAGGCTTCGTTGTAGAAATAATCATATTTGGATAATCCTTTTCACTCAAATATAATGTATTTGCGTTGTTTCAGTATGTAGATGCACAGAATTTAAGCAAAAATAAACTAGTTTTAGAACGGATACAACACTCAATATGAATTAAAAAGAACTTAAAAAATCACGATTTTGAAACAAGATGGATGCCATATATCATTTTGAAGTGGGTCATGTGATCTTTTCATATCATGGTCACGTGATTGTTTCATATAAGAGGTGTAATTATTATTTTAATTTTTATTTAAAAAACTACGGATTATATTTCGCTGAATTTGTTTTTGTATATTTTATGGAACAATTTGAATATTACCTAAAATTTTCGAAGTAATTTGTGAATTTTAAATCCGCTTAAAAATGTTTGAAAAATTAGGTCCCATAGGAATCAATGTATTTCATGTTTTCAACCCGGGTTCAATCCAAAACTAATTGGGTGATATTATTCATTTATATTCCCGCCTGAACAACATACTAAAATTTCATTTAGATTAAGTCATTTTTACGGCAGTTATCGTGCTAACGGACAGACAGACAGACAGACAGAATGAACAAAGTCATAAACACTTTTCAACTTTGTTGTAAATGTTAAAAACAGCGGATCAGTGAAACTAGATTATTCTACTCATATTCCAAGATCAGGATAAATATAAGTATATTTTGCAATATATGTTAACGTAAACCTAGAGATCATGACAAATCGTAAGACATACACCTGTCAAAAATATGCAGCTATTGCTTCTGACTCCTCATATGTCTTAGACGACATAGTCATGAACAGTTCTCTAATCAAATTGGAATCCTGTACTTTTTCATCTCAAAATACGTATTTCTGTATAAATCAATCTCTGCCACTAGCGCCAAACAATCCATCTTCTGAGGCATCGATAAACTGGAAAAGTCGCGGAAGAAAATGTCGATTTCTTCTCAAATGGCAAATACATAAAAAAGTGCCTTTTTAAAGTACTTGGCTGGTTTAAATAAAAAAAACTCGAACTTTTTTATAATAATGCAATTTGTTTTTATAATTTAAATGTCAGAAATATTTATAAAATTATTTTTAAAAAAATATCGAATTCCATATGTACAATACTCTTTGTGTGAAGGATAAGAAAAACTTGAGCACAAATAATCACACAAATAACACAATATTGTGTTATTTGTGCTTTTATACGTAGCTCATATTTTTCTTAAAATAACGAATTGCTGCAAAGAATATAATATTTCTGTTCTTGACGTAATAAAGTTTTTAAAATACTAGATGAATAAATAGAAAATTTAACAATATTAAAATATAGAAAGAAATGTAACTGTCTTAGTAACTCAAGGACAAAGGATAGGGTATCGTTCGTACACCGGTGTCAGTTGATTCAATTCGCAATTGAATCATCGGTTCTTAACAATGTGTCCCAAGCAACTTCATAAAATAAAAGACAAATACTTTAAAGAAATGAAGTGAAAGTAATAGTATATAACCCATAAATTCATCAAGGGGGGTTTTAAGTACAAATGTGAGTTAAAATTAGTAACCGAATTTCAAGAAATAATATTTCAATGGCCCAATATTGCTATATAATTCATAAAATACAGGAAATATTCTTTAAATCAAGATCTTTGTCTAAGAGTAAACAATCATTAAATAGTTACTAAATCTCACTATCGATGTTATTACTATCGATGTTATTAAGGTAATGTAATTACCTGCCATAGGAAACATATACTCACCCATACATTACAAAGAAATAATATACAATGAGGGATTCGTCGATTCATGCAGTGATTCATTCACAGTGAATCGTTCGTGAGTATTTTGAAAATCAAGACCAAATTATAAAGTATTATAATTAAAATGTAACCTATTAGCATCATATAAATATTCTAAGTGAAACTTTTTTTTTAATTCCATTATAGTTAATTAATAATTTTTAACACTATTAATAACCTATAATTGAATTCGAAATATATCTAATAAGTGAAATATCGCCTTTAGAAACAGCAAATATAATACGTCCTCTGTGATTCTGTGATTTAAACTCCATGTATTTTAAATATATAGTGGTAATATAACTCGCTATCTATAGAGAGTTATATTTACAATAAGTGTAAACAAATATATACATTTTTTGAAATAACAATTTGATTCGAAGTATATTATAAATATCTATTTATATGAATCTGATACTGAAATTTAAATATTTGTTTGAAGTATATTTTGTAGTATTTTAATTTAATAGTCAATGGACTTATTGGGAAATTATAAGTTGTGTAATGAATTATTTAAAATTTATAGATGATAAAAAAATAATGTGTTTGAAATGTAATGTTAAAAGTAATTTACAGGGATTACAATACATTGATAATATAGTAATGTTGAATAAATTATCAGTAAATGCTGTAATTATTTATTAATCATTTACATTAGAAAATTATAAATTGAATAATAATTAATTATTACCATAGTTAAAGTTATTACTATATTTTAAAATTATCAGTTTGAAATGCAGTCGGACGGAT
This sequence comes from Amaurobius ferox, assembly GCA_951213105.1. Lineage (NCBI taxonomy): Eukaryota > Metazoa > Arthropoda > Arachnida > Araneae > Amaurobiidae > Amaurobius > Amaurobius ferox. The sequence continues at coordinate 126,459,322 of OX578139.1, forward strand.
TTAATACTGTTAATCTATGATATATAAGCTCAAATATGTGATTATGATTATATATTATTTATTATATGTATTTGATTGATAATTATACTTTAAATATCTGTTTGCTCATGCAAAAGATGAGATTTATAAATTTTAATGGATAGCTAGACTATTTAATGATGACATATAATGGCCAAGTTTGAGGAGCTTAAAGACCACAAGAATAAAGTGTATATTTCAGAATTATACACACGCTTAATTTAAACCATATGAATCATATTCATATCACTGTCTTTTATTCAGTCTTAAATTGGGAGAAATATATTTATACAACATATTTCTATTGTACTCGTCCAGAAAAGTGGAATTTATCAAATTATTATTGGTATTTGAACATACATTTTAAAACAAAACACTTATAATTCCATTATTCATTGTCTACACCGTAAGTAAACACATAAAGCAATTTGAAAATAACTTTGCTATCAAACTTCTAGGTAAGTCCAACAATAACTATTATATTAATTGTAATATAATAGTTATTAATATATATATATTATTGTTTTTACAAAAGCAGAGGGGTGATGGTACCCCACCAGACGAACCATAATTACCATGGAACATAGGGGCGCATTGCACTCTGAGAGGCAGAAAAGAGGCACGTCGAACCGCGTTGAGCATGACGCAGTCAGCGTCTCGGACGTCATTGTGTACCTGCCTACGCAGTATCTCAGACGCAAGACAAGAACTCAGTTACCGTATGCAAATGTCCAGGGAGCAGAATCAGCATAACTGGATCCTAGTAGGTTTCGGCGATAGCCAATCAGAATTGTACGAACAGCGGTTTCCCTTTAAAAACCGGCACAACTTCAACGCTGCAAGTTATTCCCGTGATAACATCGTCCAACACGTTGCGTGAATGCTATGGCAGAGTACACCTACGAGGAATTAGACGACATGCACATGTAAAGTCAAAGTTAATGGTCGCGCAGCACGAAGATTGTACAAGCAGCGGTTTCCAACGCGTCGTAATCCCAGTCATCCTACCTTTGCCAGTGTCGATCGACGATGGCGAGAAACCGGGTAATTCGCTATCGCTAACAGCACAGTAGGACGTTCGCGAAATGTACGAGCACCTGAATTGGAAGAGCGAATCCTGACGAGATTTGTAACAGCTCCGTCCACCAGTACGCTAGCGGTGGCAGACGAAATGGGTGTTTCTCAGAAAGTGGTGTGACGTATTTTACACGAGGAACGCATGCACCCGTACCACGTGCAACAGGTGCAATCTTTGCACCTAGATGATTATCCCCGCCGGGCAGCCTTTGTGCAGTGGATGCTCGGGATGAAGAATACCAATCCACGATTGCCTGCATTAGTTTTATTTAGCTATAAGGCAACGTTCAGCAGAGAAGGCATTTTCAAAATGCACAATCAACGCGTATGGTCTGCCTGTAATCCCAACTGCACAACCCATCGTAAACACCAGAACCGATTTACCGTGAACATCTGGACAGGTATCCTTGGTGATTACCTGATCGGCCCGTACATCCTGCCAGACCGTTTGTCCGGCGCAACATACCGTATCTTTTTGGAGCACGTGATGTCCAGTTTATTGCAGGCCGTTCCGCTCCCTATCCAGAGCGACATGTGTTTTATGCACGATGGAGCCCCGGCACACTTTTCCATCACGGTCAGGAATTTCTTGAATGCCACATATCCCGCACGCTGGATAGGACGTGGCGGACCTGTGGCGTGGCCTCCTCGCTCACCAGTCCTCAACCCACCGGACTTTTTCTTCTGGGGCCACATGAAATTTTTAGTGTACGAGACGCCTGTGGACTAGGCGGAAGATCTAATCGCACACATTCTTGTTACCGCACACCACATTAACAGAACACCCGGAATCCTCGAAAGGGTGCGTCAGTCATTCCTTCGCCGGTGTGAACGGTGCAACGACACGCGTGGTTGCCACTTTGAGCACTTATCCATGGTAATTATTGTTCGTCTGGTGGGGTACTATTACCCCCCTGCTTTCGTAAAAACAATTTCGACTCATCCTGTATATATATACATACAGGGTGAGTCAAAAGTTCTTGTACAGACTTTAGGGTAGGTCAGGCATACAGAAACAAGTCATTTTTACAATAGAATATGGGGTCTGAAACGCAGAGAGCGAGCGCTAGAGGGAGCTCTTTGGCAGTAACTTAAGTAAAAGAAAAGGTTATCAGATAAAGCGTACAAAACAGGTTTAATGGAACACAAAGTCACAATAACACATTATCAGAGGTGCATGAATAACAACATTACATGTCGTATGCAGCATGACGGATACATATGCAAGAAGGATGCAGTATCATCAACAAGCGTTTGGTGATCTTAAAGTAAGTGTTAAAAGGACTTGCTGTCAGCAGCGATACACGTTTCGCAATGTCGACGCCTGGACCGTCGTACATTCTCAAAGATGCCAGGCCTCTCAAGCATCCGTTCAGCTGCTTCAATTACTCTGGTATGGCATGGTCTTCGTCCGTCGTAACAGGGACTTCGACAATAAGGTGTTTCATGTAGCTCTGCAGTAAAAAATCAAGGGGGAACAAGTCCGGGGATCAAGGAGACTGCTACGTGGGTATCCCACACGTCTAGTATAGACGCGAAGAAGACCATGATCGGAGAAATAATTGAGCTAAAACAATTTACACAAACGCTTGAAATGGGGACTGGTAATTAACAATAAAATATCACTTTCGTTTAGAATTTTACATATATAAAGGAATCATCTACTAATAACATTTTAATATAGATATTTACACTAAGTTCATTATCCCAGAGATCATGTTATTAACCTCAAACAATACACTCAAAATATAAATTCTAATTACGCGTTATTACATATAATTTCAGTATAATAATAATTCCCAACACTATCTTGATGTCGTGTAATCTGACATCCACATTTTGTTCAGGATAACCTACGTAGAGGGTTCATAGAGTGTCAAAAAACTTTTATGGGTGTATGTATATAAAAAAGTCTACCTCCATCTGTCCTTTGTGATCCATGGCTGTAAGTGGTTCGTCTCGGCGAAAGGGTCAACTCCGCTCGTCTCTCCTTGCGGCCTCTCCGGACCAGCACTTATTTTCAAATAATCGATTTCATCATTTTAAAACTTAAAACTCACTCTCTGTGTCTTCCACCTCTACAAGGTGCCCCTGTCTACCACTGGCTAGCTAAATATTTAGAACACGGCTTACAGCAATATTATTGGCTTGATTTCTTTATTGACATTCTAGAAACCAAATATTTGTTTCGTTTATGAAACATTCTCAAGCCGACTTTCGAGCGGGTCAGCATGATATTCTTTGACCCTTAGGGTCAGCTCCTTCCGCTCGTCCAGCATCAGAGCCCCCTTGAAATTCAAGAGCATCCGTTCTTCCCCAGATCCACGTCCTTTGCACGTGCGCTTCAGGGAAACTTCTACATATTATGTAGCTGTTTCAGAGGCAATCCTCTTAGGTCCAGTTTCCTCTACCGAAACTGCAATGTTACATTGTGACTGAAAATTAAATGTAACAAAGGCCACCTAACAGGGTCACCTCGACCGATCCATTTCCGTGGATAAGTCGCATCTAGATATTCCCGCACAATTCGACTGAAATGCCCAGACCTCCCCGTCGTGCTGAAACAACATGTTACGACGAATACCTGTCGGAATGTAAGGGAGTAATTCTGGTAAGATATACTAAAAAAATGCGATACGTTTTCCCGTCCAGCCTTGTTGGGAGAAGGCATGGACCTAGCAAACAATCTTCCATAATTTCTGCGCAAACGTTTAGGGTAAATCGTTGTTGAGTACCATGTGGACTTGCTCGCGGATTTTCATGCGCCAAATGTGCCAGTTGTGCACATTCACAACACAGTCCCTTCCAAATGTAGTTTCGTCTGTGAAACAAACCCAGGCTGGGAACTGAACCTGCGCTACAGATTGCTGCAAAATACAAACTGCAAATGCGAGTCGCAGTGGATAATATCTTGCTTCGAGTAGCTGGACACGTTGCATATGGTACCGGTGTCAAGACTCATCGTGCAATATGCGACACACACTGGATTGCTAAACGCCAAACCTACGCGAAATGGTTCGCGTACTTGTATTTGGGTCGTGTTCAACTTCGCGTATGATTGCTTCTTCTGTGACAGGTTCACGCGTCGTTCGGTCTCAATAAAAATTCTCTGTTCTCCGAATTCTCTATTTTATATTTCGGTTTAAGTTGTTGGCGTATTTTAAGTTAGGGTTTTATGAGTTACAACTTATCACTATTCAATCATTAGATTTTCATATTATACTATTATTATTATTATAATTACACACACAATATATATATATATATATATATATATATATATATATATATATATATATAAACTACGTGACAGTGAATATGAGACACCAAGAAGGAGTGGCCAGAAAGTGATGAAAATCAGCAGAGAGAGACAGCAACGGACAATAAGTGATGTATATTGCAACATGATACACCTATACACTGAGTGATAATACCGTCTGAACTGTAGGTTATAGGACCAACTCGGGCGGCGATACAGGCACAATATATCTAAGTATAGAGTCAATGAGCGTGCGGATGGTGTCCTGAGGGACGGCTACCCATTCCTTGTCAACCATTTGCCAGAGTTCGTCTTCGAAACGCGGCGGTGGCAGCGCACAGTAAGAGATGTCTAATCACGTTCCAGACGTATTCGATTGATGAGAGATTAGGGGAGACTGGTGGTCAGGGAATCACCTGGGTACCTTGCAGGGCGTGTCGACTGATGTGTGCCGTGTGTGGTTTGACGTTATCCTGTAGGTAAATGACATTGGACACCCCCTGAAAAACCGGTCGCAGCACGGCCGTACCACCGGCCGTACCACCGGCCGCAGCACGTCATCCACAAATCGTTGGACCCTCATAGTGTCTTCAATATGGATCAGAGGTGACCTGCTATCGTAGGCGATGGCACCCCAAACATTGATGCGCGTTTTCGGCGGTCTGGCCCTCCACGTATGCGGTCGGGTTGGACCTGACACCACTTCGAAGCTAGATCCGTAGACGGTGCCTGTCATTCCTAAAACAGAAGCGTGACTCTTCTGAGAACACGCTCTGTGCCATTTCGCCGTCCACGCGGCTCTATTCCGACACCATTGCAAACGGAGGCATCTGTACGGTTTGGTCAATAGCAGTCTTCTTAACGGGCGCCATGAATGGAGGTTGCCGGCAACCAATCGGCGGAAAATGATCCTGATCGATATAGGAGCATCAATGGTGTCCTGAACATTCTGGAAAAGGGCGACGGAAGCGGCCTGCGGGGGCGCCAACGCTTGCAGGCCGAAGCGTTGGTCTACGCTTGTTGACGTCACTCTGGCCGTACAGACACCCTTTAAACGTGCAACATTTCCTTGTTCCAACTATCTTCGCCACATCCGGTGCACAGTTTACGCGTGTAGGTGGCTGTTCTCTGAGATTTTAGGTATGGGAAAACCTGCTTTTCTGAGTCCGATCACCATACCCCTCGTGAAATCGTCTGTTTGCTGGAACTGCCTCGATTGGCAACGGTCTGGTATTCTCTGCTACTACTCGTTTCGTCTGAGACAAAAAAACAATTGTAGAAATATATCCCTGGCAGATAGAGCGGCTCGACTATGCCCATTCTGTCGGTTCCTTCCCTTATATCTCATTCAAAGTGTGCGGGACAGCTGCGCATTTCGCGTCATTTACATAACTCTATGAACTGTGTCTATCATGCAATTTGCATATTTTCTGCCCACTCCTTCTTGGTGTCTCACTTTCACTGTCATGTAGTATATCGATCATTTTCACTATCACGTAGTGTATCGGCTGATAATGATCCTGATTTTATATATATATATATATATATATATACTACATGGCAATATATATATATATATATCAAACTACTTAATTTCAAGTGTGACTTATTTACACATGTTTTAATTCTTTGCCGAATGGCAACAATCATATTATTAAAGAACATAATTTCGAGTGTGAGTAATTTCAGAACTTTATTACAATTTCCGAATGCAAACACACACATTATCAAACATCATAATTTTGAGTGCAAGTAATTTAGCTACGTTTATATCGTTTGCAAATGGCAACAAGCATATGAGCATATTCGATGATTTGTTTCGTTTTTTGCCTTTGATAGAGTAAAAAATTATGTTAATTTAAAATACCTTTATGCAATGTATTTTACATGCAATAATAGAATTTTATATGCAATATTTTTATTTTATTTTATAACTTACGTAGAAAACTAACATGAGCGTTTACGAAAGAATAAATTATTGCATGCTGTCTAATTTTTACACATGTAAAAACTGCATATTACTTTATGTATATTTTATTGATTTATTTCCTAAGGGTAATTTTTTACACTCAATACATTTTTTGCCTATGTGGAAGTTAAATCACAAATTTAATAGCTGTTATTTTCGTAAACGTTCATTCTGGTTTCACAATGCATTTGTTTCCAACCGTTGCTTAACTACAGTTAAACAAATGTAACAAATCTCAATGACATGCAATTTATGTTCCTAGATCTACCCTGAGATTTATGGCAAGAGCTTCTGGCTTGTACTGCGGGAATGTTTGCCTCATTTAATTCCGAGTTCCGGTATCTACGGCACTTGCAACAAGTGAGAATAAATTTTGCTGCACGGCAACAGGTTCATCAAAGCATGAAAACTGCAACCGAAAAAATTGTTACATTACAGTGATACTGCAGCAGCGTTTTATACGAAAGCGTTAAATAGACACAGTTAAACAGAAAAAATATGAAGAATATGCTCTCAGTGGAACAACTTCAAGTAGTATTTAATGGTATTTTATCATATAATCATTTTAGTTTGCAATGAAAAAGCAAAGCTAATGATTTTTATATATTATACGCAGATCAATGAAATTGAAATATAATTTAATTGCAGCCATTTTGATACGAAACGTTAATATAATCACTAGATAACTTGAAAAGTAAAATACTTTGATTTTATACTTCAAATATTTTTGTATAATATTTTGTTTCTACATTAAATACATATTTACATTTATGATACTTAAAAAACTAACTCATTCCAATAATGAATAGGATCCCAATGTTCACTAATTTTAATGATAGAACAAAATTGTGTATTCATCTTAAGTTTTGAGATATATGTTTTATAGAATTAAATTTGAAGAAATACAAAATTTCAATTTTTATAAGGCCCCCGTATAAAAACATTTCCAATGAGTAAACTGTGCCCCATGCACTAATAAGGTGCCCCATGCACTATTAAGGTGATGTACAAAATTTCAGCATTTTATCATAAAAAGTCCCAGGGATATGTTTAAACAAAGTTGGTGAGGGATTAATTAAAAATTAAAATGTAAATGTTTAAAGCAAAAGTGCAAATAACGCAACGCGGAAATGCATTATAAGCAAATATCTGTCTCTTATCTTCAATGGATCTCTTATCTTCAATGGCATGGATGGCAAACATTTTGAATAAACTCTGTAATCTTTGTGGAAAGTTATTATTTCTACACAGTGTAGATACTTTTGTACCAATAAATACCAAATTATCATTTATTTACGTAATCGTTGTTTTCTTTCGTAAATTGTGTATGACCACATAAACGCGATCTGCTGACATGATTAATCCCCTCTGAGAACCCTTGTCGATATATCGAAAAGTCAGCATTTTTGTCCTTTCATATATCTGGAACTTTTAATGAAATTTTGTAGATCACCTTATTAGTGTATGGGCCACATTTTACTGATTGGAAGTGTTTTGTACGGGGGCCGTATAAAAATTTAAATGTAGCATTTCTTAAAATTTAGTTCCCTTGAAAATTTTAATCGATTTCATAAAATTCTGAACCTTTTTTCACGCAACTTCTTAATTTATTATATATGTCTAAGATCCATATTTAAGGTATAAAAGCCGAGATTAATGTTTTGGGACACACACACACACACACACACACACACACATATATATATATATATATATATATATATATATATATATATATATATATATATATATATATATATATATATATATATATATATATATATATATATATAATATAAATATATAGAAATTGAGAAATCGGAAATAAAAATGTTATAGTAACTTTTGCGCAAGGCAGCATGAGGGTACCAAACACTATATATATAAACCTTACCGCCATAATGTAAGCTTTTTGCTGAGCCTTCCTTCCTTTTTTCCATGTTTTTTTCACTTTTTATCTTTCACTTTTTCTATATATATATATATATATATATATATATATATATATGTATATAGATAGATATACATATATATATATATATATATATATATATATATATATATATATATAGATAGATATACATATATACATATATATATATATATATATATATATATATTTATAGCATGTGAAAAATTAGTTACTGTTGAATATTTTATGAAAATATTAATTCGTATCAGATGTGTTTTGTTAAAACTTTAAATTTGACGTTCAAATCATTCAAATTTGATGTTCAAACGTTCAAATTTCATATTTTTATCCATCCCCCCTCCCGACGTCCGAAATTTAAAGTACTAGAACGTTGATTTTTGAATTTTCTGATAGGCTGGCGCAATGAGCCTAGGCGTTAATAATTATTTTTTCAGCCAATTCTCTGTATCAATCCGTCAAAAACAGTCCACTTTGTTTTTCCATGCAATTTTTATATTTTTACCACCTAAACCATAAAATACCCGATAAAGTTTTATAGAAATTTAATTTGTGCTTTTGGGGTATTCCCCTACTACTCTTAAGGAAACTCAGTAATTTCTGGCTTATCGCATTTTAAGTAACCTTAATGAAGATTTGAAATCCCGCAAATGCCGTATTTATTAGTTTTTCTCTCAAAAACGATGATTTATATTGAAAATTCCTCAGAAAAACGGTTTAAGATACACAGATCAAATGTAGTATGCTGAGTCTCCTGTAACAATTCTTAAAGAAAAAATATGAAATTAAAATTTTCCAAGAATAATGAATGACTATTTTAAATCATCAAATGCAATATTTAGCACTTTTTCTGTCATGTAGAGTTACTTATAATCAAGAGTCTTGTCACAGAATTTATCGCATGATATTACTAATTAAAAGTGAACATATTTGACAATATTTAATATATTTTTTTATTTTATGCGATTTTTTAATATTTTTTTTAAAAATGTTAAATATTTCGAGAACGATTTATGCTGGCCTTCTAAAATTTAGGTCAATCGTTCTCCAATAAAAAAATTACATACGAAATGTCTATGTACGTAACATTTTAAATGTTTTGATTTTTTGATGATTTTTTCAATATTTAACTCGAAAATTTAGGGGCATTCTGTACATTCTATTGCTTATTAAAACAATAGGCTTCCAGTATTCACGGATTCTAATTCACATTTCGCTATAATCGCTCTATTCGGCCGCGAGATATCGTCTCCACAAACTCACTGACATACACGCATACACACACACTTACACACACGCACGTACACACACACAAACACATAGACGTCATATCTCAAAAACGTTTGATTCGTTTTCAAGGATGCTTGCAATGTGCTCTTCCGGCGAAAACTTTAATTCAAATTTTAGACCCCGTCACAATACTTTCCTTATATATTATACTATGTATATAAGCAAAGTAAAAATGGTGAAATCGTTCTTAGTATTGTTCACTTTTATGGAAAGTTATCCTGCTCACTGATACCTCGACCTCATCGAAAAGAAATAGTAGATTCGTATTAAGATTGCTAAAAACGTTAGATTTTCTCAATTTCTTCGTTAGCAATCCTGACCACTGACATCATAGGAAATAAATGGTGAATTCGTAGTTAGAGTTGTTCAAAACGTTAAGATTTTTCTATTTTGTCGACGGCCATCCTGTGCACTGGTGCCCCACATCATAGAAAAAAAAATCTGATGTGGGGACACATGACATTCCTTATATAACGTAATTAATTTACTACTTTTACAGCCAAAATTAATTTATAAGATCCAGGTTACAGTGATTTTATAATCTAATGGCACATTTAGCCTGATGACAACATGTAAAATTGTCCTGATGACAAGATGTAAAATTATTTCAACATAACCTATTAACTTAGATTTCGAACAACTCTGAATAAACAATTATCAATATTGATAGCATCCTCAATAAGCGATATAGTCCATATATTAAAACATTTTAATAATGTTATCCATTTGGCGTCATTTTTGCAATTTTGACGATATGTTTTTTCAATCCGGGGCGAAATATCGCCAACTTGGCGATACTTAGGTAAATTAAACCAAGTTCGCCAAATGCATCACCAAGTGTTACAGACAAACGGAGAGATGAGCATTTCTTATATACCAGAAGGTATGCCCGCCATATGACGGAAATCAGAATTTGCGAAACATTACTTTAAATTTGACGCCACTTTAATCAATTTGGCGACATTTTTGTCACTTTGGCGACATTTAAAATATGCGACAAGTTGACGACGTCCAGCTAAATGTATCGCCAATTGTTACGGACAGACGGAGGTATGGGTTATTTTTATAATCTAGTCTTAAGTCCTTTCCAAGATATTGAGCTTTAAGAAATTAGTCATCATTTTCATAGATTTAGCATCATTGTTATCAATTTGGCGACATTTATGTTAATTTGGTAACATTTAAAAAGTCGCCAAGTTGGCGACATTCCGCCAAAATCTCGCCAAGCATATTAGACTGAGAAATAAGTTATTCTTACAGCAGATAAATGACTATTGGCGTCCAAATACAAAAGTATTACTTCAAAATCTCGCCAAGCGTTATAGATTGAGAAATAAGTTATTCTTATAGTAGATAAATGACTGTTGGCGTCCAAATACAAAAGTATTACCCAAAATACCTGTTCTCATGAATGGAACGAGATAGGTCCACCAGACCGATGTCACAACATTTATCGCATTATATTACTTATGAAAGTGATCATATTTCACAATATATATATATATATATATAGTTAATATTTTTTTCTTAATTTTATATGCTTTTCCAATTTGCAAATTTTTCAAAATGTGTCGCTATATCTGGTCTATATATGAACGATTCAAATTTCATTTCCATATAGCCACTGATGAAGAGCGTACTTATGTTCGAAAGCGCTCTGGCCCTTTTTTAAAAAGTTTTGTACGTCTTATAGGAAGTAAAATAAAGACCTTCTGTTGTGCATGTGTGCATAATTTTTGCTACCTATATATATTTAGTTCTAGCCCACTAAATATTAGTTCATCTATATAATTATATATTATAGATCATATTACTTATTATACAATTATTTAGATTCATAATCAGAAATTCCCAAATCATACAATTCAACAAAAACCCGAGAAGATTGATTTTAAAAAATTGACAGAATACTTTTTCTTTACATATACTCCGCATTGTAGGCTAAGTGAAAATATATACATTTTTACACGCTTTTAAATTTCCCCTTTTAATGCAACCATGTTGCAAAGCAGTCTTAATGCGTTGATAAAGAAGAATACCATCCACAACGCGCTACCTTGTTATTGATGTTCCGAGAATTACGAAAATCTAGAACACATGCTTGATAATTGATGAAGCACCGAGGATCATTTATTGTTACTCCGTCTAGTGGGTGGAAAAGAAAGTTTATGCTTGTTTAATGTTCTTATCCGTTATCTACCATAAACCACATTAATAGGATCATTCAAATAGCATTTTGTGGTAGATAAGCGTTCGATAAAAGCGCTTATTTTGGACAAGAAAATCAATGAGGATTGATCAATCAAATTTGTGATCAAAATTACACCGCAACTCAAAGCGAATTCTCGAAAAACAAAGAACGCTTTAACAATATGCCATTTTAGAAATAAATAAAAATAAATAAATAATTAAATAAATGATAAAACACGCTGCGTGGGAGCACAAGTGACTACGCCAGGATCTCTAAGCTTTTTGAAAAAACTCTTAACTGCAATATCTTTCTCGCAACAGCCCTCGCCCATTCTCTGAATTAAAAATCTGATGTGGGCAGCACATGACTTTCCCTGAAGACTCAAATTCATATTTTCTTTCTGTAATATTTCATTAGATTGAGTTTGATTGCACTAAATAACACTAAAATTGCATTTTTAATTCAATTTTTGTTTTTATTTGGTAATTGGACATTTTTCCGATATCGGCATAACAAAAATGCAAGAAACCTCAAATATCTTGAGAACGGTTAGGCCTAAAATATAATGGAGTGTAATGCATTTTTGTCCTCGTCAAAAATTGTGTATTAAATGAGAATTTAATTGATACATTTGAACATACACTATTTAGTCTTTCTTTTTAGATTTTGACGATTTTAGCGGGACATTTCGTAAAAAAACGCAGATTGTACTTTTCCAAATCGTACCAAAATCTAATCAGCTAATCAGCAGCAAAGTATCCTACAAGTAACTTATTTACCAAAATTTGTGAAATTTGGTCAATTAGTATTCTATGTAGATAGGATACATGGAATTTTTGCGGGCCATTTCGCAAAAGAAAAAAAAAAGTTCTGTTTTCACAAATCCGACCGAAAACTAATCAGCTCCCACCAGGATCTCTCCCATGTGACTTACCTACCAAATTTTACGATATTCGGTCCATTAGTTTTTGAGGTAGAGTAAATACATACATTGCACAGACAGACAGACACACACACAGACACACACACAGACATACAGACACACACACAGACACACACACAGAAGTCACGCTAAAATAGTTTTTTCGTATTCTAGATGTTACAAAACGTGTAGATCCGTCGAAAACTCGAGTTGTGATTTTCGGTATGATGACAATACTTTCCCTATACATTACCATGTACTGCAGGGAAAGTAAAAAGAGATCGTCATTCATTCATCCGATTTTTCAAAAGGAGTTATTGTCCGCTACGCGAGCTCAAGTTTACCAGACATAGAATATGTCTTAATAAACATACATAGAATGCATCTTACAAATTTGGAATGCGTCTTAAAAACAAATTATATTTTTCGAAAATTCACGAATACTTCTGCATCAATGCTATGGATTCCATTCAAAGCGTGTTTGAAGAGAATTATTTTATCTTAATGCTGTTAAGATGGTACTTTTCGATAATAATTTTGATCCCTAAGGCGTTTCGATCACTAAGGCGTGCAAAATAGCGATTTAACATTTAATAACTAGGAAATTGATTTGCATTTAAACAAATATCGATGAGGTGTTTTTCTCGGGAGCAAAGGTATTCCTGTATAAAATGCCATGGCAATGCCACGCTTAGATTTGCTACTGATCATACAAACACACGCGTCACTTTATTATTATAGAATTAATTGATAAAATGATCCTACGACATACTTTAGAATTAGAGTTCTATAAGTTAAATAAAAGTAGAAAATAACAGATATTTCTATATAATTAAATAGAAACCAGAGAAAACGAAGTTTTTTTCAGTAATCGCGGAAAAATAAAAGTTGTAAGATCATGTAATTGCATTAATTTTAGCTGGTAGCAGAACTGGATGGAAATCAGAATATTAGGTTTATTTTTTGATGTTCAGATTATTTTTTGAAATAAACACATGTATAATACTCTTCAAATTTCACTTAAAGTAATTTTATAAAACGACTCAATTTTAAGTGTATGTTGAGTTAAAAATTGCAAGTCTCCTGCGAGCTGCATGAAAACCAATAGGTCTTTTATGTTTATGGACAGAAATAGTCGTATCAACTGTCATTAAATTTGCTCGATTTGTTCGAAAGATGATGTTCAAAGACCGACAAGCAAACTCACGGAAATCATAGAGAAAATGTTTTGTTCGCATTCAAGGATACTTCAAACGTATTGATCCATGAATAAATGCGAGTTGAGTTGTAGCTTTCTCACGATACTTTCCGCTTACATTGTTGCACAATTTTGCTCATACAATGCAGCCATATATTGTTCTTAGAAGGCAGTTAGAGGAAATTTCAATAAAGTACAGACGTAGAATATTTCAATAACTGCAATTTATTTTAAATAGTGATAGGAGCTTAGAAAATAAATTTAGCATACGGAGTTACCTTCATATTCTTAGAACAACTTCTCGAATGCTCTGAAGAAATTTAAGCGTTCCGATAATTTGTTCCTAAATGAAAAGAGTTTTACAATTTACTTTGAAAACGTTTGGACATCTATACACTTCTCTCTTTAGTACTGGTGCTCTAAAGACTGCTTCAGAAATAAAGACCATCATGCAATGTGCCCTCAGGCAGTCGTATTCAATTTCAATAAGAAGAGGTATCCTTGCAGAAGACAGAGCTATCAAAATCACTTCTTAAACTTTTGAGTTCTGGAATGATTCTGTACGAATAAAAGAGTTGCAATGAAAAGATTTTCAGAGTTGATTTTATAATTTTTTTTTTAGTTAATGAAAGGAAATGAAATTTTAAATTCAAATAATTTGTATATTTCCTCTTCGGGGATATAAAAACACTCGGTTAGGATTTTCTATACGCATTAAAGATGAAAACACTCCAGTTTTTCCATTGATCTAATACTATAAAAGAAAATATTCCTATTTGCGATTTAGGGCATATATTTTACATATGATGACTTTCTTAAATTTTGATAAGATATGTTAAAGACTTTCAGTCAAAGAATAGATTTGAAAATATAAGTCAAAATAATATTTTAGTGTATATACGTGTATTTGAATACGTAAAGTGTTTGAAAGATTTAGTCGTTCATACAATTAAAAACATGGTTTGTCCAATGTATGACTGTATATTAACAAATTTATATTGAGCAAACACAATAACATAAATTACGACTTTTTATAACCTAATCTTAAGGTTTTTGCTATTACCAGTTAAAATCAGCTGGCCAATTTGAACCGAAATTGACTGATTCTTTATATAGATAGATATAATGTATTTGAAGAAAAATATAATGTCAAACAATACTAATATTTCTGGTTTAAATTACATTCAATGCAATTGCTCATTTAATAATATCAAAAATATTTATTTTCGCTTTTCTATTTCATATTAGAAAACGTACAATATACTAGTGCAATAATCTCCAAATTATCCCATTCGTTTTCAAATTAAATAATTTATAATTTAACTTTTTTGTTATCACTTGTAGCATAATCACTCTTATACTAGTCGACAGGGACGATCAATTTAAAAAAAAAAAACTTCTAATTTTTAACAGCTTTTCTACGCTAGTTGTCGACTGCGAAGACGCCATTAGTGCAATATTTTTTTAAGTTCATAAACAGGCCCCGGTTTCTACAAAAGATTTAGAAATGTTATAAATGAATAATCATAATAATGTTAGGCAAATGGTCATGAAATGTTGTATTTGAAAGTGAATGACATCTTTTATAGTTCGCAAACATTCTTCGTGCCTGAGAAATTTCACGTATTTTACTTTCCCTGCACTACATGGTAATGAATAGGGAAAGTATTGGAATCATACCGAAAATTACAACGACGGATTTACACGTTTTGTAACCTCTAGAATACGAAAAACTATTTTTAGCTGGCCGTCTGTGTGTCTGTCTATCTGTCTGTGTGTCTGTGCAATGTTCGTATCCACTTGAACTCAAAAACTAATAGACCAAATTTCCTAAAATTTGGTATGTAAGTCACTCGTGGTGTCCCTGTTGCTGATTAACTTTTAGTAGTATTCGGGATAAATTAGCCCCACCTTTTTTTGTGAAATGACACGCAAAAATTGCCTATATTCACTCTAGCTGATAAACTAATCAAATTTTACAAAATTTGGTAGATAAGTAACTTGTGGGTTACTCTGGTTCTGAATAGATTTTGGTAAGATTCGAAAGAAAATAACCTGGCTTTTTTGCGAAATGGTCCGCATGAATCGCAAAAATATGAAGTAAAAACTATATATGGTCAAATATATCAATTAAAGAAATTTGTATAAGTAATTTTCTACGATAAAAATAATAAGATCAACCCCATTGTACTAGGACTAGCCGTTCACGAGATATTTATTTATTTTCGCATTTTCGTCACGTCACATTTGAAAATAAGTCCAGTTACCGAATGGAAATGAAAATTGAATTAAAAGCGAAAATTCATTGTCATCTATATATATAAAAAGGAAATGTGTGTATGTATGATCCACCATAACTGGAGAAAGGCTGAACCGAATTTCATGAAATTTATCTTGGTAGTGTTAAAATCTCCACACAAAAAACATAGGCTATGTTTCGAGTTTCTATTTGAAGTGGTTCTCGAGATATTAGTGAAAAACGACAATTTTCCTAGGAGTTCTACTCTCTAAATCCATGATTCACAACGGAAAAGGTTGGACATTGTTGGTTTAAAAAGTGAAAGTCAATTAAATCTCTGAGTTTTGGGGAGTTTATTGAACGTATTAGATACTTTTGAAAGTCGAAGGTTTGAGATATGAATTTAAATGGAAACTTTCACCATGGTTTATTTCTCACAGGCTTACACAACACTGAGTTTTGAGGGAGTTTATTGAACGTATTAGATAATTTTGAAAATCGCAGGTTTTAGATATGAATTTAAATGGAAACTTTCACCATGGTTTATTTCTCATAGGCTTACTCAACACTGAGTTTTGTGGAAGTTTATCGAACGTATTAGATAATTTTGAAAATCGCAGGTTCGAGATATGAATTTAAATGGAAAATTTCACCATGGTTTATTTTTCACAGGCTTACTCAACACTGAGTTTTGTGGGAGTTTATTGAACGTATAAGACACTTTTGAAAATCGCAGGTTTGAGATATGAATTTAAATGGAAACTATCACCATGGTTTATTTCTCACAGGCTTACTCAACAACGAAAAGTATTAAGAAATCACAAGAAAGATCAATCATGCATAAAGCATTGATTATGAAACACTTTCCAAATTTAATTTTATTTAAACATCTCTAAAATGCGATACAGTCAGCGGTAATATATCACAATCGGCTCTATATGTTCCTGTGTAACTTTTATCATAGTTTTGAATGGTAAATCCCGAGCAACAACGGGCAATCGCTGCTAGTTATAAATAATTATGGGTTTAATTTTGTGCGATTAAACTCAATTTAAAGAATTATTGAAGAAATAAAGTGATCGTGAATATGAGTCTGCAGGGAATGTCATGTGCTGCCCACATCCGATGTTTACTTTCCCTGCAATACCTGGTAATGTTTAGGGAAAGTATTGCAACCATGTCGAAAATCGCAACTCGAGTTTTCGACGACTCTACATGTTTTGACACCTCCAGATTACGATGAAAACGTTTTTAGCGTGACGTATGTATGTGTGTCTGTCTGTTTGTCTGTGTAATGTATGTATCCACTCTAACTGAACAACTGATTGACCGAATTTCATAAAATTTGGTAAGTTGGGTGACTCTGGTGCTGATTAGATGTTGGTTTGATTCGGTATGAAAGAACCTGCCTTTTTTGCGAAATGGCCCGCAAAAATTGATGTTTCCACTCTAGTTAAAAAGCTAATTGCCCAAATTTCATAAAATGTGGCAGATAAGTCGCTTGTGAGATATCCTGTTGCTGATTAGGAGCTGGTAGGATTCGGAAAAGTAGAACTTGCCTTTTTTTTAACGAACTGGCCCGCAAAAATCGTCAAAATCTAAAATAAAAGAATATGTGTGCTCAAATGTATGGATTAAATAAGTGTTCTACACGTAATTTTTGGCGAGGAAAAGAATAAGCCTAATTCACATTACTCTAGAACTAACCGTTCTTGGTGTATTTGAGTATATTTGCATTTTTGCTACTCCGCCTTTAAAAAACAAATCCAGTTACCGAATAAAGACAAAAAAATGATTTAAATTAATTCAGTGTTATATTGTGCAATTAAACTCAATTTAATGAATTATTAAAGACACAAAGAGGAAATGTATTTGAGTCTGCATGAGAAGTCATGTGATGTTCACATCAGATATTTTCATCCAATATGAAAAATATTTATAAAATTGCTTAGCAAGTACATATATCGCCATGTATATCGTTTCGTCAGGGGAAAATATAAAAAATCTGATGTGGGCAGCACATGAGTTTCCCTGCAGACTGAAATTCATTTTTACTTTACGAAGTCATTAAATTGAGTTTAATTGCACAAAATGACACTAAATTTGCATTTTTAATTCAATTTCTACTTTTATTTGGTAAGTGGACATTTTTCCAAAGGCGGCATTAAAAAACGCGAAAAATCTTAAATATCTCGAGAAAGGTTAGTCCTAGAGTATTAAAGTTTTTCTTATTATTTTCCTCGTCAAAAATTACGTACAAAACAAGCATTTAATTGATACATTTGAACATGCGAAGTCTTTTTATAGATATTTGCACTTTTTGCGGGCCATTTCGTAAAAAAAGGCAGGTTGTTCTTTTCCGAATCGTACCAAAATCTTCAAATCCGAATCGTACCAAAAGCACCAGAGTATCCTAGATGTGATTTATCTATCAAATTTTGTGAAATTTGGTCAATTTGTATTTCAGCTAGAGTGAATATATGAGATTTTTGTTGGCCATTTCGTAAAAAAAGGTGGTTTTTTTCTGAATTGTACTAAAAACTAATCAGCACCAGTGTCACACCCAAGGGTTTCACCTACAAAATTTTATGAAATTTGGTCCATTAGGTTTTGAGTAAGAGTGGATACATACATTGCACAGACACACACACAGATACACACAGACGTCACGCTAAAAATGGTTTTTTTCGTATTCTAGGAGTCTCAAAACGTGTAGATCCATCGAAAACTCGAGTTCCGATTTTCGACATGATTGTAATACTTTCCCTATACATTACCATGTATTTCAGGGAAAGTAAAAATATATCTACAGCAGCCATGCTTAAACAAAAAAATAAATACTACTGAAAAAATATCAACATTCTGGACCTGTGTCCTGAAAAATATATAGTTTATCACAGTGCTATAGCACTTATGTAATAAAATGAAGACGATATTTTGCAGTTTTCGTCGGATTTTTGGTTTGCGTTAATATAAGTACTTCACCAATCCACGATTTAAAATCAAGACAAGAAAGATCAATCATGCATAGGCATTGATTACGAAACACTTTCCAACTGAAATGCAATTTTATTTACACATCTCTAAAATGTAATATAGTCTGCGGTAATATTTTTAATTTCCCTGCAATACCTGGTAATGTATAGGGAAAATATTGGAATTCTGTCGAAAATCGCAACTCGGGTTTTTGACGAATCTATACATATTGACATCTTTAGATTACGATAAAACCATTTTTAGCTTGACATCTGTGTTTTGTCTGTGTGTTTTTGTATCGGTCTGGCTGTGCAGTGTATATATCCACACACTCTCTCGCTCTCTAACTGAATATTTTATTAAGCGAACTTCATTAAATTTGGTAGATAAGTCACTTGTGAGATCCTCTGGTGCTGATTAGATTTTGGTACGATTAGGAAAAGTAGAACCTTCCTTTTTTACGAAATGTTACGCAAAACTCGCCATAATCTAAAATAAAATATTACGTTTTCTCAAATGCATTAATTAAATGCGTGTTCTATACGTAATTTTTAACGAGAAAAAGAAGATCAACCTCATTACTTTAGGCTAAACCGTTTTTGAGATGTATGAGTTTTTTTTTTTTGAAAAAAATTCCAGTTACCAAATAAAAACAAAATTGAATTAAATTAATTGAGTGTTATGTTGTGCTGTTAAACACAATTTAATAAATTGTTATAGAAATAATTTTTTTTTTTTAAATTACAGATATTTTACACAAGATTTTTTAACTGATAGATTACATCAGATTTCTTAAATTACTCTTGTACTACATTAACTTATTATACATGGAATCTTAAAACTCCATCGATATATAAATCGGCTGCTCATCTATGTAAAATCAATGAATATTTAATTCATATCACTTTCAGCAATTCAAATTCAGCAATTCTTATACAACTTACCTTACAATCGCTTGATTTATTTATATTTTGCATGAGCTAAAATTAGGCTTTGTTGTAGAAATAATCAAAGTTTTGTAATAATTTAAAATAAAAATATATTGTAATTGCGTGAGTACGGAATTTAGATACACAGATAATATTAAAAAATAAAGTGACTTTATGAAGGATGGAACACTAAATATAAATTTGAAAGATTTTCAAATATCACACAAGGAAAAAAAATGGATGCTATATTCTATTTTGCAATGAGACACGTGACCTCTTCATATATCATGGGTATAATTATTATTTCAAGTTTTATTTTAAAAAACACCTAGCATATGTTGTTGAATATGAAGCATATGAAGCATATGAAGCATATGAAGTCATTTTTACGGCAGTTATCGAACGAACGGCCAAATAGACAGATAGAATGACCAAAGTCATAAACCCTTTTCAACTATGTTGAAAAGTGCTTACAAAGAGCAGTTGGCTTGCTATTAAAGAGTTTGTATGGACCAAACGAACATATAAATGGAAACTGTTTGATTTTATTAAATATGTTAGTTGTTAGTGATTTCTTGATAGTTGCTTATATCTACAAGTAATTACTGGGCAAAAAAAATGATAAGTAATTTTAGTTCCCCTCATTCATTTGATATTATCTGATACTTGGCTACCATTCTGCTCCAAAAGGCGACATTAATCAGTTATTTTGGCTATTTGTAGGACGACTAATAACGCTCAGAAAATACATTGAAAATATTATTTATCCTATGCATCATAACCAGTGTTTAGCCATGACTCTTTATAGTAATCAGCAATGTCGCGGGGAAACTCGTTTAAAAACTTAATGAAGGAATAGTGAAGGTACTACTTGCTTACTATCCTACACTAGGTTCGACCCAGATTTCTGACCGAACTCATCCGACAGATTTAAACGTCTATTGGAAGTACCATAATATCTTACGAACGTGACATAAATGATTTTAATCCTTCAATTAACTATTATATATTTTCTGGAATGACGGACAAAAACAATTTTAAATATTTCACTTTATGTTTTTTCCGTCTTTTTCTTGGAATCGTTTGGAACAAAATCGTCCGAAAGAAGGTATTCACATTTGCAATGGACAGCCTTTAGGACTTTTGAGTAAGGCAGAAAGAGATTCCGTTACCAGCTTGAAGATTTCCATTCTAAATCAAGACATCTGTCAACAGATTGGGTATGCTGTGAATGTCTTCCCCTCAATATAACGTAAATGCCTTTAATCTTCAATGAAGATCTTGAATATAAAGTAAATACCTTTAATCTTCAATGAAGATCTTGAATATAACGTAAATACCTTTAATCTTCAATGAAGATCTTGTGATGTTTACTTTAACGAATTAATTGATGTTTACTTTAACGAATTAATTGATGTTTACTTTATAGAATAATTTGCAAGAATTAACACCAGAAGATTACAGCAAGTGAGTTGCAGACTTTTGTCCAAATGGCCTCCGATCCATTCATGAGTGTTGAGTTTTGCTGGGTTTTTATATGAAATAGTAAATATCGTATACTGTCATGAAATAAAACCAAACATTGCAATTTAAATATTTGTAAACCTCCTCGCTTAATGTATTTTACACTTTCATATTTATTACGAAAATTTTCCAACGGATTTCACTATTTAGTCATAAAACCAAAATTTCTAATCAATAATTACCATGAAATACTTCGAAAATTAAATTACATCCTTATTAAAATAGATTAAAACAAATATTTAGATGTATTAATATATATATAGAACGCAAAAAAACAAGAAACACATTATAACTTCTCCAGGATAAGACAGGGTAGTCATTTCAATAAAAGAAGGAAAATGTCTATGTAATATATATATCTTCCAAAAAATGTCCTGATTCTACTGGAGCTTAACTTTTTCACGAACCAGACAGATTCTATTAAATATTTATTTCATACTTGTTTATTAAGAAAATGTTTTAGGTTTTTGATTGTTTACACAGTCATTTCAATGGCTTTGTTTATGACCATGAATTTGGGATAAAATGTCTTCAAATATTTTAAATTGACATTTCGTAAAACTTTTTTCATATCTCTTCCTACAAACTGAATATATTTCTGACGTTACTAAATATCATATTTTGTACAATAATCTACTTTACATTACACATAATAAATTTATATACATATACTCAACTTTTGGAATGAATAAATAAAATCCCTAATCTCACAAACAAAATGTGATAGTAATTGCCAAAACCTAATTTGATTAAAAACATTCCAACTACTAACTTTATAAGAAATACAACTTCATGAACTATTTTTGAATTCATATAGTTTTTATGCAGAAGTTAACGTTATCTACATTCAGAACATTCCTTATCGAGGTTTTACTACAGTGGATTATGCTCCTCACGTGATATGTTCAAAGCAACTCCCTGGTAGGATACATTCTTTTTGGAAAAAGTTGTTCAAAAGAATAAAAAGTGCAAAGATATAGATATCTTATAGCAGCATCGGATAACATGAAAAACTTGGTCGAGCGTTTTGTTCTGAATTTTTATTTTATAAGAAAATAGGAAGAATCCGTGTAGTATTTTGCATCAAAGAATAAATTCGTACTTGAAGATTGAAGAAGGGCAAGATATGCAATTCGTATGGGAAGTGTGACTGCTCCCCCCCAAAAAAATATATTATTCTCACCACTATAACTTCAAAAGCTCTTCAAAGTAAGGAATATTTATTTTTAGTTTGAAGAATTTTTAAGAATATGGATTGAAAAGGTATAGTTATTCATTATTTTTTAATAATTTTGTTTTTCGATTTTCATATCCGAACATTTATTTTTATTGCATATTTTATTTATCCATGTTCTGTATTATCCTCGTACTTTATGTATCCATTTACTGCTCTTAAATACTGTTTATATTACACAGAAATATATACATTGAGGATATACTATCCTGCATACTATGATATAAATTTTTCTAAAATATTTAATATATAGGCAGAGAAAAATGCATCATTTATTTAAAACAACCCAGATTCTAATTGTGCCGATAATATTATCTTGGAAACTGAAGAAATACAATATACACTCACTTCCAAAAGTTAAACACTCAATGCAAATTTTCATTTTACGAAAGCGTATTTGAATTTGAGTGGCTGAAAATCGCTGCGGATGTAGATGGTAGTATACAGATATCGTATGTTACAGCCAATCACGACTGACTCTCCGGATATATGCTAATTAGGCAAACGTTGAAGATGCCAGCATTCTGAAAGGTTTGAGGAGGTGCAGTGAAATGCTGATACGAAGAGTTTATAATTTTCGTAGGATATATTTTGATGATATTCGTGTTCCTATGGTTAAAAGAAGATGAATGACACATAGTGAGCGCTGTCGTGCTGTCGGACGCATTGAAGCAGGGCAGTCAATCAAAGATGTCGCTATTTTATTTGGCGTTTATCATTCGGTAATTTCTCGATTATGGAGACAATTCTAAACCAGTCAAACAGTTGTCCGGAGACCTGTGCCCGGTCATCCAAGGGTTACCACTCCCTCTGATGATCGGTATATTGCTATAGTGGCCAAGCGGAATCGACGAGTGACCTCCACAACTGTTACGTCTATGGTTGCAACGGAACTTGGTAAGACAATATCTGTCAGTACTGTGCTCTGAATGCTCAACGTGAAGAGACGGTAATCCCGAGTACCACGTTTTTGTGTTCCACTAACCGTCCAAGCAGGAGGGGCAAGATTAAAGTGGTATCGTCAAAATGCCAATTAGACTATCTCAGATTGGTGCAAAGTCCTGTTCACGGACGAGTCCAGATTTGCCTTGGAATCATATGACAAGCGTATAAGGGTCTGGGGAGAACGAGGCACACGCAATCAGGACAAGAACATCATCGAACATCACGTATTCAGAGGTGGCAGCGTCATGGTGTGGGCTGGAATTTCAATGGAATATCGCACAGACCTGCGCATCTTTAAAGGCTGTTCTATGACGACTGCGCGGTGTCCGGATGAAGTCTTAGACCCCATTGTGAGACTCTACGCTGCAACAGTTGATCCTGATTTCCACCTTATGGACAGTAATGCCAGTCCCCATCGAGCTAACATCGTTGACGAGTATCTGTAAAGTGGGGTCATTTCTCATATGGGGTGGCCTGCGTATTCCCCCGCCTTTCATTCCATTGAACACCTTTGGGATGCCCTCGGGCGGGCTAACTCTGCACATTCGCCTCCTCCAGCTAGTCTCAGAGAGTTTAAAACTGCTCTATTGGAGGAATGGTCTATGCTCGTATCTGCAATGGGTGATCACCTCATTGAAAGCTTGAAAATCATTTTAAAGTTTGTGTGAAGGTCAGGGGTAGTCACGTACCATATAAATGTAAGTTTTGTTTGATCTGTTTGCCTTTAAGCATCATTTTGTTAATGACCCAAATGTGACGTCATCATATAACTTACGAAAAGTAAATATATTTCACATCTTTGTGCGCAATGCTTGTTTTTTAATGCATAAACACATTTGCTATCTTCATGTACAATTTTGAGTTAATCAAAGATTTACTTTTCTATTTTTGCTGATTTTATCGTCCGTGCTTGACTTTTGAAAGTCAGTGTATAAGGATGGCAAAGATGTAATTTACAACAGTCATATAACTTTAGATTCAACAGAAATCTAAATCTGTATACAACGTTAAATACAATGCTAGATATAGCAGATATATGGCGTTATAAAATACTACTATACCCAAGTCACTCATGTGCAAATTTTAGAGGTCAGAGGAAGCCAGAAATCTAGAGGCCAGAAGGTCTTAAAATTTTATTATCACTAAAATGGGGAATACGCGGTAAGTTATAATCAAGTAGTACTGTGATTCAATCGACCTCACTGTGATTCAATCGACGCTAAAATATTCTAGAAGAACTCAGTGAGTCCAAATAGAGATGATGCCAGACACCGATATGGAATACTCATCTGACTCTTGCTATCCTGCTTGCAAATGACTATGCATTATGCATGCGAAATATATTATATTATATCAAATTAATATATTTGATGTACAGCCTACCGTATGAGTCAAAACTATATTGTACAAACATATAAGTGCTGCTAACATGATACAATGGGTGGATATAATGCTGATTTTCTCCTCGGTTAAAAAATTGTGTGCCATCCTATCAACCGCTAGCAAGCAACGACAACTTCGCAGGTTAATAGAAATAAGAAAAGAACAAGAACAAAGCTATCTAGCAGGCAACAAAATTAGCTAGCAGTTGGTATCAACATTAAAAATGAAATACTAT
The DNA here is from genome assembly GCA_951213105.1 of Amaurobius ferox. Lineage (NCBI taxonomy): Eukaryota > Metazoa > Arthropoda > Arachnida > Araneae > Amaurobiidae > Amaurobius > Amaurobius ferox. Next base: position 126,484,641 of record OX578139.1, read on the forward strand.
CATAAATATGTACTGATAAAATGTTCTCCGACCTCTTACACGAAGGAAAAAGGAAGATGGACCCGAAGACAGCATTGAAATGAGATTTAAAATAAAGCAGGGAGAAATAATTAAAACCGTCAAATTACAGTTAACAATAAATTATTTGTGAAAAATTAGAGGAAGGGAGAAGTAGACAAACTCTTGCAAGCTGCTAAATTTAATATTTTAGGAATAAGTTTATTAATATTGACTTGGTTTACTTTTATCAACTATATCCATGTTATCAAGATTGTAAATATACTTGCAAATGTAGAAATAAACGGTCATGTATTGGAATAGATAGTTGTCTGCTAGCTCAAATTTAAATGTTTCATTATGTTTATTTTATCATTTAATTTTCAGTAAACTACAACGCAAACTGTCCCAACTGTTTAACTGCTCTCTATACAAAGCATAAAATTTAAAAACTATTTTCTGAGTTTCAAATATTCTTATAGTTTATATGCAAAAATTGCAATGTCCACTCGTAGTAATACTCCACAGCTCTACTTCAGACTACATTATATAGGATTATGATTCTGACAGCCTCCCCTATAAATTGAAAAAATGAAATAACTGGTAGGTAGTATGTAGCATCAAATAAAGTAAGCAAGACACTCCAGTTACATGTAGCATTATCTGTGGACCTGTGTTTCACACTCTTCTTACGCTCATCAGCATGGAATGGTCATTTACTGTAATGAAAGCAAAAAAAACTTGCTATTTGACGTAATTTTGCAAACTTCTATGAATATCATAGAAGTAATATAACTATATCATAGAATCTTGCTGACATTGCAGTTAACCATTATTCCAAGCCAAAAGGCGCATATTTAGCGCGAAACCTGTCCATGGATACTGTTATCTGCAGTGTGAGTGTCATCCTCATTTTTAGGGATGTCTTTTCCTGGCGAGTTATCGCCATTTTGATCAAATAATACTGAATACGATTTCACATTTCAATGCTTTTAGCGGCATTGAAGGTGAGATTACAAAAGTGGTACGGCAATTACTGGAGGAATTAGTAACTATGAATCTGACCTTTCAATTTTTTTATTTCTAAGATTCATATTGGTGCTACGTACGGGGTATAGTGGGTGGTTTTTACGAGAATTGGTATTTCCACATATTGCGCTGCCTATATTCTGCCGGGATAGTTCAGGGAGATTAAATACAAGTCAAGAAGAAGTAGTTATAATATCAAATGTGTACCGGCAGAATCGTGTACCAGGACCTGTCAAAATTATTGAGAATTCATGTGAGGGTTATCAAAAGTTCAGGATGGCCACTGCAAACACAGAGCGAGACTACGAAATAAGGAGGGCAGACATTAAAACCGAGGCAGACTGTCGTGGAAAGGTGTGGTTCATAAAATTAAAAATGTGAACATATTGTTAATGCTGTACGACAAAGTAAACCTGGGCTTAGAATGGTAACCCCAATTGGTTTTTTTTTGTTTCTTTGTGATAAGTCGAAAATCAACAAATGGACAATGAATCATGACTTGTGTAACCTGAGATTTAGATAATCACATCCTATATGTGGTGGCATAAAAGTGTAAAAATATTTAAATACAATAGTTTTCAAATTTCTCTTTAGTTGTTATTTAAGTTGTTCTATTTCAAACAACCAGAGCATACTGTTACACACACGGTATATCCTTATGGTATAAAAAACCTAAAGTTGTATATTATTACATAAAATTTAAAATCATTCCAATATTTATTTATATAAAAAAATGATCCCCTTTGTTTAACAAATAGGATTATAACATCTGTATTCTATTCCTCAAAGGACTTGTACTTGAAAATGGAAAATTGAAATCTGGAAGAGTTCCTGTTTCATGTTACGATATAGAGAATTATGTTCCTCACTTTGTTTCTTCAAAGCAAAGGCATGGGATAGAATATTGTGAATATTTATTTTCCCTAAGATTAGTTCGAAAGAATAAAAGTTCAAAGATATGCATATCATCTTGTAAGAGTATTGGATAACACAGAGGTCTTGGCCGAACGCTTTGTTCTGAATATGTATCTTATAAAGAATGCAGATATGAAGTAGTGTATTACGCTTGTATTTTTACTTTTCATATCTTGAACTGAGAAAATAAGAGAAATAGGTGTAGTACCATAAAATATGTTCATCTTGGGAGATTGTAAAACTTTATACACTGCATGAATAGTTTGCGATTTGTGGCAGTATCCTTTTACAAGAACAAATGTTTTGTAGATCAGAATTCTTAAATATGAATATATATCAACTTCTGAGTATTTTTTTAGAAAAAGGAGGTAGCGTATATAAAGCGAGGCAATTGTAACAGCAGCTGACTGCATAATGTTCTGTAAGCTAATTTGAAGATCGGCGATTGATTCCCCAATGAGAGATGATGACTTCTTAATTCAGGGAATTTAGCGAAATGTGGATGATTTTAGAGGCTATTGGGATTTTGAATTCGGTAACACCAAATACTTTTGCGTGAAATGAATTTAAAAATCAGTTTTATATTTCAGTGAGTTTGAGTTTTTAGATTACAATATATTTCTATTACACTGTCAAAAAAATTACGAATCAGTGCATCTTTAAACGTGAAGAAAATTAAGCTTTTAATTACTGCTAAATAATTAAGCGTGTAATTTCTATGAACTTTTGTACAGTTTTTTCTTTTCTTTTCTATCTTTTAATGCAATAACAAACAATATATTTCCAAATAAGCTTCCTCAGAATAACTGCAATGTTCATGTACACATTGAATTTCGGCATGGATAACCTACATTATTTTAGTCTCATCTGAAAGATACTGAAATTCCCAGTGCAATATTTGTTGAAATAAATATTATACTTATCCTTAACTTGAATATAATATATTTATATAACAACTTATATTATCATTAACTACATATGTAGTTAATGGTAATGTCTTGCCCGTTTTTGACAAAACTTTCCTTTTAATGCGTTGTACTAACCCAAGTAATATTCTCCTTTATAAATTCCTTTTTATTAACACTTTACAACAAAGTTGAAAAGTGTTTTTATGACTTTTTTATTAACACTTTACAACAAAGTTGAAAAGTGTTTATGACATTGTTCATTCTGTCTGTCTGTCTGACTGTCCGTTAGCACGATAACTGCCGTAAAAATGACTTAATCAAAATGAAATTTTAGTATGTTGTTCAGACGGTCTGTAGGACCTATGGGAATATAAATGAATATTATCACCCAATTAGTTTTGGATTGAACCCGGGTTGAAAAAATGAAATACATTGAGCCCTATGGGACCTAATTTTTCAAACATTTTTTAAGCGGATTTAAAATTCACAAATTCCGGCGGATTCAAGCGGATTTAAAAGTTAAAAAAATCAGCGATATATATTCAGTAGCTTTTTAAATAAAAATTAAAATAATAATTTCACCTCTTATATGAAACGATCACGTGACCATGATATGAAACGATCACATGACCCACTTCAAAATGATATATGGCATCTATCTTGTTTCAAAATCGTGATTTTTTAAAGTTCTTTTTAATTCCTATTGAGTGCTGTATCCGTCCTAAACTACTTTATTTTTGCTTAAATTCTGTGCATCTACATACTGAAACAACGCAATGACAATATATTTGAGTTTAAATGCTCATCTAAATTTGATTATTTCTACAACTAAGCCTATTTTTCACCTATGTAAAATATAAACAGCAAAATATGTAGAATGAATTGTATTGGAATTCCTGTATTTTTTTAACACAAATTAATTTAGTCCATGGAGTCTGCATGGCTGATATGAATGAAATATTAATTGATTTTATAAAGAGAAGAACGATTTTTTTCGATGAAGTTTTAAGCATAGAGTTTAATTATTTGTAGCTCCATGGCCTTAAATAAAATGTTTAAATGAAATAAATTATTATAGTATTGTGATGAATGAAATGAATGGGAGAAAGTTATAAATGAAATCCTGTTTTTATAGAGAGATCCAGGCGTATTATTTTTTCTATGACGTCATTTGAATTAATTTCAGTTGTTTTCGATGAAGTTTTCAAATATAATAAATTATCGTAGTATTACGATAGTTTTTAAAATATTACCTCGGAATGTATTGCGTTTTAGAGATATTTAAACCAGGCAATTTATATTTCAATGCCGTAATTTGTATGAAGTTCATTTTTTTCGATGAAGGTTTAAGTTTTCAAATATAATAAATCAATGTATTATTGTGATAAATTTTAAAATATTACCGAGGAATGTATTGCATTTTCGACTTTTTTTAAAATAAAATTGCATTGAAGTTGGAAAGTGTTTCATAATCAATGCTTTAAGCATGAATGATCTTTCTTGTTTATATCTACCGTGAATCGATTTGTAATGTTGATCCCTTTCAAATTTTAAATTATGCTTGGCAACTCATTCTCGGCTCTATGCAATTTAAGTCGCTTCATAGTTATATTTGACGTCATTCTCAAAAAGATCGGGTTTGACTGTCCTTTCGAATTTGCATTTTTCCTGTAATAAAATAATATTTTACAATTGTACTTTTCTCGTGCTGTACTTACATTTTGAGTCCGTTTAAAATATATTTATATTTTTTGTGCATATTTCTTGGATAACAGTCTGTTAATTTACTAATTTTATATTTATTTATGCAAATTTGTTATGTTACTGCTCTATATATGAACGATCCATATTTACTTTCCATGTAACGTATTAACGCTCGAAAGCACTCTGGCATTTGTAATACTTTGCACGTCTTATAACACGTTTTAATAAAATACCTTCTGTCTAAACGTTGTATCCTTAATCTTATTTAACAGTAACTAGTCTAAAGAAAAAACTCGGTGAAATAATCTGCAATATTTGACGACTTCGGTATTAAAAAAATCGAGATTTTTTTTTACCTACAAATTCTGTGTCAGTTGCAAAACACATTGTGTTGTTACGTTTCATGTGAAATTTGGTTTCAATTTGGAATCCGGCTGCCTAAAGCACAAATGAACAATCGAAGGAAAATCTTCGATTCCTTGAATCGACGGAAATTTTGATTCCAATTTTTCCTATTTTTTAAATTTTAAAGTTACTTATGTTTTATATATATATTTATGAATATTACTGTGCACCGGAAAGTTTTTCTTTTGACTAGATTCTGTATAGCACAGTTTTTTCTAATTTAACATGTTTTTCTTAGGGAAACGTATAGAAAGATAAAGCCCCGAATTTTGCAATTTATTTAAACAATTTTTGGGAGGATGGAAACTCAATCACATGATGCACAATATCAACTGTATTGATGCTCGCCTTTTTAATATTAAATGTCCAAAGGGTGGTGTGACCCACACTTAACCTCTCCTATGGGCGACCATGAATTCCTATCTAATAAAATGATTGTAAAAGTTTATCTAATTTATAAATAAGAAAACATTTAAAATGGTATATATTGTATATATTCATCTTAGATAGGTAACGTTTTAAAATCTCGTGCATTTCATACACTCTTTGCATTTTTACGTAATATTATTTTATTTTGTTCAGCCATAAATAAAACTTAATAAAACTTATGAAAATGTTGACTTGTTCCTAGTTCACTATAGAAATGCACTCGTTTCGCGAGGGGGGGAAATAACTCGGGAACAGGAGCAGCTAGAAAGTCCAAATGTGATATGTCTCTGCCTTTTGTGATATATTTTAAATCTTTGGATTTTTAATCTTAACGGGCTGACTCGTCCTAGACCCGCCATAGGAATGTACTCGTTTCGGGAGAATAACTCGAGAACTGGAGCAACTAGAAAGCCCAAATATGATATGTCATTGTCATTTGTAGTATATTTTAATTCTTTGGATTTTTAACCTTATCGGACTGGATCGTTTTGATCCTGCTATAGGAAGGCACTCGTTGCGGAGGGAATAACTCGAGATCCAGAGCAGTTTGAATAACCACATTTTGTATGACATTGTCTTTTATGGTATATTTTAATTCTTTAAATATTTAACCTTATCCGGCTGGCTGGCTCTGGGCCCTCCATGGGAATGCACTTGTGTCGAGGGAATTGCTCGAGAACTGGAGCAGCTAGAAAGTCCAAATTTATTATGCGATTCGTTGTGTGCCTTTTGTGATACATTTTAATTTTGGGGAAATTTTGAAGATAATTGGTCCAGCCCGCCTTGGGCCTGCCCCGCCTTAAGAATATGCCATTTTTTGAAGAAAATGACAAACTTGGTGCATGGACGATTATAGAGGAATTAAGGGAGATACTTATCCCCCTCCCCCCGGACATTCAAGGTCACAGCGATGTGCATCAAGCTATTCGATGTTGTATGTATTACTATTGAGTTTGCCTCATTGTCGTCAGTGTTTTGCCTTTCTATAAACAGTTCTATGAGTACTCATGAGCGGAGGCTTGTGTAAGTGTGCGACCGCAATGAGAAAACTTGGTTTGTTGTTCGCTAAGCGGGTGGGGTGAAAAAGCTTGCATGTGAGATGAGCTTAGGAGATGGTGAGCGTCAGTAAACAATTCGCAGATCATAAGATTCGACTGTTAGTGTGCAGGTAGATTCGCCCCCTAGTACCGAAAGGAACATCATCTGATATTTTTAGCAGTTTGGTGGAATCGATGTCAGCTGTTAGCAAGCTGTTGTCATTCGCAGTGTTAAATTAGCAGAAAAGATAATAGCAAATCATCTCTAGGCAGTGCCCTCTTTGACACATCAATTGTAATTATAGCCTTTATTCAAGGAAATGGTTTCACATCAGCTTCGAAGGACAGAAAAAATGAAATATTTACTATATACGTTTCCGAACTAATTATCAAATGCGCTGGCAGTTTTCTGATTTTATTAGAAATTTGATCAAGTTTACTTCCATTTTTTGGGCTCATTTTAACCTTATGTTTTCTTACTCGATTAGGTATATACTCACAGACTAGGGCCAGATATATTTTGACTTAACACAGAGAGGCTTGTGAAAATGTCAATCTATCTACTATGCATTTTTTATAACATATGTCTAGTAAAAGATATCTTTCCAGCGCTAATTTTCTAAGAGAACGATAACTTATATTGTCCATAATCAAAATGTGGTACTTGAAACTAAACAGTTTTAACTGTGCTCTAAATGTATAAACGTGATAAAAAAGGTATCCAATTATTATTATTTTTAATCTACATCCCCAAAATTATGATATAACTTCGCTTTCAAGAGCATCTGGTAAGTCAACCGAGCTCTAAATGCAGTGTAGGTAAAAAACATATCTCTAAACAAATTTACGTAAATGGTATAAAATCACTCTAAATAAAATAATATTTTATTAAACCACTCTTATAGAATTAGACTTAGGGAATGCCTAGACTTAGGGAATTACATCACTCTGGGATTATGCCACAATTATTATGGGATTAAGAAGACTTGGCTGGGCTTATATTAAACTGGGATTATACCACTGTTTATTGAGGAATTACATCGCTATCATGGGATTAGAGATTAAAGAAATAAATCAACCAATAAAACTAATCTTTTTTTAAATATTGCATTTATTAAGAAGAAACTAAAAATGAAAATGATGATAATTATTTAATAATTCTCACACTTTCGTACTTCAAATTTCAATCTAAGTAAAGGACATGATAAAATGTAATAAAAATGCTTACTGGTACCAAGATAAATTTATAACGAGCCATTGTAAACTGTTGAATTATTTATTTCCTATAAGAAACTATTATGTGACACGAAACATCGTGTGAAAATTTAACGACATATTTCTTCACCCAGTTTTCTAGTTTCCATATCTCATATGTCACATAATATCTAGCTTCTTGGAAAGAAAACAAAAAAAAATGAAGAATAACTAAAAACACGGGACACTCTCTATCATTATTGGTGGGAGGAAGTCGCTACAAACCAAGTATCTTATTCCCCCACCCCCTTGAGCTACGGCATGATGAATGTTCCACCATACATCATCTTTTCTCAAACATCTGCAATGGAAGAACGGATTTGTGTACGATGATAGAACAATATTGATTAAACCGCACATTGTACTTTGAAAACATTTATTATAGGAGATAATTAGGAAATTCCCAGTTTGTAATTTATAATATGTTTATAGAATAATAAAAAGGAGTTAACAAAGAATAATTTAATTTCCAAAACAAGTAATGCCAAATTATGTCTTTTAAAATATATTTGGACTAGTATTTTAACCTGTTAAAAACAGGTTAACTAACAGTTTTAAAACATAGAGTTGCAATATTTAATAATAATTGTTTAACTATATGTGGCACTCAGTGTAAAAATAGATGTCTTAATCAAATATTGGCTTGGTTAGGTTTTGCACCATGATTAAAACTATGAGTGTGCAATATTTCAGCCTTCTTGGTCATTGAGTGACTTTTAGACGCTCTGGAAAACAATGAAATACATTTTCCATTTTGTACGTCCCTGGGGGAGAATTAAAAAATCTGACTCTATTATATTTTGCACCGTCAACATTTATAAAAGGCACAGATTCAGTCTTCTAGATAATCGGAGTATTCTGAAAGGTTTGGAAATACTTTTTGAAAATGTTTATTTTCTCAGTCCCTGGAGGACAAAAAATCTGGCCCTATTACGTTCTGTACCGAACATAATGGGGCCAGATTATAAAGATGGGGATACGTTGAACAATTATTATAGAGATATGCTCATAATATAATTAAATATATAAAATACAAAATAAATGAAGTTGAATCATGTTTATAAAATACATTTTTAAACACATATCAAAGCTGTTAAAATTGTAATCACGCTCTAAGAGTCAAAAAGCGTATATATCGAGCTGAGCATATATGATATATTTCCTAATTATAGCAATATATACAAATATATATAGATATGAAATATGCTATTTTACTAAAAGTTATGGCATATCATATAAAAATTACAGTTACATAATAATATCTGTGATTCCTTTTGAGATTCTGAAATACTATTTACATACCATTCGTAAATATTACTAACCATTAACTTGTTGTCATAATTACACGATTTATTTATCTATATTTTTTGCTATCTAATTATTTGATATGTAGAAATAAATTTGGATTTTTTTCTGGGCAAATGTAGTTTCAAGATACAAGAAAAGATTTCGGAGACATAGGTATTATATATGTTACCGGCAAAGTTTGAAATCCGGCATACCATAGAATTCCTAGGCATTGTATATAATTCCTAAAACTAGCCGGCAATATATGAAACGATTCATATTTCATACATTTCCTAGGCATTCTATAAAATGCTAAATGAGAAACCGGCAAAATATTAAATACATCTCCGATTCGCTTCAAATAAGACACGTGGCAAGGCACGTGGCTTTTAACGCGCGCCTCAGGCTCAGAATTTGTCAGATCTTGCGGTTTGTTCGGAGTGTTCGGAGCTACTTTGCGGTTTGTTCGGAGTGTCAAAAAATCTGATCTGGACAGCAAATGACTTCCCCTGCAGGCACGTTCTCTTTATTTAAATTAAATTTAATTCACTTTTAATTCAATTTTTGTTCTCGTTCGGTAACTGGACTTATTTTCAAAGGTGGCGTACGTAGAAAAAATACGAAAAAACTAAAATATCTCGAGAATGGCTAGTCCTAGCGTAATGGGGTTGGTCTTCTTCGATTCTTTTCTTCGTTAAAAATTACGTATAAAACAAGAATTTAATGGATATATTTCAGCATACATAGTTTTTTATTTTAGATTTTGTCGATTTTTGCGGGCCATTTTGCAAAAAAAGGAAGGTGATTTTTTTTGGAATCATACCAAAATCTAATCAGCACCAGGGTGACCCTCAAGCGGCATATCTACCAAATTTTGTGAAATACGGTACATTAGATTTTCAGCTAGAGTGGATACAAGTTTTGCGGGCCATTTCACAAAGAAAAGGCTGGTTCTTTTATCCCGAATCGTACCCAAAACTAATCAGCACCAGATTCGCCCACAAATAACTTACCTACCAAATTTTATGAAATTAGTTTTTAGTTAGAGTGGATCTGCACGGACAGACACACACACATACGTCACGCTAAAAATAGTTTTCTCGTATTCTAGAGGTCTCGAAACGTGTAGATCCGTCGAAAACTCGAGTTGCGATTTTCGACATGATTCCAATACTTTCCATATATATTTCCATGTATTGCAGGGAAAGTAAAAACGCAATTTTACTTAAATTTGTTCAATAAAAAATTAGTTTTTTATTGCGCTCCATTAAAATTTAGGATTAAGCTGTAGTGTTGGAGAAGGAGTCATGGTCTATTCCCTTTGTCAGGTAGATCTTATTGACTTTCAATCTCAGCCAGATAGAGAATACAAATTTATTATGGTGTACCAAGATCATCTCTCAAAATTTGTGATTCTCAAGTCTCTAACATCAAAAAGAGCTGTAGAAGTAGCCTACAACCTAGTGGGCATATTCTTGTTGTTTGGAGCGCCATCTATATTACAATCTGACAATGGCAGGGAATGTACCAATAATGTGGTGACCAGCTTGAAGGAGTTTTGGCCAGCACTGGAGATTGTCCATGGGAAGTCTCGCCATTCACAAAGCCAGGGTTGTGTCGAAAGAGCTAATCAAGATATCGAAAATATGCTCTGTACTTGGATGCAGGACAACAAATCTTACCGCTGGAGTGAAGGACTGCGTTTCGTTCAATTTATGAAAAATAGAGCTTATCATTCTGGGATCAAAAGAACACCATACGAAGCTGTTTTTGGCTGCAAACCTAAAGTACCGCTTACAACGTCTTTTCTACCCGAAGATGTTTTAAAAGACATAAATACATAGGAGCAGCTAGGAAAAGTAATAGAAAGTATCCAAACAATGAAAAAAGGTGAAACTAATCAGATTCTGCAAGAAAAAGAGCCTGTTTCAAAAAACATGGATGAATTTATAGTCGATAGTGGATTAAACCAACATGATGAAGACATGCTTACCGAAGAGATTTCCGCTTCTGATACATGTTCTGTGTGTTTAAAGGAAACGAGTGATGCACTTGCATGCAAAAACTGTCATCAAAAAATTCATACCTTCTGTGGCAATGTGTTAGTGAAGATGATGAAATGGATGCGGTAGTGAAGATGATGAAATGTGCTAGTGAAGATGATGAAATGGATATTTTGTGCACCCTTTGTTTCAAAACTGAAAATGCTATTGAAGGTAAAATAAATTCTAAAATCAATCTGGAAATACAAGCTAAAAAATGAAAATGAATTCGGAAAAAAATTCCCCACTGCTTCTTTGGGAACTACTGTGCGAGTTCCTATTTCTGACGTCGACAATGGGCAAGATGATTCGCGCAATATATTGGCAGTTGTAATGAGTGTGACAGAGGATGGTTTCTACCGACTTGGAACTTCTGAAGGAATTTTAAAACAAGTATATGCGAGATCAAAATTCACACTATGCCCAATAAACTTGCTTAGAATTGAAGATATTCCTGACCACGAAATTCCTCTCCGGTCAGTTGCAATTGCTCAGTCCAGTGGAAGCGGCCAAGGATTCGTCAAATGTATGTGTAAAACAACGTGTCAAAGTATGAAATGTCTTTGCGTGAAAAACGTGATGAAATGTAATTCAAAATGTAATTTAAGCCCACCATGTTGCAACAAGTAGGTTAATTTAAATTTCTTATTTTTTATATGAAAATTTTGTTTCCCTTAATAAGAAAGGCATAAATTTTGTTTTGTAAAACTTTCATTTTTCTTTACGTATTTATATAATTTTTTTAAAGGCACTCTCATTATTTATTTAGAATAACAATTGTATTTTTGAGGAATGCACGTCATTTATATAATAGCCTTATCATGACCTTTTTTATACTTTGCCTAAATATAATAGCCTTATCAGGATCTTTTTTTATACTTTGCCTAAATAGCAATTATCATTCTATAGAAAGCCTAGGTATTATATACAATGCCTAGGTATTATATACAATGCCTAGGAAAAGTATGTAATAATTTTCATATTACATACTTTGCCTAAAAACGTCCGGCATTATATACAATGCCTAGGGATTCTATAGAATGACAAATGCTATTACCTGGTTGCATGCAAAACGTGTCATCAAAAAATTCATACCTTCTGTGGCCATGTGCTAGTGAAGATACTTTGCCGGTAACATATATATGTCAAAGTCAGAAGACTATCATCAGATATAATAAAACAGCATTGAATACGCTACAATTTAACATAAAATTAACTGGAGTGTTGTTGTTGTTGTTGAGGCCCAGACCGTCCGATCTACCAGAAAGGTGTAAGGTAACTGATTAACTGGAGGCGTGTTAAAACTCGACATTCTCAAACCAGAAATTCATGTTTTTTTTCAAATTTTATAAGAAGACATTTGAAAAATCGGTATTGTGGATCTAAATAATTTACAACTATAGTGTGTTACCCTTCACTTTAAAGGGCTTGAAAAAATATTTCAATTTATATCATACTTGACAATGTACCCCCGGGGGGTAATTTGCACCCAATGGGAGGAGCTAATGACGTCAACAACAGAAGAAATTATATGGTTACTGTTTTTACAACAATGGTTGAAACTATTAAATCTCGTGATCATTGGACCATAAATAAACCCTTTTATGCATGATTATGCGAAATGTTGTCCTATGATACCATGTTAAAAAAACATAAAATTTCGAATAAATTTCGAAGTTTTCGCCCGAATTGAAAAAATTATGTCTAGTTCTAAATGTTTTTATTACAAAGTCGGATATAAATTTTCATAAAAACCAATTAATATTTGTGGCTGTTATCATGTACATAATATATCGACCACAGTCATCTGACAGACAGAGAGACGGACTGACATCCCTCCAAAAATAGTTAAACCGTGTTCACATAACACAACTCAAGCACTGAAGCGACATCCTTGCATATATTTGACAAAAATTTTCAGAGAAATAGATATATTTGGCGAGATTATCGACTATCATCTTGAATTCTCCAACTTTCCAAAGAGTTCCAAAAATCGCCAAAAGCAAGCAACCAGGATTTCGCTACAATGACAATTGCTTATGCTTCGACTTTGAGGCAATAAGGAAATAATTGCAATAAGTGCAATACAATTCTGCAACAGTATTTATCGCATTTGTTTGTTAATTAATCAATTAATTTTGATTGAAAATACAGTTAAAAAAATTCTTCGCATTATTTTTATCGTTAAGTAAAATTACTTTTACCAACTGAATATCTAAATGTGAAAAATTATTTAATCTTAATCTCCCAATTCATCGAATTTACAACAACACAAATTTTGAAAACTTGCACTTCTGGATCAAATAATGCTAGAAAACTCATAATTATGTTTACAACATAAATCATATTAGACAACTTAAACAATATACGGTTTTAAAAAGTTATCAACATCTTTATCAATAAATAAAATTACATTATCATCTGAATATCCGAAAGGGGAAGATAATTTAATCACTCAATTCATCGAATTTGTAATAACAATACAATTTTTCAGAACATCCACTTCTGAGTCAAGTAAGGGTAGACTCATAAGGCTGTGTATAGCATAAATCATTTTAGACACCGTAAACAATTATCTACCATAAAAAATCATGTTTTAACCAAGGAACAACGTGTAAGATCTTAGCGGCATGTTCTCTCACTTAATTTTCCAGTTTCCATATCTCAAGTGTCACACCATGTATAGATTCTTAGAACTAAAATAGATAAATAAGTAAATAAAAACATCAGAGCATCCACTGTCATTATGAGTTGAAGAAAGTCGTTATGAACACAGTATATTTCCCCAACCCCTTATGATATGACAAGATGAATGTTCCCCATGCATCATCTGTTCTTAAACATCTGCAGTGGAAGAACCAAATGGCGTACATGGGTCAATATTTATTAAAACACAGAAAGTACTTCGAAAACATGCATTACAGGAGGTAATTTGTAAATCATCACCAGATAGTGCATAACATTATTACAATGGAAGCAAGTGAGTTATCATGAACCCAGGGGAAAATAAAATAAGTCATTTCAGATAGCTTTAATAGATTAGTTGATCAGAAAAAAAAATCTAATTAAAATAAAAAAATATATATGCATTGAAATTCGTGAAAAATATTGACAAAGGTAATGTGTGTATACTGTTACTCCCTGGTTTTATATACAAGCTTGTACAGATAAAAACATAATTCCTAAGTTGACGATTTTAACGGTGTTTAATGCTGTAACAAAAATGCAACTTAAAAGAAATAATTTTAAGGAGATGCCTTTATCTTTCAAATATTTTAAATGCTAATAACATTTTTATAATTCAGCGGATGACGTATTTCGAGAGTTAACATTCTAAAATAAAATAAAATTTGTAACATTGGAGAATTTTTAAAGCAACGATTCTAAGAAGTAATGACATTTATAGTCATAGAACCCACCTACAGGGAGCGTTGCAAAAGAAAATGGAATTACAATACCATTCCAGATAACCCGTATTCATGTTCGTTGTTATTACCATACACCCACATTACACATAACAGCATGTCATTAGTACTGTTATGTATAATGTGACTGTATATTAGTACTGTTATGTATAATGTGGCTGTATATTGTAATTACAATTGGACTGTATTTCAAAATTGGAATTACAATACCATTCCAAATAACCCGTATTCATGTTGGTTGTTATTACCATACACCCACATTACACATAACAGCATGTCATTAGTACTGTTATGTATAATGGGACTGTACATTAGTACTGTTATGTATAATGTGGCTGTATATTGGAATTACAATTGGACTGTATTTCAAAATTGGAATTAAAATACCATTCCAGATAACCCGTATTCATGTTCGTTGTTATTACCATACACCCACATTACACATAACAGCATGTCATTAATACTGTTATGTATAATGTGACTGTACATTAGTACTGTTATGGATAATGTGGCTGCATATTGGAATTACAATTGGACTGTATTTCAAAATTGGAATTACAATACCATTCCAAATAACCCGTATTCATGTTCGTTGTTATTACCATATACCCACATTACACATAACAGCATGTCATTAGTACTGTTATGTATAATATGACTGTATTTCAAATATTTGGAAACACTCACGGCAGGTGGGTTTTCCCAAATATATACCTAGAATATATACCTAGGAAGTATATACCTAGACTTCCATATCTAGACTTCTATAACCTGAAAAAAATCGTCAGTAAATTAAAAGCTGGATGAGAAAGGACTAACTTTGTTAGTTCCTGTGAGAACATATTTAGCAAAACTACAATACTATAAATTGGGTACAATAATATGTGTTGTGTATCAAATATATCAGGGGTCTCCAAACTACGACCCGCGGGCCAACACCGGCCCGCGGTGGCGTGCCGGACATGCTCAGTATCCGGCCCGTCATAGTTTATTTTGATTACATTGTAAAATTTATAATGTAAGTAAATCATACAAAATAATAATCAGATGTTTTTATTTAACGACTAATTAAGAAACACAATAACTGACATACATAATGAAATTGAATATTGTAACTGTAATTAATAATATGAGATTTATTCTAAAAACTTACTTTCTTAAACAACATTTTTACATTTACTTTCTTAAACAACAATTGCTGAGATTTCAACTCGCGTTTCAAAGATTCACATTTTTCTTATCGTAGGCTTCCTGTAAATTTGGAGAAATTCTGAGAATGCTTAGTCTTATAATGACGTTTTATATTGTATTCTTTGAGGACTGATATTGTTTCATTGCAAATTATACACATTGCCTTATTACTTGACTAATCAAGAAATATAGATATCCCCATTGCTCTTTAAATGTTCTGCACTCTTGACCCTTGGCCCTTGGACTCTTGCACTCTGGCCCTAGGGACTTAGTGGAGGAGTCAGTGTGGCCCTTATGCTAAAAAGTTTGGAGACCCCTGAAATATATCATTGTTTCACATAGTCCTAAAGTGAGGATAAAACAATGGAATGAACAGTATGGCGCCATCGTTGACGGTTGCTTATCGGCATATTTATGGTGGTGCAGTTGTTTGCAATACATTATTTGAGGTCAATAGATAGATTTCGTCTAGTATTCACATATGAATTTGAGTTTTGGAGATTGTTCGTTGCCCTTATAATGTCAATGTGCGTAATGTAAATAAAAACCATATTTAGTAATGATAACTTAAGTTAAGAAATGAGTATTAAAGTCACTCCCGTTATTATAAATCCATTTTACAGCAAGGTAATTATTCTGTACGCAGCAACATATTTGGAAAATTGATGATCTTTAAGTTAACTATACTTTAAGTTAACTACTAATTGATAATTGTTGTTGTTGTTGTTGCTTATCCTCTTTAACAGATCTGACATAAGTCATATCAACTCCAGAAGGTTGTTGACCGCCATAAAATCAATAACTAAAAGGGGGGCAGATGTCAAGTCCTCCTTGGAAAGTCCGACGCAACTCAGTATGTGCTCTGGGGAGACCGGATGGTCGCAGCATTTATTACAAGTGGGATGGATTTTTCCACCGCGTTCAAAAGAAAGACACTTAAGGTGGCCACTTTTAAGTCTAGCAAGTGCAGTCTGGGAGCCACGATCACATTTAATTTCCAGAAGAGCGCCAGGGGATGTTCCGGTGTACCATTGGTCCGCAGGTGGAGTATTCCAAATTAAATTTAATTTAGATCTTGCATTTGAGTACAGTTCTTGATAAGTAAGCGAAGAACCAGTGGCCGTTTCGTCCTCACTGCCCTCTTTGGCCAATCTATCCGCAACCTCATTACCACTAATGTTTACATGTGAAGGAATCTATTGGAGATGGACATTGTGGTTTTGAGAAATCTTCTTGAGCAGAATAGATATACTGGTTTCATCGCCTGCAGAGGACCAGCCACTAAGATGGTGAAGTACTAATTGATAATTTATTATAATTACCGTACCTCTCATTTTATATAATTTTAGCTTCGCATAATGGTTGGTGCCTCTTTGGCATCACAGTTTCCATAAAATCCAGGTTCGTAAAATTGCAGTATATCGCAATTTTAACTGCTATTGCAGGTATTGGTTATTGCAGGCATTGGCTTATTCCTTGCTAAATAGAGCAAAACGAACACAAAACGGGTCATCAATGGATGATGTTATTTGGAATGGGAGTATATTCCAAAAGATTGGGTAATCTAGTTTTAGAGAAACTACGTATAAAGTATTACAAACTTTCTAATAGTTAAAAGATCTCATGTTTTAGGCTATTTACATTATCGAAACAATCCTATATAGCTGGCGTCTTTGAATTTTTTTTTAAACGAAAAGACTTTGAAGTGAAAATACCGCTGGAAGTTAATATATCCTTCAGAAACTTTACAGTGCTTCTAAATGTAAAAATTTTATTTTTAATATTTCCTGAGATATGGTCAATCTGATGTTTTACTTTCATCCAGATATTCTTTATTTAATAAATAAAAATATATTTCATCGGAATTTCGAACAAACATTAAGAAGAAGTAAGATATTAAGAGAAATGTTTAATATTAGATTTTAAAAATACTGGAAGCTTCTTTTCCCCAAAAATTTTTTTGTCGAATATATAATAGTTTTCTTAAATTTTAGAAATGTATTTAAAATCTACAAACTATTCAGAAAACAAATAATAAATATTAATTCAATTTCTCATGTAAATGTAACAATTTGTATGTGTTTGTAGTAAGGTTAATCTATGTAGAAACGCCATTCTAGTAATTATTTTCATGATCAAATTTGAATAATAATAATGCCTGGGCTAGGCTATTACTTACTATTATTATCCACTTATCCATGATAGCCGTGTTGCATTTCCAGACTAGGCAGACATTTTTTCCGCATCAGATTTAAGTCCACATTTTCACCTGAACACAAGGTACTGTATGGTAAGATTTGAGTATCCCCTAATCTTGTCTCAGAAGGGACAGTATGTATGTAAAATTCACAAATTCCCTGCAAGGACAGAGGGTTCGATTCTCAGAAGTCACCAAGTTATTTTGCACAAATTAATTTTAAACAAGAAATTAAGGGGCTACCATATGGTGGCAAAATATGTGTGCATTTCATTTTAAATGGAGCTTTTAAGCATTTTTATTTTCTTTTACATACTTATTTCGTACAGCCATACGCATTTTGGGAAAAATCAGAAGTGGCATCTCCAAAATAGGATGTGGAAATCCTCAGTGAAACTCATATCTCCACTGAAAACCAATGGTATCAGTCACAATAAGCTACGATCATGATATCGGCCACGTGCATGGTATTTCCCACGATCACGATATCAGCCAAGATCATGATATCAGCCAAGATCTAGATTATTTCTATAGCCAATACCGAGAAATGTATGTTCCAGGGAAATGTTTAGAATCGAAAGTGTAAAATACCAGACGTCGGAATCCTTCGTGAACCCCTTAGTTCTTTCAGAATTTAATGGTGAATTCCTACAGCTATCATCTGAGCTTTATCTACAAACTATTTTGATAGATAGATGTTTCAAGGTTATTTTTTAAATCAGAAATAGGAATAAACCCTGATGTGGAAATACATAGCGAACCCATTTTAACTTTTTTTAAAAATTTAATGCTGAACTAATCACTCACCATTTAAGGTGTAGTTATAGCAGAACCTGAGAAAGAACTGTTTAAAATAAGGTTTAAACTTTAAAGTAATGAAAATGGTTACTTTTTGTAAATAAAAATGAATGCTATATTCCCGTATATAAAAGTTAGTTATATTTAGTATATTTTAACTGTAGTTATTCCTTAAACGATTATATAAATTTAAATGAATGTTTCTCACATAAACTACGTTGGTATATTGTTATAAATAATCATAAGAACATTTTTTTTCTCTGGAATGAATATCAGTTTAATGAAGCTGTCCTTTTATTTCTTTTATTATTTTAATAACTGTGTCAGAAAACAGTTTTATATAGTTATTCATTAAATATAGTTATTACTTTCCTTATATACAATAGTGTATAAGGAAAGTATTGTGCCGAGGTCGAAAATTCGACGTCGAGTTTTCGACGGGAAAGCACTTTTTAAGCATCCTTGATCACGAATCGAACATTTTTGAGGTGTGTGTGTGTGTGTATGTGTGTGTATATGTGTGTGTGTGTATGTGTGTGTATATGTGTGTGTGTGTGAAAGTATGTGTGTGTGTGTGAAAGTATGTGTGTGTGTGTGCGTGTGTGTGTCAGTGAGATTATGGAGATGATGACTGACGAAGGAATGGACCGATTCGAACGAAAAATTAAATAATATATATAAATTATATAAAAATTACAATCTGTGAATACTGGAAGCCTATTATTTTTATATGCAATCGAATGTTCAGAACCCCCCCGAATTTCGAATGAAATTTTGAAAAAATCGTCAACAAATCCAAACCTCTAATAAACTTACACAAGTAGACATTTCTTTTGTAATTTTCATCAGAAAACGATTGACATAAATTTTAGAATGCTAACGTGAACCGTTCTCGAGATATTGCACATTTTTCAAAAAAATATCAAAAAATCATATAAAATAAATAAAAAATATTTACTTTTGAGGAACATGTTCACTTTTCATATGTAATAACATGCGATAAATTTGGTGACATCATTCCCGTAGATCTTGCTTGTTCCATTCGTGAAAAAATATACTTTGAGTAATACTTTTGTATTCGAACGCCTATAATCATTTATCTGCTTAGAGAATAAAATATATTTCCATTCATAACGCTTGGCGAGATTTTGGCGGCGAATATGGCGGAATGTCGCCAACTTGGCGAGTTTTTTAAATGTTATCAAATTAAAGAAAATGTCGCCAAATGGTATAAAACTACGCTAAATAAATGAAAATAACGGCTAAATAAATGAAAGATTGACGAAAATTCAATATCTTGGAAATAATATAAGTATCTACTATAAGGATAACCTATTTTGTTTTTACTCTAAATGTAGTAAATACATTGCATTATATAAGGAAAGTCATGTGCTGCCCACATTAGATTTTTTATATAACGAATGTATAAATTCAAATGTCACTTTAAATAGTTTGACTTACACTGCGTTGCATCTATCATATTATTACCTTCACCCAACAAAAAATCTTTAGATATATTTTCTGGGGAAAGTAGCTGTATAAAGAAGTTGTTCCTTTTATTTGTGTCATTATTTTAATAACAGTAAGTTAGAAAAAGAACAAAGTTTAGGCGTCATCTAATGACACCGGAAGCTACTAAAGTAACCTTAAAAAATAGATAATGAATGATAGCCATTTCTGTGTTCCAACCTCTTTCTTGTTCGGAGACTGTTAGCGATTGTCGAATCGAATGTCTTCTCAGATTAGGCGTTAAGTCTCCTGTTATTTCCCTTTTTTCTGTCTTGTAAAACTCCAAATAAATTTTAATCAAAGTACAGCTCAAAGTACCGAATTCATCAATGAATAATGTCAGATAGTTTCGCTTAAAGAAAAGATTCAATTATGAATACGAAGAAGTACCATTTCTTTATTTTCTAGTTTTCTCGGATGGATGTAAATTCGATAAATCATAATTCATTTAAACTTTTTACATGTAGAAAATTCCAGTTGATAAAATAATTTTAAATGATCTGCAATGCTTCCATAGTCTTTTTACTTTCCTTGTATACATATAATGTATAAGGAAAGTATTGCGACAGGGTCGAAAATTGATTTCGAGTTTTTGATTCGAGAGCACGTTTCAAGCATTGCTAATCACGAATCGAACATTTTTGAGGTGATGTCTGTGTGTGTGTTTGTGTATGAGTGTGTGTGTATATATTTGTGTGTATGTGTGCGTGTATGTGTGTGTGTATGTGTGTGTGTATATATGTGTGTGTATGTGTGTGTGTGTGTGTCAGTGAGTCTGTGGAGACGATATCTGACGAACGAATGGAGCTATTCGAAAGAAATATGGTCCAAAAATTACAATGCATGAATGCTGGGAGCCAATTGTTCTTAAACACAATCGGATGTTCAGAACCATCCAAAATTTTCGAGTGACATTTTGCAAAAATCGTCAAAAAATCAAATCCTTTAATAAACTAACGCAAATAGACATTTCGTACCTAATGTTCCCTTCGAAAACGATAGACATAAACTTTAGAGCTCTAGCATGAACAGTTTTTGAGATATTGCACATTTTACAAATAAATTTATCAAAAAATCCCATAAATTAAAAAAAAATATTAACTGTTGAGAAGCATATACACTTTTCATATGTAATTTCATGCGATAAATTTGGTGATATCATTTTCGTGGATCTAGCTCGTTCCATTCATGAGAAAATATTCTTTGAGTAAAACTTTTGTATTTGAACGCCAATAGTAATTTATCTCCTATAAGAACAAACTTATTTCTCTGTCCATAACGCTTGATGAAATTTTGGCGACGAATTTAGCGGAAGGTCGCCAACTTAGCGACTTTTTAAAATGTTGTTAAATTAACGAAAATCTAGCCAAATGGATAAAAAAATGGCGTTAAATTAATTAAAATAACGACTAATTGACGAAAATTCAATATATTGAAAAGAATATAAGTATCTACAGTAAAAATAACCTATTTTTTACTGTAAAAGTAGTAAACTCTTTGCATTATATAAGGGAAGTCATATGCTGCCCACATCAGATTTTTACTACTATTTAAGCCTGTCAAATACAGTGAATCCAGCAGTCTCAAAGAAATGAATTGCATGTTATTAATACGTTTCATTATGTTTATAATGTATGACATGTATAGTCAAAACAGTACTCTTATTGGAAGCGGTGTAGGTTTTGTCACTTAGTCGATACTACAACTATGCAAAATGTCAGCCTTCTTACGTCTTAGTCAGCTTTAACGAGGTTTATGGGCAGTTTGGAAATACTTTATCCCTCATCATTTTACTCCACCGCCAGATAAGTAATCGGAAATCTGATACTGTTATGTCCTGTTCCATAGATTATGCTATAAGTGGAAAAATATGTGTCCTTCCACGTCAAGGAGGGACTTATGGGGAGCCTGAATGGCGTCCTTAAAAGCTAAATTTTTTCTGATCCCTGACAGATGGAATCTAAAATTATGCTTCATCTGGTTCTGTCTCCCATGGATGATATTATATGCGTAAACATTCAGTTTTCGGGGTCATCAAGTGCTTCTGAAGGGTCTGGAAAGAGGAAAACATGTCAAATAATTACTTTATAGATACGAACTATTTTACTTTCCGTATATACATAATGTAGAAGGAAAGTATTGTGACGGGGTCGAAAATTCGAATTCGAGTTTTCGAGGGGAGAGCACGTTTCAAGCATCCCTGATCACGAATCAAACATTTTTGAAGTGATGTCTGTTTGTGTGTGTGTGGAATAATGTGTGTGTGTATGTGTGTGTGTGTGTGTGTGTATGTGTGTGTGTGTGTGTCAGTGAGCCTGTGGAGACGATAACTGACGAACGAATGGACCGATTCGAACAAAATTTGGTACAAAAATCAGAATCCGTAAACACCGGAAGCCTATTGTTTTTAAACGTAATCGAATGTTCAGAACCCCAATAAATTTTCGAGTGAAATTTCGAAAAAATCGTCAAAAAATCAAAACCGCTAATAAAGTTACGCAAATAGACATTTGTTATGTAATTTTTCATTAGAAAACGATTAACATAAATTCTAGAACGCTAACATGAACCGTACTCGAGATATTGCGCATTTTTCAAAAAAAATATCTAAAAGTCATATAAAATAAGAAAAAATATATTTCCCATTGAGAGACATAAATGACGCTAAATCAATGAAAATGACGACTAATTGTCGAGAATTCAATATCTTGAAAAGAATATAAGTATCTACTATAAGAAAAACCTATTTTTTTACTGTAAAAGTAGTAGATTCATTGCATTATATAAGGGAAGTCAGTTGCTGCCCACATCAGATTTTTTAAAAATGAATGTGTGAATGTCTGTCAGTATTTCTGTGAGGACTATATATATGGAACAAATTATTCTAGTCGAACAGAATATGGTACCATTATTTCATTCTTAAAATTAACTTGCTAGTTTTTAACAGGTAAGGCACTGGGTAGGTCATACACATTTATAAATGTATTTCTCAATATTTTATTAACAAAATAAAAATATAATTATAAAATATATTTAACAGATTGAATTTTTATAATTGTGATAATAAATATGCGTGAGTCTAGCAATTTGAAATACAATAGAACAGTTCATAGCAAAACAAAAATGACAAGAAGCCAGAAGTAATAAACTTTCCAATGTTTCGAACAATGTACCCAGTGATCCAGACGCTAAGTTTAAGTTAAAGTACAGCTTAATTATGTTGGGGTATCATAAGTGGTCACACAGGACGAATAAGTCCCAAATCCTAGATGACCGGCAGTTAGTTACTCCCTTGTGTATCTCCACCCAATGAGGTAGGGTTGTATTATTCCATTGTGTAAACTATGTATCTCAGAATTCTTCTTTCATATCGAACGCCAAACGTCGTTTTATCGCCAGCAATGATTCGCGAGAAGAGCTATCTTTCGAGATTACAGCAGCGCCGTATTCTCTATATCAGGAAAAACATCCGAATTTTTTTTTTTTATATGGATATATAACTTACAATTTATCTATATGGATACATTTTTAATGTATTGTCTCTTAGATAGAATTAAATTAATTCAATATAGACAAAATTAAAGAAATGCATATATGACTTACAATTAAGCAATATAGTCACGTTTTAAATGCATTATCTCTTAGATTAGAATTAAATGAATTCGATATTGATTAAATTAATGAATAATTTTATTATTTTCTAATATTATTGCATAGAGGAAGTTTACGAATAACTTTTAATTCGATATTTAAACGAAAAATTGTATTTAAAGACATCTTGAACATATTTCGAACATTATTGGAAATATTTCCATCAGTGTGTGTATCTGTGAGGTGCGAATGCACATATCACTATACAATTTATATGTAGATGCATTCTGTAGAGAAGTAGAAACATGTAGAATATTTTGTGATAAATGGGATTAAGACATTATTCGAAATTAGAGATTTTAGAATAAGGAGGGAGTCAGAGAGAGAGATTACGTACTGCAACGGTATTTTGTATGTAGATGCATTCTGTAAAAAATGGAATTATGTAGATCATCATGTAATTAACGTGATTAGAACACAGGTGAAAGAGAAAGAGAGTGTTGAAGGCCCAGACCACTCGGATGGTCCTAAGGCTTACATCAGGTATTTGAGTGGCCGGGAAGACGAGAAAGAGAGTGTGTCTCAAATTATAGACGCAAATATGAGGATAGGCGGGAAATATCTACTAGCTGGGTACCTACATTTCGGACCATGAACGTCCAAGGGAGGGCTAGTACCTCCTTGAGCTCCCCTATGGGTGCCCATGGAACTTATTCCAGCGAGAGCAAACTCAAAAGAACGGGACGTACATCGACTAGCTTGATACCCACATTTGTGATTTTGAACTCTCCCATGACTATAAGCGTCCATGACTATAAGCTCCCTTGACTATAAGCGTGCAAAGCTTCAGATTTCATGGATATTTTTGTTGGGTCTGGAATGACTCTATTTTTCCAACCCTAGGGAATTCGAAACTTCGGCTCCGTAAGGTTCTGTCCTGAGGTTAATAGTATAAGCAGGGAGCCCTGGCAGAGGACGCCAATAGGGGAAGGAATGGAGGCACTTCCGCGGCCCTGGACATTCACGGTCTCAAATGTAAGTATTGAACATATCATTTTTGAGTTTGTCCCCTGGAAAATGTGAAGTGTTATGGGCTTCCATGCTTATAGTATCGACAATAAGACAGAACCTAACGGAGCTGAAATTTTTTGTTTTACTCCCGAAGGCGAACAAAATGGGTGGGAGTATCAAAAAGTCTTTGCCAGTGACTTTGCGTGCTTCACAGTTTATCCAAATGAAGGAGTTGCCAGAATAGCGCTCTTGCTGGAGTTGCCATAATAGCATACCAGAACTGAAGATAAAGCGATGTGTGGCGTGTGATGTGAAATAAAGGTTCCGTGGTAGTTCACGGTCTGGAATAATGCGGCGAGTTATGGAGATAACGAAAAAAATGGGTTAAAAAACTCCAGGGGAACACATCGAAATAAAAGCAACAAGGGTAACAAAAAGTTACATGAAATATCTACCCCAAAAATATGCTAGTGATGAACAGTCGGAAAAAATGGCAGAAAATGGAAAATGATAAGTTTAATGTTGCTAAAGAAGCCGTACGTTTACGCACATTGAGCCTAATCCCCAACTACTACAGCCGTATAAGGTGCAACTGAGATGTTTAGAGGTATGACATATTTATCTCACACGATAATTACTTTAAACAACGGTAAAGGATGAATGCCATAAAGGTCGTATATGTCATCATACTGACGGAGGTTAAAACCTGCAGAATATTTTTTGTAATTGTCAAATATATATTTAAGATGAAATATATATAAATATTATTATAGATCATAAATATTATTATATTATTATAAATAAATAATTAAAAATTGCAACTTTTTATAATTTAAGTATCCAGCATGTTATTGTTGTTCTTTTAGGACATATAGTTCTTCTGGACGAAATTGGACTTCAGAAAAGGTGAGATATTGACGATAAGAAATCCATTACAGAGCGTGTTACAATATTTAATTTCATAACATGACTGTACACATTCAACTTTTAACCAAGTTTCATAACCACGGTAGCCACATGATCGGTCATAAGTTGCAAGTATATTAAAATTAATATAAATTATATTTCTCCACAGTAATACTTCCTTAATGAAAACAGGCGTATGCAAATACTTGCTTCCTTTAAGGAAGTATTAGAAAATTCTATAGTCACAAGCAGCAGTTTCATTTATTAAATTTAATAGATACCCATTTTATATGTAATTTTTAATGTAAGAGCGAATGGCATTATTTTTATTATGCTAGTGTGCGCGGTTATAAAATATTGTACGTTTCTTGTATAAAATAAAAACATTAGAAAATTAAATGTGGTCATTCATATTTAATGGATAAACATTATGTAAGTCATAAAAAATACATTGGGGCAATTTTTGTAATATTTCAAGAGCCGTTCGTGAGATAATGAAAATTGCATTTTCCTCGTAAAGAGTTGTTGTTGTTGAGACCCAGACCGTCCGACCTACCAGAAAGGTGTAAGGTAACTGTATGGACGGCCGGGAAGTGCCACCCAATTTAGACCGGAACCCAGTGGGGGAGGCATCCACAGGGACCGTACCCTCCTTCCCCTACCACCAACCTCTCGGAAGGACTTACGGACCCACATGTTTAACGTGATCGTACTCCGCATGAACACGGCGGCATTTGTGGCAGCTTGCAAATCTAGCGCGCAAACCACGGGGATACCGCACCCGAGATGGCCAACAGCACGCGGCGTTCCGAGGTGGTCACCCACCAAGTACTAACCGCGCCCGATGCTGCTTCACTTCGGTGATCTAACGAGAACCGGTGTTTTCAGCACGGTACGGCCGTTGGCTCCTCGTAAGGAGTGTGATACCTCTTGCAATATTTGAAATTTATTAATGGGTTGATGGGTTAAACATGTTATAATTTTTACTTTCCCTATATAAGTATTACATTGTATAGGGAAAGTATATAGTATAATGTATAGCATAATGTAAGGTCGAAAATTAGAAACCTCCCTGGATTCGAATACAGCGTTTTTAAACTGATCTCTGTGTTTTTATGTATGTTATAGAGTGCATACAAGTATGTTAGTGTGTGTATGTTAGTACTTGTACGTATGTGAATC